>PUQB01000715.1:61038-114159 GCA_003024785.1 Selaginella tamariscina
TGTGCAAATAACAGGAACAACATTCTGTTGACAACATATTTAGTTCAACGTACACCCATCTCTCTCTCTCTCTCTCTCACACACACACACACACACACACCTGGTAAACAAAAGCTAATGCAATTATAGGGACACTTTGAGGAACTGCTGCAAAATTTGCTTGTGAAAGAGAGTCGAGCTCTATATTTCCTGCTGAGACCCCCTACATAAAACATAATGTCTATATGATTGTCTAAGATGTATATGGATAATTACAATTCACTGTAATAGAACTAAGCTTACCACCAAAGCTATGAAAGTCACAACTATGCTAATCACCAGAGTTCCATTAAATCCGCCGATTATCCGTTGGCTGAATGTTAATTATGTTAAAAGAAATGTTAAGCGGATCTCTCTCTCTCTCTCTACACACGCACGCACGCACGCACGCATAAGTACAAGCAACTAGAAAAAGAATGATTAAAACGGAACAAAAGAAAACAGATTCACCTTCCAGAAAAACACACCTTCCCAAGTAACAAAGTCCCCCAAACACTCCAGTGAAGGAAATTGCACTTAACCATCTGGGAAAATATTCTCTTGTTAAACTGTGCCTTTCTTATGTATATTTACATAAAAACGAACACACACGCGCACACGCACACACGCGCGTGTTAAAGAACGGATAACACACATAGGAACACCAAGAGCATTGGAAATGATATCCGCAGATCGAGCTACGTAAGCCACCAGTAATGCATAATGAATAAATAAATAAGCTGCACTGCAAGAAATCAATATAAAGGATTAAAAGTAAATAAATAAAAAGACGATAATCAAAATCACCTAGCAAATCGAACACCAGCCGTTCCTAAAGTTCTTTGAGCCATGGAAACCTGTTTAAAAGAAATAAATTATATACATAGAACAGAGAGTGAGGGACTAAATTAAACTTACAATTGACACACCACCTGAACCAAGCTCGCACATTGTATTCACATTGACTTCTGCAACCAACAAGCCCGTTGCAACCTGATATGTGCACATACATGATCCAGATACATACGCGCGCGTGTGTGTGTGCGTGTGCATCAACTTTACCATGTAAAGCCAGCAAACTATACACGTTGTAGACGATGCTAAAAAGCCAGAGTCTTGAGTCACTGCAGGAATAGCTAGAATACCAGCTCCTATCTGCAAGCCAAAACCTCTTACTGCTTATATGCGTGTGTGTGTTTTGTGTATATAATACTTATGTATAGAACACGCAGAAGTGTTTTATACACATATGAAAGTTTTAACAGTGATTATAACATCTTTTAATGGGTTACAGTTTATTATGGAAACAACAATATTTAACACATGTAAATTATTGCTTACTGTGGTTCCAGCCACAAGAAGGATTGCACTCGTAACACTTCCTGAACATAAGCAGAAATCCTTCAGAATATGTGCAATCAAGGACAGGATATGTAGACGTACCTGGTTCATGTTTAAGATTTGCTGCATTCAGGTTAGAAAACAGCCTCTCGTACCTTGATTCATTCTTCTTAATATCGGGCATTTGCAACTTCACTGAATCACGCTCCTCTATAGATGCAAATGCACAATTCATTCTTTGGCGACTCTTCCGTAATGAAAAATGCCGATTGTAAGCGGGGTATATTCTGACCTAGAAGAGTGGCATAGCATCAATTCTGAAGCCAACACTTCCCGCCATTAGCCAGGCTAAGAACCCTAATCTCTTTGAATCTCAAAAAAAGGAACCAAGGATATTCTTTTATTCAAAATAAAATTCAATTTAAAATCAAAATAGAATATTCCATAGAATTTAAATTCTACCTAATATTAGATGATATTATTAGTATATAATTCAGCACCCTAAAAAGCTTAAATAATACAAATATTAATCAAAACTGAAAAAGGAAAAAAAAAAGAAAGAAAAATGTAACATACGTCACAATAACATATGTGTGTGTGTGTGTGTGTTCTATTATCTATATAAATTTTCCTTTTCATTAATTTATTAATAAAAGGTAATAATAATAATCTATAATCTTATATGTAATATGTACCCTATGTATATCTCACGGGGGAAATATCAGAATGTTGAAAAATTTTCGCGATTCGTTATTGTATTTTAATTCGTTACTAGAATTTAAATAGATAAACTATTTATTATTATTATTTATTTGTTATTTAGATATTCACCAATATTAGAATATACTAAATACATTGCTATATTAATTATCATTCTTTAAACATAAATAAAATATTTATTATCATTCATAATAAATATTAAATTACAAACGTAGTTTTTGTCTTAATCTATATGTATCTATATCCTATATATGAGGACTTTACATACATATGCATAATCCATTAATATACTAAATTTGTCAAAAACAGGAGATTGTTAGTTAACTAGGCAAGAGCAGACAGTTTGGCTGCGACGTGAAGAGCAGTTACAAAGGCGATAAAGCAGACACTCATGATGAGAACCATAGTCGGTGAGATCTTAAGACCCGGATCCTCATCCGTATAGAACCTGAGCATGTTGCTGCCGCTTGGGGTGCCTCCTCCGCCTCCGGATGAAGAGACACGGCGCCTCCTCACGCTCGTTCCGCCGCCTCCCGATCCTCCGCTCCGCCCAGCCGTCGCCTCGCCTTTTGCCATTGCTATACCTAGAACAATTCTGCCCTAAATATAAAGCACCCCTATTCGAATATTCTCTAATGACGCAAGGTTCCATAAAATTAATTAATAATTAAATAGAATCACATGAGTATACACGTACATTCCTATATTTACACATATAAAGGAGAGAGCTTCAAGTTAATGGATGTTTAAGGATGTACAAGCTTGGTTTTACATGGGAAGTGTAATTGTAAACAATAAACTAGTAGATATTAAGGCCTCTTCAAGTTGATAAGTGAATTTTAAAACAAAAATTTAACATATGGTTTTGGTATTTTATATATTCTTAAGGAATCCTTTAGATTAAATAATAAATAATTAAAAATTAATAACACATAATTAATTAAATTAAAATAATAAAATTCTTTGAAAACAATCAATAGCCTTTTAGACATGGACTTGAATTATGCATTATGATTAATGGCAGAATCAATTATTATTACATAGAGGAAGGAGAAGAATTTTTAATGTAACAGAGGTGGGTGTGTATAATATACAATATCTATATACTTTAATAGAATCATAATTTATGCAGTATATTTAATTTTAATTTCACAATGATTTGTTATACTTTCTAAAACTAATTCAAAAAATCAATCATTGTAATTAATTATATCTTTTGTTTATATTTCATGAGTATATAACCATTTTTCCATCGATTAAGAATCATCTTGGTCATTAATGCATATTGAAGAAACTTTATAATTTATTTTATTAATTAAGTATGCATTTTAATGTGGCTAGATACATTTCAACAAGAGCAACATGTATATTAATGTCTCTAGCTCTTTTTAAGTTAATTATTATTGATTTAATCGAACATTTAATTTTCATGTTTTTTTAAAAGGAACTTTACCGTTTTTAATTAATAATTCGTTGGGTAAAGCTTGATACATTTGCAAATGCAATTGTCATATCGTATAGAATAGATATTATTCCTAAAATATTAAAAGTGTTATACACTTTATTAAGTTTTAAACACTTGTTTCACTTATGTATCATCAATAAATTGATGATTTAATAAATAACTAAATTAGACATTTAAAAACATGATTTTTAAAATAATTAAATTAAACATCTAAAAAAATGAGTAATATTTGAAATTTGCATATGTAACATATATTAATACTTAATTAATATTTTTTCAAATAAAGCATTGTATTCTGAAATTGCTTAGTGAGTTAGAATTATCCTTAAAATTACCACTTATAGAGGACATCAGAATATAGGCTTACATTGATTTACTTCTTTAGTTAGGTATCAATAATTTTTAAATATTACATAATATTAAATAAAGAGTTTATTATATTTGTTTTGCAAATCTTTGTATAACTATTACTTATTGGCAATACTAAGAACTCTTGAAGAATAAAACCTAACGCTTTTCTACTTTCAATAACATATTGTATCATATATTATCTTAAATTTAATATAAATGACGAATTAACTCATTTTAATTTAGAAATTTTAATAACTTATTTAAGCTAAATGAACTACTTCCAGAGCTTCCTGAGAGACATGTTCTTCTCAGTCTCCTTCTTCATAACCTTAGCAACTGCCATATCAAAGTCCTCCTGCGTTACGTGCACCCTCCTCTCACGCAATGCAAACATCCCTGCCTCCGTGCATACAGCCTAATTTACACACGCTTTAGTATATACAACATACATGTGACTATACATACATATGTATATAACTTGTATGTGTTAATTAATACCTTGAGTTCTGCACCAGAAGCACCATTCATCTTCTCAGCAATCTTCTTCAAATCAATACCTCGCATCAAGTTCATTTTGCGAGAGTGGATCTTAAGGATGTCCAGACGCGACTGCATCATTAAACAGAAGTTAATTACAATATTACAAACACAATACATGGGTGCATCACTCTGGATTCTTCAGGTGGCTTATTAAGATTGACCACGCATGTATCACTCACCTCTTCCGTCGGGTTCGGAAACTCAATCTTCCGATCAATACGACCGGACGAAGAAGCGCAGGGTCAAGAATATCGATCCTGCAATACAAATCGTCACACACAACACACACACGCATCACATGCACACACAGATTACTAACAATGCATAGTCTTAGAAATGCAATTCATGTATTAATATAATATTACACGTTTCTTTCAAAAACTTACAATAATATGTTTAGTTATTTAGATTACTGTTGTTGCCATGAGAACTTTGATCTTGTTAGATGCTTCGAAACCATCGAGTTGATTTAAGAGCTCCAGCATTGTCCTCTGCACTTCGCTATCCCCGTTTCCGTTACCAGATTCCATCCTTGATGAACCAATGCTGTCTATTTCATCCATAAATATAATTGAAGGAGCATGCTCTCTGTTAACCACAAATTAATCTGTTAGATACATGTATATCATACATTGCTGTATATAATCCATACACACACAATATGTCAATGCACCTTGCCATGACGAAAAGCTCACGAACCATCCTTGACCCCTCTCCGATGTATTTTTGGACGAGCTCGGAACCAGAAACTCTGATGAACGTACAGTCTGTGTGGTGAGCTACTGCTCTAGCCAGTAAAGTTTTCCAGTTCCTGGGGGACCGTAGAGCAATACTCCCTGTAGGAAAAAGTGCAGTTACACACACACACATTCATATGCACAACTGAATTGCATACCCATGGCGATGGAGTATACACACACGAAAGCGTAACTATTATTTTATACGGAGGTATATATATGCATATATAACGCATGCATACCTTTGGTTGAGCTATTCCAAGACTTTCGAAGAGCTCGGGATGTTTGATAGGAAGCTCAATAACCTGCAAATGACAGAGTCGAAGATAAGAGATAAAGTAATCCTTATTATATTAAACTTTATAGTTTAGAGTATAGAATAATAACCATTGGTCAATCGTTATATATAAATAAAAACCGACCTCTTTGATTTCCTTGATTTGTTGGTCAAGACCACCAATCATATCATAAGTGGAATCTGGAACCTTTTCAACCTTCATCAAATTTACAAGAGGGTCGACCTTGCTAGGGAGAATTAAGTGTAACACATAACTATCATTTCGCAGAGCGACACGCGTAGATGGTGTGATCTTGCTCATATCAATATTTTTGTCCACATCCACCACATACTTGCCTTCGGGATGAACCTATTAATGAACATAATATATATATTTATATATACACACACTCACATGTTCAGATGTATATAGTATTTATTAATAAACATAAAAGTTCCTACCTTAACGAGGACTTTGCTCTTGCCCATCACTTTGACAACCTCACCGACATAAGAACCGGGCTCTTGAAGCAACTGAAGCTCTTCTCGAAGCATTCTGACTGCCCATACAAAACCAAAATTTATTAAGTGTTTATGCAACCACATGCCAAAGGTTTGGTTACTTGATGCGGAAAAACATCGATTTTACATGAGGAAAACATAGATTTCACAGATTTGAGGATACCTTTGGAATTGAGATCATTTCGTTGAGCTTCAAGCCGCGCTAGATTGTTCCCTTTGATCCGGAGCTGCTGAGTAGAATCATGTATGCACGTCACGTAGTAGTCTTGCAATCCCTCGCCGCCCGTTCCAATCCCCATCGCTCTCCTCTCTCCTAGAAACCCTAGTCGACCAAGAGCCCTAATATGTATACATAACCTTTAATTAGCGATTAATTACCGCCATGCCTTTGGTAAGAACCCTAGGGGCTTTACAGCGCCCCGGAGGAATAGTCGCTGTCTACGGTGGGTAATTCTCGATTGAAATCTCCCTTGATCAGAAATTGCTACTAGAGTTTAAGATTGTGGTATAGAACCATGGGTAAGTGAAGCCAAATTGCACTTAAGTTTGATCTTTGCATTATTAAGATCAATTTATGTTCAGGGGAGAAAGGTCGCCCTAGCAAGAAGCAGAAGCGCAATAAGGTATGCATTTCTGAGAGTGAGAAATGTTCCTGAGTGTCAAATTATTGCAGGAGCCCGCCGACCCCGCACCTATTGCCGTAGACGATGATGTTGAAGAAGACTACTTGGAAGTTTATGAAGAAGAAGAAGAAAGTAAGTGTACCCACATATATACACATGGATATATGTATGCATGTATATGTGTTTGTTTACAGCGGAGGAGAAGGCAGGGAAGATGGATTTCAGTAAGCTAGAACTCAAACTGGACCATGAGAATAGACCCCTCTGGGTTGGAGCAGATGGTCACATTTTCCTGGAGACATTCTCCCGTTATACAAACAAGCTTATGATTTCCTGATTGCAATTGCGGAGCCGGTTTGCAGGTAACTTCGTATAACCTGTTATTTATATGGTATATGAGTACATAAATGGTAAGAAAACATCACGCATACATTTCTTTCCATTTTTAGGCCGGAAAACATGCACGAGTACAACCTCACACCGCATTCTCTATATGCTGCTGTATCAGTCGGACTTGAGACACAGACTGTAGTAACGGTATTAGAGAGACTCTCCAAAGCTAAGCTTCCCAATGAGATTGTGGAATTTATTCGTGCATCCACACTTAACTACGGCAAAGTAAAGCTTGTTCTCCAAAAGAACCGGTACTTTGTGGAATCACCATATCCAGAGGTAAATAACCCGTGTGCTGCGTCTTTGTGTGTCTCTGTGCGTTCCCCTGTTCAATATGGACATACGTCATATGAAACTGAAACCCATTTGTGTTTTATGTATATCTAGTGTATTATGTGTATGTGTATAGTATTCGCACCACAGAAAAAAACGACCATGAAATAGTATTATATAGGACATAATATTGATTAGTTTTACTGTCTACATATGTTGCAGATACTGGATAGACTTTTGAAAGATGAAGTTATATCTCGGGCTAGGATTTACTCAGAGGTCAGCTCTGTGTGTGTGTGTGTAATATAATATAATATATAATATCATACACATAACATACTATGGTTATTAATATGTTCATTTTTGTAAACAGGGAAGTTTTGATCAAGCTTTTACAGTTAACAAATCACTTGCTACTGGTCCAGCAGACCAGGATTTACTTCCTGGAGAAGACGTAGCTGCTGCAGTTGAAGAGAAAGAAGTGCATTCTTTTGAAATCGATACATCACAAGTAATTGCATTACTAATTATACTATTCATCACTATTATATCGTCTATTACATGCTATTGTTGCTGTTCATTGTATTATGCATATTATATTGAATGGAATCGTTTTATGACTCTGACAATTGGTAAATATATATGTTCTATCCTTTTCTAGGTGGAGCATGTAAAACAACGTTGCCTTCCTAGCGCTTTGAACTTTCCAATGCTTGAGGAGTACGATTTTCGAAATGATTCGGTATGTCTGGCTATACATGTGAATCTTTCTTAGCACTTCTCTGCTTGCAGGTTAATCCTGACTTAAATATTGAGCTTAAACCTCAGGCTCAGCCTCGTCCTTATCAAGAAAAGAGTTTAAGCAAGATGTTTGGAAATGGTAAGTTTTCACATTAGTTATTCGTTTCGAAACTTGTCTTATAACCGTCATATGTTATGCGATGTGTGAAATGATTGGTTATATATATATATAACACTTATGTATCAGGAAGAGCAAGATCTGGGATTATAGTTTTACCTTGTGGAGCCGGCAAATCCTTGGTGGGGGTATCAGCAGCATGTAGAATACGTAAGAGCTGTCTTTGCCTGGCGACAAATGCGGTCTCTGTCGATCAGTGGGCATTCCAGTTTAAGTTATGGTCCAGTATTCGTGAAGATCAGGTAAGTACACATATATACGATATTCAAGTATAATATGGTGTTATTTACTGTTTATATAACCATTTATCAATATTATATGAACAGATTTCTAGATTTACATCGGACAGCAAAGAAAAACCAAAAGGTGATGCTGGTGTAGTTGTTACTACTTACAACATGGTAGCCTTCAAGGGAAAACGTTCTGAAGAGTCTGAGAAGGTTATTGAAATGATAAAAAGTCGTGAGTGGGGTTACTTCTCATGGACGAGGTACGTTCCCGTGTGTTAAAACGACATTATATACACACAGATTCCATATACTACTTTACAAAAGATGATATGAAAATTTACTTTTATTCAATAGTTTGAAATTATGCATTATGGGGCTTATAGTAAAGCATTCGTCACTATGTTTATAAATTGAGTTTTTTTTTCTTTACAGGTGCACGTTGTACCGGCGCATATGTTTAGGAAGGTGATTAGTATCACGAAATCACATTGCAAGCTTGGACTCACAGGTTAATAGTCTTTACTTCTTACATTGTTTTTCACACGCACACGTTTGTATACACGTACATAACATGGTCATTTATTGATAACATTGTATTTGTTTACAGCTACGCTTGTAAGAGAAGACGAGCGTATTACTGATTTGAACTTTTTGATTGGTCCTAAGCTATATGAGGCAAATTGGCTCGATTTAGTTAAAGGTGGATATATTGCAAATGTACAGTGTGCTGAAGTGTGGTGTCCCATGACAAAAGAGTTTTATGCAGAGTATTTAAA
Source organism: Selaginella tamariscina (assembly GCA_003024785.1). Classification (NCBI taxonomy): domain Eukaryota; kingdom Viridiplantae; phylum Streptophyta; class Lycopodiopsida; order Selaginellales; family Selaginellaceae; genus Selaginella; species Selaginella tamariscina. Next base: position 70,224 of record PUQB01000715.1, read on the forward strand.
AAAAGAAAACAAAAAGCAACAGGTGAGTTAACAAATATATATTAAACATATCTATTTATTACAATTTTATGAGTCAATAGGAGTTATTATTGTATACGTAGGAGTATAAATACACGAGGGGATGTACAACACACGCATACACACACTGATAGATATAGAGGAACGCACATTAGACACGTATATACACAGTACTCACGTACTGTCATTTATACATATGCCCATGTACATATACATATATACTACACAGCGTATATATGTATGTGTCTAATGTGCATATGTATGTATACGTGTGCAAGGTCATTGTATGCATGTACACATATATGATACATAACACCTGTTGTGTCTGTGTAAGAAAGTAAACTTTAGTGCGCACACACACCATGGCGTTAAACATCTGTTTAACTGTTTTCAGGCATTATACGTGATGAACCCGAATAAATTCCGAGCTTGTGAGTTTTTAATACGTTTCCACGAACAACAGAGAAACGACAAGATTATTGTCTTCTCTGATAATCTGTTTGCCTTGAGAGAGTACGCAACCAAACTAAAGAAGCCATTCATTTATGGTCCTACAAGGTAATATACATACATTTTAATCCTTCTATGAATTCCATGTTATATATATATAAAGACAGAGAGACAGAGCGACAGAGAGAGAGACACACACACACATACATATATAGCTGTTTTTAATAATGTTCTCTTTGTCTTTACAGTCATCAGGAGAGGACGAAGATATTATACGCATTTAAGCACAGTCCTGATGTGAATACGGTGTTCTTATCGAAGGTAATTTGATGAATCGTTAATTACCTTTTAACTTTCATTCCTGTAGTTTCGTATACTTCATGAAATTCTCTACTGTTGTGTCTTCGTTTAGCACACACACACACACACACACACACACACACACACACGAGAATATAAGATTATGACGTGTAAAGTTGCATATATTCACACGCACATGCCTGCGTACAGACGCTTGTGGTATGGATGTAATGGGAACGCATTAATAATCTTAGTATCGTGATTAGAGGTAATCATTAATACATTGCAGGTTGGCGATAACTCTATAGATATACCAGAAGCAAATGTGATTATTCAAATATCATCACATGCTGGGTCTCGACGACAAGAAGCTCAACGTCTTGGACGTATTCTGAGAGCCAAAGGAAAACCAAAAGACCGTGTGCGAGGTGGTACAGAAGAGTTCAACGCTTTCTTTTACTCTTTGGTTTCCACAGACACACAGGTTAATGCACCGTATGCATGTGTATTATGTGCTGTGCTGTTTTCTAATTTAACGCTAAGTGCTGCAGGAGATGTACTATTCTGCTAAAAGGCAGCAGTTTTTGATTGATCAGGGCTATAGTTTCAAGGTACGAGCAACTTATCTCACTGACTATATATATATATACACACACATGACTGAATTGTTTGTTAAAGATATGTATCTAACATTTATATGCACTTGGGTACTAAACTGCTGTGTGTTTGTAGGTACTTACGAGCCTCCCCCCTGCTGACTCCGGTGCTGATTTGAGCTATCATAGACTGGAGGACCAATTAGATCTCTTGTCTAAGGTAACCACAATGAATTTTATAATCTTCGTGTGTAAACTATGTTCCTACGTATAGAATTAGAATCTTTGCGTATAATAGCTGTATGGAGATGTAAACCAGGTATACATATTCTAAAATGATGTTTGTTGAGTTGATTAAGTGTGGTTTATGAGCTTAGTTTGTTCTGACTGGTGCAGGTTTTGAATGCGGGAGAGGAGGCAGCGGGAATCGAACAGCTAGAGCATGACACAGATGACATCACTAACTTGAGAGCCCGTCGGACTGCGGGCTCCATGAGTGCACTTTCTGGTGGAAAAGGCCGAACTTACATGGAGTTCAGGTATTTGTTTCATATATATATACATATGATTTGTGTATCTCTGTGTTACGATGTGTATAAGAGGATATGTATATGTTTGTGAATCTGTCTCTATATGTGTGCATTCATGCGTGATCTCTCTCTCTCTCTCTCTCGACACACACACACACACACACGCCACATACACACACGTACATATGTTTCTAATGTGTATTTGGTGTTATGTGCAGCACTGGTGGAGGACGTGGCAGGGGTCAGGCAAAACCACGCGATCCAAACAAGCGGCATTTTCTGTTTAAGAATAGATTCCGTTAAGAGGTTTGTATATTGAGTAAGTAGATTTTCAGCATGAGGATACGTAGACAGACATCTTGTAAATTATGATTATTATCTGAGTATTTAATACAGTGGATATGTATTTATATACGAGTGTGGACTCCTCTGTAATCGTTTATCTATATACACAGGTATACATATATCATACTTTATATATTTTTATTACCCTCTAGTTTATCAAATTGGCCTTGAGTCATTAATCAGCTTAATAATACACACACAAACATACACCCCACACACATGACAATTCCCGTATTTAAATTCTAAAATAATTTAACATATTTTATAATCACATTTAATAAACGCTTATGTAGACAGCTTATAAATTGCTAACGTGCGTGAGTGTGCGTGTACGTGCGTGGCTCGAAAGTTCTTTAGGCTCGGAAATGTTTTGCCACGTCAGATATCCGAGTTGACACCTGGGATTGGATAAGATTCACATAGAGGAAACACGTATACATGTGTTTCTGATGTGTATTTGTACGCGTCAGCATCGCTGACACGTTTAGATAAGAATCTTATATTTAATGTATAAATGGCTTTACACAAACATGCATAATTGGAACATGATAGGAATATACTCAGTTATTATTACTTAGTTAAATGTTAAAGATCTACCTCTATTAAAATAATAATAGCTATAGGAATATATTCTGAGCGTCTACATTTCTTATTTAGTTTTAAACAACGTTATTTAAGATTTTGTAATAAAGGAGATATATACACGTGGCGCTCAGTAGGGTTTACGGCATAAATGGGAGCTACGAAGGACGCCATGGCGATCGATGAGAGGTATTCTTCAATTTTGTACTTAAATTTCTGCCAATTATATAATATCATATTAATTATTTAATTTTCTCCTTCTTTTTTTAATTTCGATATACAATTTATTTTTTATACAGGCACTTCATGCTGTCCCATTCACATCTGGACAACAGATGCTTGAAACCGAGCCCCTTGTGATCGAAAAATCAGAAGTAAATTATATGCAAAAATATGTGTATTCATACATATATGTATATATAAATAAGTATAGATATGTGAGATAACATCATATACATGCATATAACATATACACACTTATTGCATTAACCAGCGTTCCAACTATATGTTTATGAGTGGTAAACTAATGATTTGTACACGCATCTATATTGTATATGTTTTTAAGTGCATGTATCTTTCATAGTGATTGTGCTGTCATTATCTTGTATACCATTAACATAATGTTTATTTTATGTCTCAGGGAATCTATGTGTATGATATCAAGGGAAAACAAGTACCTTGACTCTCTTGCTGGGCTTTGGAACAATGCACTTGGTAATTGTTTTCTCATAGTTACATATATATTTTTATATGTAGTATATATGTGTGTATGTTCATAAATATACATGTTACAGGAGGAAATGAGCCACGGCTTGTTGAAGCTGCTAAGAAGCAGTTAGATGTGCTCCCGTACTATCATTCCTTCTGGAACCGTACAACTCCACCAACACTGGTATGATATATTCTTTATTTTATACTCTAATGTATGATAATTAAAGCTTATTTAATATCTCATCTTGTTTTACAGGAATTAGCTAAAGAGTTGGTTCAGCTCTTCACTCAAACGAAGATGAGCCGTGTTCTCTTCACAAATAGCGGGTCTGAATCCAATGATTCTCAGGTAAAATATATACATACACATTTATGTGTGTACGTGTGCGTTTGTGTGTGTAAAACATCTTTCTCTGTGTATACTACAGGTGAGACTAGTTTGGTACTATTTTAATGCTATTGGAAAGCCTGAAAAGAAGAAGTTCATTGCTCGTGAGAAAGCGTAAGTCCTATGAAAATTATTAATTTAGTTTATTAATTATGTTAAACGCAATTAAATGACTAAAGGACATGAAAATGCAGGTATCATGGATCAACTTATGCTGCAGCTAGCCTGTCCGGGTATCTCTCTCTCTCTCTTCTCACTCACACACACACACACACACATACACATGTTGTTTATTGTGGTACAGTTTGGTGAATCTTCATAAAGGCTTTGATGCACCTGCATCTTTTGTTATTCATACGGATTGCCCTCATTATTGGCGATACAAGCAACCTGGTAAGCAGTTTTTAAACTCGTAGTAATATTAATACAGCAGTTTATATCAGATTGATTAAAAAATTTACGATTTTAATTAAATTTGTAGGTGAGAGCGAGGAAGATTTTGCTACAAGATTGGCTGACAACTTGGAGAAGCTTATCCTTAAAGAAGGCCCTGAAACTGTACGTATGCTTTATTGAATACTATATATATTGTATACGTTTAAACTATTATACACACATAAATAATACTGATACTCTTTTGTGATTTAATAATCAGATTGCTGCCTTTATTGGTGAGCCTCTGATGGCTGCTGGTGGCGTCATGCCTCCTGCTACATACTGGGACAAGGTAAATTCTTTTATTATTTCAAATGCATTTATATATTCTAATTTTGCTGCTTTTGTGATTTCTTCTTAATTGCAGATACAACCAATCTTAAAAAGTATGACATTCTTCTTATTGCCGATGAGGTCAGAAAAATTTATATATGCCATAATGTGTGTGTGTGTGTGTGTGTGTGTGTGCGTTTCCTTACTTACACATTACATGTAAGGTCGTTTGTGCATTTGGAAGACTAGGAACGATGTTTGGCTGCGACTACTACAACATAAAACCGGACCTTGTAAGCATAGCAAAGGTATGTCCATAATATAAATTAATATACATTAATGCTAGTATATAAGTGATTGTTCTATTAGTATAATATTAGTTCTATCTTTTATATAATGTTATATTTCTTTGTGGGTTTTTCTTATTTCTTTTAACTATTTTCAATAGGCTCTATCTTCTGGATATCTACCCATAGGAGCTGTTCTTTTGAATGAGAAAATCACAGACGCTATTGTTAAATTCAGTAACGAATTTGGTAAGCGCGCAGAGAGAGGGGATAGCAACATTATATATATATATATATATATAGAGAGAGAGAGAGAGAAGATAGAGAGAGAGAGAGAGAGAGAGAGAGAGAGAGAGAGACATACATATAGATATGTGTGTATTTGTACATCATAAACATACATTCATTCTCTCTCTCTATCAGGTCAACTTGGCCATGGATTTACATACTCTGGGCATCCTGTACCATGTGCCGTTTCATTAGAGGCTCTGAAGATTTATAAGTAAGTTTATATAACTTATCTTGTACACAGCTTATGCATAATATAACAATTAAGTATTATTTTTATTATGAAGAATATGCTAACAATTATTTTGTACCGTGTACAGGGAGAGGGATGTACCTGGACACGTTGCAAAAGTAGGTCCATTATTTCAGAAAGGCTTGAAGAAGTTTGCTGATAGTCCTGTCATTGGAGAGGTATGTTGTTTATAATCATACTAAGTATGATTATATCAGTGTTTTATTAATCAATTAATTTAATTTTGTTATGTTAAATTTTTTTACAGATTCGTGGAACCGGTTTAATTATTGGCATTGAGTTCAAGGATGGAAAGACGCCTGAGGAAACATTTCCAGTTGAATGGGGTATGTCTCTCTCTTCTCTCTCTCACACACACACACACACACACATATATATATATATATATATGAAAATTTGCAATTATATATTTATATATAAAAATAATATATCACTCGTACACACACGCGCACACGTGCACACTTAATTAAGATGTGTTGTTTTAGGTGTCTCGGGATATTTTGCACAGAAGTGTAAGGAGGAAGGAATGCTGGTACGTTTAGCTGGGGATTGCATTTTCATGTCTCCAACACTTGTGATCACCGAACAGGAGATTGAAGAGGTATTGTCTCTCTCCTCCCCCCCCCCCCTCCTCTCTCTCTCTCTCTCTCTCTCTCTATATATATATATATATATATGTATATTGTATCCTATTATTACGTAAGTATTAATATATATGTGTGTTTATTTATTTGCAGCTTGTGTCCATGTTTGGGAAGGCATTGAAGTCTACTGAGAAGTATGTTGAAGAACTCAAGTCTAAGAAGGCCAGTGGTTGATTTGTATATATAATTAAATGGTTTGGACATAAATATATATCTATATATCTCGGGTTTATTTCTATCATTGTTTGTCTATACATTGTAAAATCACTGTTCTATTGTGATTATAATTATTGATTCTTTATTTTTAGAATTTAGAAGTTTATTTTGGAGATTTTATTAAATATTATTTTAAAAATTATTGTATAATATTTTATTAAAATTTTATATTTAAATGAGGAACTAGATACTTATGATATATTTTATTTAGCTTTTCATTTAATTACACGTTTATTTAGATAATGTATTAATATACATGTATATACTTTATTATATATATATAATGTTCTTAAATATAAAATATAAACAGTGTGAGAGCTCGGAATATAGAAATGTGTATCTCCATTAGTTCAGAAACCCTAACTTATATACAAGAGCGAGTGGTCCAGATTGAATCCAATCCGACGGCTATCAAAATCCACTACGCTAATAATAGTATGTGCACATGCAGCCGTACACGTGGATCTTACATCATCCCCTCCTCTCGGAAGGGTGTAAGTTGGTTAGGGTTCTCTTGTAGACGGGCCCGGATCTGGAGGAACATCAGGAGGAGGCACTGGTGGATCTATAGGCGGCACAACTTGTTCCCGTTGCACAAAATGCTTCAACCGTTGTACATGTACAATCTCCGGAGGATCGGGTTGAATGTCGTGCCGAACCTCATAAACCTGTGGCCTACTTGCCGTAACACTCGATACGGTCCTTTCCATTGAGGAAGGAGACTCTTAGCTAAACCACGTACCGTAAGCTTGGGAAAACGAACCAACACCAGTTCATCAACCTTGTACTCCGCAGGAGGACGATGATGCGAGTTGTACGTTGTTGTTGTCCTACTTGTACGCGGCCCAAGTGTTCTGCTGACTCCGCACGAACCAATGGAAGGATGCTTCAGATACCGATCCCATGACCTAGCATCAGCAGCTCGCGGTAACCGAGAAGGCAAACCCAACTCCGTTGGCAACACCGGGTCATGACCATACAAAAGCTTATATGGAAGTACCAATGGAACTTTGAACTCCAGTGACATAAGCATATCGGAGAGACGGCAGATAACCATCCCAATCTGAATGTTGAAAGTTCACATACTTTGCGATCATCCCCTTGAAGGTTCTAACAAGCCGTTCCACTAAACCATCTGTCTGAGGATGATAAGCACTTGTGAAAGTGTGGCGTATCCCTAATCGAGATGTCAAAACATGAAATGCCTCAGCCATAAATGCGGGACCATTATCCGAGAGAATTCGCTCCGGACAAGAATGCTGAAACACGACCCGATTCAGGAGAAACTGACCAACAGCAGAAGCAGTCGCACTAGCAAGAGCACCAACTTCTACCCAACGAGTTAGGTAATCAGAAGCAATAATAACGTACTCGTTACCAGCAGTTGACCGCGGAAAAGGTCCCATCAAATCAAATGCCACCAATTCAAACGGACGAGAAACTGCAATTGACTCCAACCGTCCTTCCGAAGCACATGGGGGAGTATTGCGAGCTTGGCACCACACACAACTACGCACATACCGAATCACATCTCCTCGCAACTCCGGCCAATAGAAAGATCTGCGCAGCTTCTCCATCACCCGACGATGTCCCATGTGCCCGCCAAGAATAGGAGAGTCATGGTAAGCATGGAGGAAGCGTGGAATGAAGATTGAAGGCACCACCAACCGCAAAGGATCATCTGGATCAGTCCCCACAAAATAAAGAAGGTCATCCTGAAGGCGATACTGTGAATGTAAATGCCTGAAAGGCAAGTCATCAGCAAGTGATGCAGGATTCTCAAACCCATCACGAAGCCTTCGAATCCACGGCTCAACCTTTTGAGCTTCCCGAACCTCATCCAAAGACGGCAAATCTAACTCTGCATTCTGCGGACACTGAACGTCAAGCACAGCAACTGCTGATGGTACGGAATCTTCATCCAAAAAGTCCACTGAAGCTGGAACAACTGGTTCCTCTGGGGCAACAGAAGAGAGAGAAGGTGGAAGAGGAGCCCGAGAAAGAGCATCAGCATCAGCCATGGAACTCCCTGGACGATGAACAACTTCAAAGTCGTAAATTTGAAGTTTCAAGGCCCACCGAGCAGTACGCCCAATCAAATTCTTTCGCTTCAACAACGAAGTGACTGCTGCATGATCACCTTCCAACAACGTCCGCGAACCATGCAAGTAGGCATGGAGCTTCTCAAAACCCCAAACTGCTGCTAGACACTCCTTTTCAGTTGTGGAGTAATTCACCTCTGCTGGCTGCAATGTACGGCTGATGTATGCAATGGGATGTCGTTGGCCAGGAACACTTGTACTCTCCTGCATCAATACACCCCCGAGGCCGATGTCAGAAGCATCTACACGCAAGATGAAAGGACGAGTGTAATCCGGGTACGCCAAAACTGGAGGAGTCGTCAACAACTCTTTGAGATCTGCAAATGCCTGCTTGCAATCCTTAGACCAAACAAAAGAAGTCATTGACGATTTCAACAACGCGCGCAACGGTGCAGTACGATCTGAAAGATGATTCCAAAACGACCCAGATATTGTACCTTGCCAAGAAAGCGTTGCACATCATTCACACACTTTGGCGTAGGGAACTTCAAAACTGCAACTAGTTTGTCAGGATCGACTTGCAAACCTTCACGTGAAATGCGATAACCCAGATAAGTGGTGTCCTTTGATCCAAATACACACTTAGATGGCTTCAACTTCAAACCAACTTCCCGCAGTCGATCCAAAACCTTACGTACATCACCGACATGCTCCTCCCACGTTCCATCCGAATGGATCAAAACATCATCGATGAAATCGGCAGTCACCTCCGGCATGTCGCAAAGAACCTCATCCATCATACGCTGGAAAGTTGCTGGAGCATTGCTCAAACCGAAAGGCATCACCAGGAACTCGTACAGGCCAAATGGTGTCGAAAAGCAGTCTTGGGAATGTCCATGTCAGCCATCGGAACTTGCCAATATCCAGATGCGAGATCTAACTTGGTGAACCAACGGCTCCGCCCCAGTCGATCCAAAAGGTCTGCAGTATGAGGAAGTGGGTACACATCTGAGACGGTTACCTCATTTAACGGGCGATAATCAATGCAGAATCGAACGCTCCCATCAGGCTTCGTCACAAGGTGAGGTTCGCACGCCCAAGGACTTCGAGACTTCCGGATAACACCCTTCTCCAACATCTCTTTGACATTCGCTCGTAAGATCTTGAGCTCCTTTGGTGATCGACGCCGAACAGGTACCTTGATTGGCCTAGCTTCTCCAGTTGGAATAGGGTGGCGTGTCGCAATCTTGGCCCCAGATGACAAGTCGAAGTTGAAAAGATCAGCATACTCCTTCTTGAGTTGATCAACAACTACAGCACGACGATCATCTGATGGATCCAAAGAAGAAAAGGAAGAGCATGAAGGGAAAATGGTTGGAAATAAGGGTGAGACAAAAGTGATGGAAGCAGAGGTGGAAGCAGATGGACGAAGTGGAATAGAAGTAAGAGGAATGGAAGAAAGACGAGGGAGAGTCAAACAAGGGGGAGACTTTTCAAAGTCACACTTGGCATGATTGCGAGTTAACCAATCCATACCAAGAATAAGGTGAAAAGCTTGACTCGGCACCACCCGCAAAGATTGAAGCTCGAGCTCACAATCATCCACACGAACAACAATGTCCACTTCATCCCGCGAACAAGCATGAGTATGTCCGTTGCCGTACAGAATGAAGACTGGTTCTACCGCACGACGCAAATGAAGGCTGCAACGTGTAGCAACAGATTGAGAAACAGAGGACAAACTTGAACCTGTATCCACCAACACTGAAAGGAAAACAGGATGAGGTGTGCGATTGAAACGAGCTTGAAAAGTGAAAACCGGATGATTTGGTGCCGAGTGAACCCCTTGATGATACTCCCGAAAGAAAGATGGAGGGGTCACTAATTTATTCGCACGAGGACCCTCCTCTACTCGTGCGATTCGTTTTCCCGGAAGATCCACCGCATCACAACCTTCCACTGCAGCAGCACCAACCGGACGTTGTTGCCGCCATGGCCTCCATCCTGGAAATGGGGGACGCCAATCGGGAAACCGTTGACAGCGCCGATACGTGTGTCCAACCTCATCACATGCCCAACAACGAACTGCACGTCCACGTCCTCGTCCACGGGCCCCACCTTGTGCTGGTACACGAGCGGCAACAGCCTCAACCTCCATCGGAGCAGGTCCATCCCCAACATGGAGTGGAACAAGAGCACGTGAAGGCACAAGTGGGAGAGGTGACGACTCATATCGTTGTGCCAGCCTCAAAGCATCGTCAAGAGTCACTGGAGCTAGTGCATGCACAAGCCCCACAAGGTCTTGACGAAGTGCTGGCCACAACATACCTAACTTGATGCGTTCCGACATGTTAGGTTCTGCACGCAGCAAAAGGCTTCGAAAGCGAACACCAAACTGCATCACCGACTCAGACGGCTCCTGACGAATACGATGCAACTGCTGAAAAGCATCATCACAGTCGTCCGCATGCCCAAATGCACGTTTGAAGATCTCTGGAAGAATATTCCAATCCACGAGTTGCAACGTCCAGACCATTGTACCACTGCAACGCCGTCCCTTGAAGACAAGTAGGAAACTCGCGCAAACACTGAGCACCGTCCCACGATGATGTGAATGCTGCCATCAACTGAGAATGATTGTTCAATTGCACACGCATGGCATCCAACAACTGCATGAGTAACTGCTCCACAGACAAGGGATTTGTCTGTTGTGGATTCATGGATGAAGAAGAGACAAAATCCACAAGAAAGGAATAGATCTAGACAATGGAAAAGCTAGACCTAAGAAGACAGAGAAAAAAGACACAAATCCGAGCACTCCGTAGGGACAATTAGAGGTGCCCCTCACCTCCACCAATGTGAGAGCTCGGAATATAGAAATGTGTATCTCCATTAGTTCAGAAACCCTAACTTATATACAAGAGCGAGTGGTCCAGATTGAATCCAATCCGACGGCTATCAAAATCCACTATGCTAATAATAGTATGTGCACATGCAGCCGTACACGTGGATCTTACAACAGTATAAACTTATTTAAATTGATGTTAGAATTGCTATATATATAAAACTGAAGATATGGTATATTATTTTTGTTTATATGATTTAAATAACTTTGCTATTATTTAGTTTAGTTACTTTAATTTCATTATTAAAAATCCTAATATAAATATATGCCTTTGAATACCATATATTTGTGTTTTAAACATGTTATCTGGCATAAATTATAATTAAAATTATTTAGAACATATGATATATAAATATGTATATAGATATATATTATATAGGAAAAATTATATTTATACCCCTGAAATTTATCATATTTACACGTATATATCTTCAAAGTTTTATATTTACTTATATACCCTTCTAAAAGTTACATATATACTTTTGATAAATTTTAACTTTTAAAATAATAATATTAATTAAAAATATATTTTTAATTCATAATATATTGCAAATGAAATAATTAAAGTTTATTAAGTGTTAAATATCAAAAAATTATCATAATAAAAAATAGAATATTTTTAAAAATAATTATATTATATTGTGATATATATGTTTAATAGGTTGTATTTTGAACATAAATATAATAAAATACAAATTAATTATAAATTTTTATTAATTTTTAAAAATGTTTTTTAATTTTTAATTTTGAAATTTATAAAATTTTAAATTAAAGTTTCATGGATATATATGTAAATATAAACTTCTAAGGATATACATGTAAATATGATAAATTTTAAATGTATAAATGTATTATAAACAAGTTTTAATGCTCAAACATAAAACTTGTATTCTGTAGTATACAATGTTGAGAACATGTTAAAAATAAAATTTGATTTGTGGAATATTCTACTGCGGATGTGGTATATTCCACAAACCCCAATTTTAGGGTAGAAATGGCGACTAGCGATGGCGAGGGCGATAACGGGCGCCGAGGTGAGGAAGAGGAGGTCCCTACTAGCCATGGCGTCGTTCAACTCCCAGCTCCTCTCCCAAAGGCGTTGGTGACGCCATGGCCGGCGCTGTAATGGGCAGCGTATATGGCTTCGGTACGCCTTCACATTGTTTATATGCATATATAGCATTTATATTGTATATAAACAATTCAATAAAAGCACGTTCTGAATAGAATAACACCAAGGCATATACCGTTTAATTTGAAATATATACACAATGCGCAACTCATTAGAATAATACCATGTATAACTGTATATTGTGAGACATGTGCAGTTTAGTTACTTGACTTAATACAACATTATATATAGGACATATATACACACATTTTATGTGCATATTAGAATTCTACTATAATGTCCTATTATTTATATTGAATCCCCTTCAAATTAACACATTATATTGTGTATAACTACAACTTTATCTTATAAGACAATATATATATATATATATATATGCTCCATACATTAAATGGTGACTTGGATTCTACATGCTTTCTACGGTTTATTTATATTATATTGATATAACATAAAGATGGATGGGGTTATAATGGGACAAGTGTGAAGTTTTACCAATCATTAAAGCAAGATATATTCTCAATGTTCTAATTTTCAGGATCGGGATTATTCCAGAGACAAGGTTTTAAAGGTGCTCTTTCATCAAGTGTTTCTTCTGCCAAGGTACACACGCACACACTTGGTTGCACAGAATTATCTACGCATATATTCGGTTTTCTAATGTTGAGTTTTATATTTAATACAGACTTTTGCTTTATTGTCTGGGATGCATGGCTTTGTCACGACACTACTTGTCCAAATTCGCGGTAAAAAGGATGGTAAGTTATATGAAATTATAGTTTTTGTTGCTTATATCTTACATTTAATTTAAACACGCACATACACACATCAATGTATTATGAATTATTTTGTTCTCAAACGTACTGTAATCACAATGTGTGTGTTTATTAATTTGGGTCAATGTTTTGCAGCACTAAACGCAGGAATTGCGGGTTGTGCTACAGGCCTCGCACTTAGCACTCCAGGTAACATTATGAATATTTTTTACTCTGCATATACATATATATGCATTTATATATAACCTCTGTAATCCAACACACACAGACAACATGCATATATATATCAACTCTAGATCTGGCATCTCTCTCTCATACACACACTCACACACAGTATATATAATATGATGTATTTCTTTGTATATATACATGGTACACTACAGGAAATCCAGCTGCTCTGTTACAAGGTTGTGCTACATTTGGAGTGTTTTCGTACTTCATTGAGAGGCTTAACACACAGACGGCGGTTGCTGCACCGTTGCATAAGGAGCAGAAGAAGAAGAAGAAACGGAATATGCACCAAGTGTTTGAAGGATATTCCGTCTTACCGCCTTTTACACTTGCTCCTGCCGGGCTATTTATTTTTCACGAGCCCAAAATGCATTTGCTTAATTCTAGATGATAATACAATTTTCGGACACGTCCGTGAAATATCTTATTAGAGCGGACGGTTCAGATCTTGCGATCCCCGCCGTTGACGAGAATATGCTTTATTGATCTTGGCCGTAAATATACATGGGAGTTTCTAGGTTTAGGGCAGTGTTAGGGTTTTCTGCGCCGTGCGGAGAGGAAGATGGGGCATGCTGCGGTGTGGAACTCTCATCCGAAGAAGTATGGACCTGGATCCAGGCAATGGTACGATCATATATGGTTTTTGATAATCTGCTCGTTATTGTTATGATTCAGTGCAGAATTAAACTGACATGATTCATTTTTATGTAGCCGGGGTGTGTGGCAACGGGCATGGTCTAATTCGCAAGTACGCAATAATGTGCTGCAGACAGTGCTTCAAGGCGTACGCCAAGGAAATCGGCTTCATCAAGGTATAGTAACGTTTATACATATGATTGAGAAATTCTAGTTTTTTCCACTACCAAGATTTTTTCTGTGTTAGAAGTGTGTGTGTACACAGACACGTATACAGTTTATTCAGTAGCGTGAGTGTGTGTGTGTGTGTGTATGTGAGACTCATAATACTAAGTTATTTTCTTACTTTCTTTTACAGTATCGTTGAGATGTAAGGAGTTATTACGACCAAGTCATTGTAGAGTGATATTTTTCCTTAAAAGCAATCTATGAATTGAATTGACTCCATTGGAAACGTAACATTCTTCAAAGAATCATTTCCATATGACGTCTTAATATTCTAATAATATACTATCTATATATGTCACGTCTCTTCACGAGCGCTCACATGGCACGCTGATCGCCGAAGCCGACGGTCGTGATTTAGGTGAGAAAAGCGCCACGTTATCTTTGCTTGCCACGTAGGCTTTCTCTCAACCGTTGGATATCCACTTAATCGGCTATGGCTGGTCGTCGTTTTCATTGCAGTGCATATTCATAATTTTATCAGGTAAATAACTGGTCCTTACCTAAATATATAGATTGGAAAAGACTATATATAAGATATAATACATAGAATCGATGCAACAATTCATGGATGTAATCAATTCAGAGCAATTTCGAATACAATGAAGGTAAAGCTTTGAGGATATGGAAGGAAATTATGTGTACATGGTTAAGAAAAACAGCTACAAAGTATGGGATTAGTTAGTGCACATAAATTAGCAGGATTCTGTGTAGCAGTAACTGGGCTGTTTATAATGGTGCTCTATACAGGGCTTTTCCCTCTTCAGAGAACACTTAACAGGCTACACACTGAGTATTTATCTTATAACTCAGTTAACATAGATCCAAGAGTGTATCAATACACACACGACAACAAGTTGAAGGTGTATATGTATGATCTTCCAAGGAAGTTCAACTTGGGACTGTTTAACAGGTCTGGACCGGATCAGGAGCTACCATGGACGGATATGAATAACTTACCGGCTCCTTATAACACCAACTTGAATAATTTGAGGAGGCAACACAGTGTGGAGTACTGGATGATGCTCGATCTTCTAGACAAGACACGGAATGGTAAGGTTGCTGTCCGAGTTCATGATCCCACGGAAGCCGATGTCTTCTTCGTACCATTCTTTGCCTCCACCAGCTTCAACATATACGGCGTTAGTATGAGGGATCCTCAGAGAGAACGAGATAAAGACTTACAGGTACATTCTTCTCTCTCTCTCTCTCTCTCTCTCTCTCTCTCCTCTCTCTCTCTCTATATATATATATATATATATAGCACAGGCCGAGATAGTGAGGTTTTTGTGGAAATCTCCGTGGTGGCGAAGATCCAAGGGTAGGGATCACGTCCTGGTACTACACCATCCGAATGCATTCAGGTTCTTCAAGGAGAAGCTGAACTCGTCACTCTTAGTATTGGCTGACTTTGGAAGATTCCCGAGGAATATGGCATCTTTACACAAGGACGTTATTGCTCCTTATAGCCACATGGTTCCGACTTTCACAAACGATAACTCGTCCCATCCTTTTGAGGATCGAAGCACGCTTCTGTTTTTCCAGGGACGGGTCAAACGTAAAGATGTAAGTACGTGTATGTGTATGTGTGTATACATGTGTGTTTATGTTATGTTTTTTTCAGGATGGTTGTTGTTAGAACTCAACTCGCTAATATCCTGGAGAACCAACCTGGCGTTCATTTCGAGGAAGGCATACCCACAAATCACACAGTTGACCAGGTAACACACACACACACACACACACACACACACAGACTGAACGGAGCTTTATATATATGGCAGGCTATGAGGGGAATGAGGGAGTCCAAGTTTTGCTTACATCCAGCAGGAGACACGCCATCGTCGTGTCGGCTGTTTGATGCCATCGTCAGTCACTGTGTGCCGTGATTGTGAGTGACAAAATAGAGCTTCCATACGAGGATGACTTAGATTATACGGAGTTCTCCTTATTTTTCTCTGCTGAGGAAGCCACACGTCCAGGATTCCTCCTCCAGGTACGTGTTTGTGTGTACGTGCGTGCGTGTGTGTGTGTGTGTGTGTGTGTGTGTGAGAGAGGAGAGAGAGAGAGAGAGAGTATTGAAATGCATACGTGTATATATATAATATATAATGTGTATGTATACCTTCAGAGGCTGTCAAGAGTGCCGAAGAAGACTTGGATGGAAATGTGGATGAGATTGAAGCAAGTTTCTAGGCATTTTGGGTACCAATATCCAACAAAGGAGGATTGATGCTGTGAATATGCTTTGGAATCAAATACGAAAGAAGGTGCCAAGCATCAAATTAGTTATACATAGGAACAGGCGGCTTAAGATACATGATTGGTGGAATTGTAAAAAATGAGATCATATGTAGATTAAAAATGAGATCGTAGTCTACGTGGTATATATATATACCATATATATACTATGAAACCTTACATCATCATCCCCTTATCAAGATTGTTCTCCTCTTTGGATGAGTGTCCGCTGGTGAAACAACAAACATGTTGTGACTCTTGAACACCATTACAACACCTTAAGCAATACACTTGCATCCTCAACTATTTTTCAATATTCCATGGCCTAACCCATTATGGTTGAAACCATGTTGTGTGCGTTTGATCCCTTAGCTTCAGAAATTTGATTGAGAACCAAATCTTCCCACTTGATTTTGAGGTAGCGTTTAATGTCATTGATTATAAGTCCGACGTTAATACCACTTGGTGGGATAACTATTCTTCGTCTTGAGCATACAATAAAGGAAGGACTTGGTTCAAATGCTCTAACCACATACGCCCATCCATATATTGTGCCTCTTGAGTGATGCCAATTGTTAATGACAACATGGGTTCGCAACCATAGAGCTTTGAATGGGGAAATCCTTATTGACTTGTGAGGGACTAAAACATAAGCGAATTAGAGATAAGGAAGCCACATATCTCAATCCATATGGTCAAGGCCATACTTGCATTCAAACGGGTTCGATTAATAAAAAAACACCGTTTAAAATGTGCTTATAATACGCGCGTTTAAACACCAAGAATATTTTTAAAAAACCCTAAAGAATATGCTTTCTTTACTTAGGATTAGGGTTCATGTAAAATCAGGGTTCGCGGGATTCAAAAGCGCTGAGGTAAGTCCGGGATGGGGGAGGAAGGCAGCCATGTTGAAGCTGGGCTCATGTTCTAAAACTGAGGCCGACATCCGAGACAAGCCACGGCGTGAGTCCATGGAAGTGTAAGTATTGCTTGAATACTTACACCAGCGCGGCTGAACGAGTTCACGCTCACCTTGGGGTGTGAAAGGAAGGAATGTAGAGATTTGTACAGGACAGGTGCCACTGGAGGTGGTGAACAAGGCTCGGGCATTTTTAATCGTGTGGAGCTCATGAAGAGCTCCATGATTGCAATAAGTCCCCAAGAGAGACTTGCCTTAGCTCACAAGACTGAGGTCGGTGAGGTGAGCGGCGGTGCCAGCTACAGGGCAAGTGGTGGGGCTACCGGAGGGCTGGGCAAGGCGAGCAGCGGCAGCGTTCCACTTTTCGGGAGCAGCAGTCTTAAACAAAGTGTTGCACCGGCGCTGGATGGTGACATTCGAAAGATGATGAAGTTTGCAAAGGTTCAATGTCTGGATGATGCCATGGCCGAGTTTTTCTACGTTGAAAATATCCCTTTGAACACCATTCGGAGGCCAAATCTGAGGAAGTTGCTTCAAGCTGCTATCGACTTCGGCCCTGGAGCTCTTGCACAGATGATGGGATATGAGAAGCTGCGGAGTACACAGCTGAAGAAGCTTTATGATAGTGTCAATGCTCGACTTGATCCAATCCAAGAGGGGTGGAGAAGATATGGAGTTAGCATCGTCACTGATGGTTGGTCTGACAACCGTAGCCGATCCTTGATCAACTTCATGGCCTCCAACGTCCAGGGTTCAGTTTTCTTGAAGTCTGTAGATTCTGAGGGCAGGACAAAGACGGGAGAGTGGATTTGGGTCGAGCTAAAGAAAGTGATTCAAGAAGTTGGCAAAGAAAACGTTGTTCAGGTGATCACTGACAATGCATCAAATTGTGTGCAGATGGGAGAACTCATGACAGCTGAGTATCCTCACATTCTCCACAGCCGGTGTGTGTGCCACGTCTTGGACCTTCTCTTTGAAGACATCGGGAGCTTGTCGTGGGTAAAACCACTAGTGAAAGGCTGCAACGAGGTGGTAACTTTTATCACCAAAAAACCTCATGTTCTGGCTTTGTTTCGGAAGCTGAGCAATCGGGATCTCATCAAGCCGGTGAGCATAAGGTTCGCTTACATGTTTCTAGTGATGTCTCAGCTCTGAATCTGACGACCTTGGAGGCATTGAAGGAGATGGTTGTGAGCTCCGAGTGGCAGCGATTGGACGTCACGAAGACTGCCAAAGCCCAGCGCATTCGAACTCGGATCTTAGAAGAGACTCCGAACTCTTTCTTGACTAGGTGCCAGCACTTGTTGGTGCTGCTTGGACCGCTCCTCAAGGTCTTGAAGCTTGCGGACCGGGAGGGGGCAACTTTCGGTCTCATTTTCGAGACTATGGACCGGATGAATGAGAAGCTTTTAGAGGCTGTTGAGACTGGGATTTTAGCGAGGAAGAGGTCGAGGAGATCAACAGGTTCATGATGGAGGATCATGGCGAGGGAGGTCGGAAAGCAGCTCGTTGGTTCCAGATGCATTTGATCTTGCATGGAGCTGCTTTTGTTCTAAACCCAGCTTTTCTTCATCTCCCTCTCGACCAGGAGGCTCAGGAAGATTTTGTGGAGTACCTAGAGTTGTATTGCAAAGGAGATCGAGGACTTCAACACAAGCTGCTGCACGAGTTTCAGAGTTTCCATCAACAACTTGGCCGTTTGTTCTCTTCGGAGGCAACAAAGCAGGTGCGTATAAATTGTTTGTTTGTCAACTTTTTAGACTGATTCTCTTGTATAGATGGAGACTGGAAACACCCAGTGAGTTGGTGGAGCAACTTTGGTGCAGGCACACCAGAACTTCAAAGGCTTGTTTTACGGATCTTGAGTCAGCTAGTTTGTGCTTCACCATGCGAGCGAAACTGGAGCTCATGGAGCATGATCCAGACGAAGAGGAGGTCTCGACTGCTCTCCAAAAACTCGGAGAAGCTGGTTTTTGTGCACACAAATGTGCGTGTCGTACAGAAGATCGAGTCCGGGAGTTTGAGGCTTATCGAGCATGATCTTGATAACCTTGAGCTTGAGCCTCAGTGGCAAAGGATCCTTGCACTTCAGGAGGTTGTTGAAGAACCTCTTCAACAACCTGATGACGACGGCGCTAGTGGTGATGATGTTCTAAATTTGGAGGATGAAGATTAGATTAAACCTATATTATATTATGTTAAACTTTGTTTAGTAACAGCTAATTATTTTTTAATTATATTAAAACTGAAAACGATTATACCCGTTCAAAAAAAACTAAACGGGTATTAAATGTTTCGATACCCGTTCGAATCCGGTTGCGTTCGAATGTTCGGATGCAAGTATGGTTAGGGCTTATGTACTTGGCAAGCATGTTTTTAAAAGTTCTATTCAATCGCTCCACTAAACCATCAATCTCAGGATGATAAGTTGAGACAAAGGATTGTCGGATCTACAACCGTCGCATTAACAAAGTTATTGCTTTTGTTGCCGAACCTAGTCCTTGATCTGATAAAATTTGCTCAAGGCAACCATGCCTCAACACCACTTGAGCTATCAAGAACTTGATGATAGAAATTGTTGTATCGTCCGGCAAAGCACAAACTTCTACACACTGAGTCAAGTAATCAAAGCACATGATGATACATCAATTAACAAAAGAAATGACCCCATGATGTTATAAGCTACCAACTCAAAGGGGTGAGAAACTCAAATTGGCTCTTCTAGGGCTACAACAGGAGGAAGTGTGGACAAGTTATGCCGTTAAACTCCAGACACGTATGAATGTACTCATGCAGGTCTTGCCACAATTGGGGCCAATACAAGTACTGTCGAATCCTCTCAAGGCATCGTTGAAATCCCGTGTGTTTAGATATTGGGTTGTCATGAAAGAACTACAATTAGGAGTTAATGTAAACCACACAACACTTGGAACCATCTCCAATAAACACAAGCATGTCATCCATCAATTTGAATGACCATGCATACATACGAAGGTTAATATCCTCACAAGGTACATCATCACTCAAAACTTTACGCAACTTCCTAATCCATGACTCTGCCTATACAATGTATTTCTGCCTAGGAAGGATGTGATTGGGGAGGGCATCCGGCAACAATGCCATAGGTGCTGCCGCAACCACAGGAGCTTAGGATAATGTATCCACGTCCGCCATGCTAAATCCTTGCCATCAATATCGTTGCAGAATCAAAGCTCAACATGCAAGTTGTCTCGTTACATTCTTCCTCTTTATGATTGAGTTAACTATAGCATGATCAGTTTCCAACAACATGTCGAAGCCATGTAAATACACATAGAACTTCTAAAAGGCCATATGACTGTGATGCATTCCTTATCCATGGTGGAATAATTTTTCTCTACATCACTATGGCTCCAGTTTGCATAAGCAATTGGGTATCATTGTCCATCAAGAGTCTCCTACAATAGATCTGCTCCCAATCCCATGTTTGAAGTATTAGTTTGAAGAATGAAGAATTTGTTGAAAGTCTAGATACTGCAACAAAGGTAGAGATCCCAGCATTGCCTTAACATCCTTGAACGTCTTTTAAAATTTCTTGGACCACATGAACTGAGCTCCTTGTTTCAACAATCCTCGCAGTGGGATTGTCAGATTTGAGAATCGTGGAATAAACCTCACCAAGTATGTCACTTTCCCCAAGAAATGCTACAATTCAACCGCTGATTTAGGAGCATGAAATTCTTGTACAACCAGGGTCTTCTTGGATCCACCTTCACACTATCCGCCATGATGATGAATCCTAAGTACTTTAGGGAAGTACATCCAAACTTGCACTTCTTCTTTATCAACTTCAACTGTACTGCTCCAATCTCTACAAAACCTGTTTTGACTGCTGAAGGTGCTCCTCCTACAGGACATGTTCTAATTGTTGAAGGTGCTCCTTCCACGTAGTAGAGTGAATCAGAAGGTCATCAATATTCAAGGCCTTTCAACAATTCACCCATCATTTGTTGGAAGGTTGCATGGAGCCCAACCAATCTAAATGGCATAATAGTAAAATTGTACAAGCCAAATGGTGTTTGAAATGTTGTCTTTGTTATATCTTTAGGAGCCATAAGGATCTGCCAATAGTTGGAAGCCATGCCAAGGATAGGGAAGCACCGACTGTTTCCCAACACATCAACCAAATCATCCACCCACAGTAGTGGATATGAATCTGAAATAGAAACATCATTCAATAGTCAAAAGTTGATAGTGAAACGTACAATACCATCTAGGTTTGAAACTAAGTGTGGTTCTATCACCTACGGACTTTGGGACTTATGTATCACTTTCAACTCTAGCATCTCTCTCACACAACGATTCAAGATATCCTTCTCCTTCAGATAATGTTGCATGAGCCCCATCCTAATCGAGCGAGTTGTACCAATTGGGATATGATGCCAAGTAGTCAACAAGGGATTCACTGCTCCTATAATGGGTTTGAATAAGTTCGGATACATCGCCAACAGGTCTTTGATGTCCTTGGCTTGTTTATCATAGTTTTTTACTATGACTTCTCTTTACTTTGGATGTTGACTGTTGTTACCTACCAAACTATGTTGATAAGCTCTAGATGTAAGAAACAAGCCCACTTAATGCACTTGGGTATTTGGTGATAATCCACCGGGTGTCATTAAGTATTTGTAGGAAACTCTAAGTGAAGCTAGAACTTACCTTCTAAAAAACTCTTACCCTGGTTTTTCGTGTCCTTGTTGGGTTAAATGGTTAGTTCTGTGAGTTTGGCATGTTGGATATGTTTAAAAATATCCCTAGGTTTGACAGGTTAAGGGTTTAGGGGTCGATAGATCATTAAGTTAACTCACCAAGTATATTCCCTCTGGGAATGAGATTCCGTGCCAGCCCACTTATATAAATAAGAAAAAAGAGGGGGGGGGGGGAAGGGCCTTTATCACATATATTAAATAGTACATGTAGAGAGCTCCTAGGTTCATAACTGAGTTTGTTGCTCTTTTACTGGTGTAAGTTTTAGCTTATGTGTTTAAGGTATAACCCTCTGTTGTGCCCCTTAACTTCTAGATGACAGGGGTACATCCCACCTTCGGGGTAACTCACCCTTAATGTTGGCGAATCCATACCTGGAAGTTTTATCGAAATGCACGATCCAAGAGGCAGAGGTTGAGGCATGTTTCTAGCCTCTTCCTCCACGTCAAGCTAAGTGTAGCACTCATGGCCAAGCAAGGCACATTCGTGTCCTTGTCCAACTGTGGGCATGGGATCTTGTTTAACAAGTTCATATTACTTAGTTCTTAAGGGTTCACTAAAGGGTTTTAGAATTGGCATTAGAGCCACATTTGTGGCACTTGGTGCAAATCTTGAATCTAAGGGCTATGGCATAATAACCCACATCGTGGAAGGCAATGCCACATGGAGATGTGACATTGAGCTAGACATCACACAATACAATGCTCAAGGCATGCCCTTTGGGGTTGTGTCATGGGTTTGTTGCTAAGGGGTTGGATACTCTAGTAAACAGGCATGTTTGTGCTCGCACTAGGGTGCTAAACCTTAGGCATCCACTCAAAGGAGGTTAGGTCTCGTAACTAGGTGTGCTTTAGCACACTTGGCTAGGGGGTGTTCTTCTTAGGATCGAAGGGTTGAAACAACCTAAGCTCATTAGCAGAAGCTCTATCATGAGACACTCGCAAGGTCATGTACTTAGGGTTATCCAAACCTAGTCTTAGGGAGTTTGCTTAACAAAACATTCATGTCCGCCTACGGCGCACACTCATGTCCTCACTAAGTATTAGCCCTAGGTTTAGGGTATGACTTAGCCACTCAAACCCTTAAGGGTTAGTCGTGGTTTAAGGTATCCCTTGTCGCCCTAAATGGGTTGTACTCCTGGATGAGGGTGATTCCTCAAGGGGTAAGTGACGATGCCTTAGCTCTGTCATGGGGGCATGTGTGAGACACATCTTCTTTGTGAGGTTAGGGCATGAGCCTGTTTAAGTCTACTGGGATAGGATCTTAAAGTCTACTCGGATATCCTCTAGGGTTGGGGGATGGTCATTCTAAGGGATTTTAGGGTAGGACTCCTAAGTCTTCTATTTAAACTAGGCCATCTTGAGTTAGACTCTAGGGGTCATGGAATTGACGTCGGAAGGCCACTTGGCAGCCACGTGTTAGCCCTCTGGGTTAAAACTTTGACATTGTTGCTTTGGAGAAGGCTCTTTCTAAACGCCATGACGCCTTGCAACGCCGTTGCCACGCCATGTGGTGCACATCCTATAGCTTGTAATGGAGGGCATCCTGGGACAAACAGCGTGCATGTCTCAAAATCACATCTCACCTTGACCCCATAGAGCCAATTAACACCCATGATGATGTCATGGACTTGGCTCGGCATCATCACAATGGGAGTATATGATGGTATTTTCCTAATACCATAGGCACGTGTGCAATTTGATGTGACTGAGCAATTGACCTTCAAACAGGTACTATATGCAAGTGCAAGGACTCAGCTACTAATCGATTGATGGAAGATATTACCATATCTAGAATCCACTAAGACCGAAACAAGAGTTCTTCTACCATGTATGAGAACGCAAAACATAAAACGCTTAGCGTTAGGCAACTCAATCAGGACCCTTATGCACGCACAAATATGGAAGAACCAAGGTGCTTTGGGAAGTGTTGACTACGAGCAGGAGTCAAATTCCTCAGAGGTGATGCAATGTACCTAGTGCATGGGTCTTTAACACCCCATGCACTACTCCCTATTTCCGGCTGTGGAAGCATCAACTTCTTTTGCAGTCTCAATGGCAGCTATTTGATGTTGATTTGCACACGCTCTTGTAATATGTCCTTAGCACTTGTAGCGTTGAATGTCCTCATCCACGGCCAAACCATGCTGACCAAAAATTGGCTTCGACCCCTCTCGTAGCTTGAGAATTGTCTTCCATCTGGACATCACCTACTTCCATCAGGACAAGATCAGATGTCAAATAAGTTTCAAGAACAAGCACCATTATAGAACAGAACACACATGTTGTGATTCTCCCAACGATTTTTCAAATTGTTATGCAATCCTCAAGGCCTCCTCCACAATTAAGGGACAAAATCCCTCCACCAAGCCAGCCAAGTTAGGATGAAGAGCTGGCCATAATAAGCTAGTCACACATCATGCTTTGGATCCACATGATTGACCAGGTTCCAGAACTTGATCTTGAATCATTAAACGATCTCTCCTGACACTTGTTTTCAAGTCGTGGAGTTCATAAAAAGTTGCAGTGGAATCCTTGGGCTTACTAAAAGCTTACTTAATCACTAGGACAAGCTGTTCCAATCTTGCGATCGATAGCGGGGACACCATTGTACCATTGCAAGGCAAGTCCTTGTAGACACGTTGAGAAACTCCTAGGATTCATACCATCCATGGAAATTAGTAATCTCCTGAAAGTGTTCCCACCAAAGGTACACATATGCTCCAACCTTTCCCTTGAAGAACTCCGGATGAACATGCAGATTGAAATTGAAAGATGTTGATTGGACTGTTGTATATTAAAAAGAGTGGTCTAATTCACCACGCTCAACTGCAACGCATCGAATAGTTGTGTATTATATATTCAACTATAACCGCATCGAATTGTAACATCGCATAGAATATAGAATTGTAATGTTTATTAAAGTGAATGATGTATAAATATAATATTTATTGAAGTGAATAATATAGAAATGTAATGTTTATTGAAATGTATAATAATCATAACACCCTTGAAATAAAAATAAACTTTAAACCAATGCACAAAAATCTAGTAAATAACATTGTCAAATAAAAGAACAAGGTTAAAATGAATGTTGATAGTGTTCTTTTGTGACAAAATTATTGTAATACAACATTGTTAAATGAAAAAATAAGATCACCAACTGACAATTATATTTAAAAGTGCAGCAACTTTTACTTAAGAAGTTAAATAATTAAATACCATGATAATGCATTGATCAATCATAATTTGAGTTAAATATAATTTATCAATCAATTATATATTAACTCATATAAATTAAGTTAACTCAAATCAATTTATAATGTAATCAATGCATTATATCATTGATAGGATTATAGTTAACTTAAATCAATTATAATTTG
This sequence comes from Selaginella tamariscina, assembly GCA_003024785.1. Classification (NCBI taxonomy): domain Eukaryota; kingdom Viridiplantae; phylum Streptophyta; class Lycopodiopsida; order Selaginellales; family Selaginellaceae; genus Selaginella; species Selaginella tamariscina. The sequence continues at coordinate 95,769 of PUQB01000715.1, forward strand.
ATTACATTATAAATTGATAAGTATAAGTTGCTAATTTATAACATAATCAATGCATTATATCATTAATAAGATTATAGTTAACTCAAATCAATTATAATTAACTCAAATAAGTAAGAGACACTAATACACTCTTACTCATACTGCTCAAGTTGTACTTAAGTTTTATATTTAATAAATTAATCACATTAATCCATAGGTTTGACCAATAAAATGATTAAATCAACTTCAAATATGTTGGTGATTGAAATAATCTCCAATGATAGGAGAATTGTGTTATAGGCATAAAAAATGTGGTGTGTGTGTGTGCATCTATATATATATATATATATAGACATACTACCAACTATAATAAATTCTCAAGATTCAAAGTAGAACAAATTATTTTGTTAAGACAATGATTAAAAATAAGTGTCACAACACTAATTAAAATAAAAAAAGAATAAATGAATTTTGTGAAATTATCTTATTAAAAAGATATTATTGTATATCTTTTTCAAAAGTAATAAAGATAATATGATAAATTGATCCACTAAGTAATCGATATGAGTTGAAGTATGAGTTGACTCTTTTATAATGCATATCTTTTGATAAATATTGTATTTGGTATTGATTTATTTTTTAAAATTAATTAAATTTAAGTAAAATCTAAATTATTAAATAAATGGTTATGTTATTGCGATGAACTTATACATGGTATGAAATGGTCATCTTGTAAAACCTATTCATCATCATTAAAATTAACTTAAAAAGATCAGTGATGAAGTCCATAAAATCAATTCTCACTTGGAATTAATAATAGTTAAAACAATTTATATAAGCGATAATGAGGGGCTTTGAATTTACAACACACATTACAAGTTTGTACAAAGTTGGTTATGTATTTACATAAGGTTGCCAGTACCTGCAAGTAAAGCTAAACTATTTTGTGAGCCTTAAAATGTTCAACAATACCATCGAGGCAAAATTACAATATCTAAGGGGTGGGTTATAAATCAATTATAACAAAAATTTATGGCTAAAATTAACATGATAAAGTATTATAGCCACTTTAAATTCCATAAATCCCTTAGTTCTTTATGGTAAATATAGTGGGCCCTGCCCATTCCCATCTCAAATCCTCCTCTCTCCCCTTTCTCACTTTGCCCATTCATTTTCCCACTCTTTCCTTCCCTCTTCCTCAGCAATACCAATGTTCTTGAGATTCCATGCACTGTTGCTAATCAAGCTATGCCCCCATTTCAAATGATCATGCCATTGCAATCAAACCCTTGTATACTCCTCGCCAACATCTACATAATTTTTCTTTTATTGAGAATCAATAGCTTTGCTTGAGCTGGATAGAAGTATCCCAAGACTCCATCATGGCACTAGGCAAAAGGGCACCGACTTTTGGATACGTGTGACCATGTCATTCCATCAAGCACAAAACTCAATGGTGTGAGGGCAAAAAGCATTATTGAGTTGGTTTGTTGGGACCATCCAACCTAGGGTTAACAAATTTGTGGGGCATACGCTCAAGTTTGTGCCTTTTACAATATTATAAATCTACACAATCATGAGCATATTATTGCTTTGCTTAATATGCAGGTAGAGGCACGAAATGAACCAGGCAAAAGTGCCAACGACAAGCTAAATGACGCACTCATCTTGTATGAGTCGCAAGTGAAGTCTCCCTTCACCATGGTGGCACTCTGGTCTCTATTGTGTGGGACATCAAAATGACAGGAACAGCTCGATGCTATCACTATTACAAAGCCCACCATAAAGAAGCACAAGGTTAACAAGCTATTGTCAATAATGAGGATGTGTTCCTACCAATGTAGAAGCTACCGAGACCTTCAACGAGTTGTCCTGGTCAAGAGCTTGTCAACAATGAAGATGTTGTCCTTACCAATGTAGAAGCTACCGAGACCTTCAACGAGTTGTCCTGGCCTCTTGACCAAAAGATAGCCAAGAACAACAAGGACATGGTTGCCCTTGTAATTAGCTCAACCATCATGGCCAAGGTAATAATTGATGTAGCACTTCAAGCCAAGCATAAGGCAAACACGCTGGAGTTAATCTTGAAGGAGAGGATAATGTCTGTTGACATGAACAAGTTCGACACCATCCAACACGAATATTATATGTTAAAACAATGTTGCATTTTATAAACAAGACATGGAGGAGTAAAGTGGGAAAGAGTGATTATTTTTTAAAAGCTTGAATAAACTAGTTTACATCTTCCCATGTTGTTGCCAAATATGCTCTATGAGATCATTGCATAGTTGGAAGTGTGCAACATCATCTCACACTACACGAAAACAATCCACAAACTTAACGAAGTCGCACATGTCATGGATTGGCAAGCTCTCCACACACACTTGTCCCTTCAATTCTGCCCACACTTGTCCCTCCTCATCACGAACGGTTCAAAGTAGCTATCCACATGTTATAGAGTATTAACAATATAGAGAAATAGCAAACGAGACATATAGAACCGGTGGTGGAATCAATAACTTCATAGATTGGGTTCTCTACAAAATGATCTTTCATCAAGTGCTCGTGTCCATGAGCGCGGTTGTAAACCTTGTCCATGAGACAACTTTGTGTTGATCCATCAAGTTTCATGTTAGTTGACCAATGTGCTGCCTATATAATAATAAATTGTTGCTTAGCAACTACTGATACAAACATTGTAATAATTTGTTGTAAAATAGGAAGCTAACTTTGAACCGTTCAATCATAAACATCAGCTAATGATTTTGCTAAGTCCAGAATAATCTACAACTAACTGCAATGAGCCATCATTTTTTTTTTAATAAAGAAAAATAACTAAAGGTTGAGCTTAATTCACAAGATCGATTAAATAATTATAAGAATGGTGTTCTAAAAATTTATTAACCTTAATCTTATTAATAAATTTGATTGATTTATTTGGGTGTTCTAAAAATTTATTAACCTTAATCTTATCAACAAATTTAATTGATTTCACGGCATGTTCATGGTTACTAATGATGTTGAAGAGATTGCAAAAAACTATGAGGTTTAAGAGTACGTTGTTACCTAAATCAGATTATAATTCTTTCACTAGTTACACAAGTGATTACATATATTGAAAATTGCATATATAGAATATACATTATTTTATATAAGACTGTACTAAAGTATATAATTTACATATATTTTGACAGTTATTTTAATTATATATATTCAAAATAATTATCTAAAACTTCATTATTGATATATATTAATCAATTTTATATTATAAAAATAAATTTAAATTTTGAATCTGTAAAATGTGTGAATATCATAACGAATTATGGTTTTCACTAAAGAGTAAATTTTAAGAAAATAAATTAAAATATATATATATATATATATATATATATATATATATATATATATATAATGAAAAAATGTATACAATATATAACTAGCATATAGAAAAAGGAGTGTAGCTCCCTAACTCGTGTCTTTCCTCTACATATGCACAATGAATGCACATGTGTATGTATTCATTTAATTCCAGTTCAGTGAAGTAGATACTATTCAACGTAATTGGATGCCATCCACATAGAGACGATTTTTAAACATAATACGTGGGTTAAGAAAATCTATTAGACAATATGCTTACTCAAAAGAACATTTATACATATTTAGTGACTAAATATAAAAGCGTACCGCAAAAATGTGGTGTGTAAATCAGTGTACTAAGCATCCTCGTCTTCCAAAGATGAGAAGGAGAAAGGCTCGAACTGGTAACCATTGCCATCATAAAACTTGCCCTGAAATTCCACCCAATGTAACCTCAGCGCGTGCAAGAATGCACTTAGTGTCTCCATTACAAGCAACACCCCTACTGTTGCACAAATGAACACAATCGCCCCTATTATAAGGATCATTGTGTTGTTGTAACTGCATATAAAACAATCCCGTCAACACTATACCGTGTGTTGTGTGTGTGTTTATTTCACTGCAGAGCCACACACAACTCAAATGATATAATCTATATTCATTATATTAATTACAATCATACATATTGTTCCCTACTGTACTAACTTTCTCATAGAGGATGGTGAATATGTTTCACAATAACGCATTCTACTGCATTACATTAAGGGTATTTTACATCTGAAATATTCGTGCATCACTATAGTTATTTACTATGATATGTATTAAATATAGGTTGACTTCATCATATGTACAGTCAGATGACACACAAACTAGACATACGCATCGGAAGTAGTGTGCGTGCGTGCGTGTATGTGTGAGAGAGAGAGAGTACCTCCAAGCTAGAAGTAAAACCTTGTCATAGAACACAGCTGAAAGTTGCGCATGCGCAAGACTGCACATGAAAATTATTAAGCTTCATAAACAATAATTACTCGTACATAATTTATCGCATAGAATGTTCTTCAAAACACACACACACACACACACCTGAGCGCCCACAAACGGAGATATGAAGCTGTGTTGGAGACAGCCCCCAAAACAAACTCAATTGTTTCGATCATTTGGTGAACAAAAATCTCTCCAAATTCAAACTCTTCTTCGTCATGATGCTCGTCAACGGACTCACCGTCCGATCCAGCACCAAGCACACCATATGCACGCCCATGCATTCTCTGCAGTTACCATTATCAAGCATAAGTCACCAGATTGTAATATATACCTAAGAATATGTGTTATATAACATTGTGAAATTATGTATACGAAAGAGAGAACGGTACCTCTTCGTGTTGTTTCTTCAAAGCAAGGGCTTTGGCAGAAGCATTGTAGGCACCGCCACAAACGCAATCAACAGCAGTATGCACTGGAAAAAACAACTCTTATGCGCACTGTATATATTTAATGGTCGTTCATAACACACACACACACAAATATATATATATATATATATATATATATATATATATATATATATATATATATATATATATACGCAAAATGTTACTCCCGAGTTTTCACAGTATGTTACAATCAGCAAATTTCTATCGAAGGGCATGACGTTTAGTATGTATCTCTTTACCAAGTTCCTGAGAGTTCACAGGGGTGTCATCTGTGAGCCACGTTCATGGCACTCGCAGTAACACATGTCATATTAAACAGATGTACGAGTAGGATATCCATACTTACAATTAAATACTGAAGTGTAATTTACCTGCACTTCGGTTTGTCCGGTGAATAATTGGTTTGGACCAAGGTCTTCAGTGGGGCTTAAGAACATATAGATCATGACATGGTACAAATCAGCTTGAGAGCCCGTGCACCACTTGATTATGATGAGCAGCGAAAGATATCCAAACAAAGAACCTAGGAAGAGTATCTGGGGAATAAACTGATACCTGAAATAATGCAATAATAAAATACCCATAAACATTCCCGGCCCTGCCTTGTGTTCAATTATTGCAGTAATAAAACTAAGTCATGATAACATATCACAGCATATGGTAGATTGTGATACTTCCATTAAATTTAGCGTTATACCTACTTTACATAGTATTTTAATGTTTGTATTTATGTCTAAAAAATCAAAAATGTTGTTACATATAGAATATTAATTATTGAAGTATGAGTCTGTAACTGCCAACATATAATAGCAATACATACATACAACATAACACACAAACACACAAAGATTTAAAAGATAACAATGGAACCTGAATGTGATATATATCATATTAAGAATTACAATAAAATGAAAAAATGTAACAACTGTTCGTATTCAACTACACAATCAATTACGTACGAATACACATTATTACAATGCAAAATGTTTCCTTATCTATTGTGTATATAAGATAATACTTTTATACTTTGATATACTTATATACTATATACTATAACTTGCTCTCTTCTCTCTTTTATTAAAGTGGTTAGTTCCATATCGAAAACATACTTATATATATATATATATATATATATATATGATAATGGAGACTTACCAAATATCAAGTGGTTCGTTGAAATAAGAAGCATTGTAGTAACTGAGAACGAGGCCGAGATTCATGTGTGAGACTCCAAGAAGGATTGACATCTTCATTTTCAGAGAATTTGTAAATGGCAACTCCGATCTGCTACCATGCCACACTGGATCGAGTCCAAATGGATACGTATATCCTGGCTTTTTTATCAGACCCGTTTTGTGAGAATCCCTGCAAATATCAAAATAATGAACCTCAATAATGTATACATAACTTGCTTTGATTATTCAAAGCATATACAGGCCGTGGGTGTATATCACGTAAAGTTCCAGGAACATGCATATACACACGCGTACACAGATGTACAGATAATTTTATGTGTATATCGCATACATGCTGCATACACATTCTTTTAGGTAGTGCCGCGGGTTCTTGTATACGCATACATTTATAAGCATAGCATGTACTCTAAATTACTATTGTTGGGACCGAGCAATCTTAATTATTTAGGGAGGTTATTAATTTATATAGCATTATTAGTTAATAAAGGTTATATAATAGAGAGGTTTTACTGTATATGTTACGAAGTAATGCTGACATCAGTACATAATTGGCTAAAAGAGGAACCACACTACTGTAAGGCCAAAAAGGATTTATATCAGTAACTGTGAAATCGACACGTATTTAAGTGACATTTATACATGCGTACATCTTTATATATACATATGCATCTTACTTGCACGAAGGATCCCCGCAGCTGTATGCAGATTCTCCAAACAAATGAAACGGAACCGAGAAGAACTCGTTGTATATAAAACCCGTGTAAATCGAGAATATTGACATGAGTAATATCACGTATCTGCCTCCAAATGCCATCGCCATTATGTCACCCAGTTTCTGTATGCACCAAGCTGAAATGCATCAATATCAATTCAGCTTCATAATTAATCTATATAATATTTAACAGTTATGGTTATGCTATACATTAAAATTCAGCAGAAACTTTAGCTCACTACACTTAATTGTTTATTAACCACACGCTATGTTACTAGTACGTATATCAATATTGTGTACACATAAATGCATGCGTGTTTGTCTGTGTGTAATTACAAACATACAAATATAGAAACATCTTTTAGTCCACTGAACAAGAATCTTAGGGTACAGTACGTGCCTAGTATATTAAGTTAAATGATTAGACAAACAGAAAAATGGCTTTTTCACTCTAGTTTAATGTAAACTGGGACTTACCCGCCTTCCCAACCTGGCTTCGTTTAAGACGAGATACAGTGTTGCTAACAAGAGTGCTATTCCATGTCCCCAGTCTCCAAACATGACGGCAAACAGGAACGGAAATGTCACAATTGTAAACACAGCGGGATTTGCTTCCTTATACCGCGCCACCCTACACTGACATTACAAAGTTAAAACAATTTTATCTTAATAAAACTTTACATAACACGCTGTTAAATATTCACGGGCACAAATACATACATATAAATATATAGCTATCAACGTACTTCAGATTGGATATGTGTGCATTTACAAAATATACTGCGGACATGTATATACGTATTTCGTATGTGTGTGTGCGCGTGAGAGAGATTCACCCATAGGCATCGACGATTCCTTGGAATGCTCCTGTAATTTTGTTAGTTTGAAGAATGTTGGTGGTGAATCCTTTGTTTTAATCTCTTGGAAAATGGTGCCACTTGCGAGTTACTATCGACACTTGCTCGCAATAACGCTTCTTGAATCTGCAGTTTTTAAGTATACTTAATGTTCTATTCTCATAAAAATTATAATACAACCTACACACTACCTGAGCTTTGTTTTCAGTTGGACACCATGCCTCAGCGACTAAACACTTTCTGGTAACATCCATGTTGAACTTATTTAAAGTGTGGTATACAGCTTTCTCTCTTTGGACCTGGTTTCATGTCGACAGTGTAAGATAAATATATAAAACAACTTCTTATATATATATACACACACACACACACACACACACTACGTGTGATACACTGTAATCCATGCGTCTTACCATCAAGATCCAGAAGTCGAGTTGATAGCTGATGCTTGCTAACAAAGTATCACGGTGACTGGTACCCGCGTCCAATGTAGATCTTAGCTCAGACAATCTCCCCGCAACCTTCAATAAGAAAAATACCAATTTATTGATCTCGACATACTCATCTATGTCTCTGTTTTATATTTTAGTGTACAATTAGAATACACACCTCTGATCTCATTTGTCTCAGCATACTAGGTTCTTCTGGATAAGGATAACGGCTAGCTCCAAAAGCGTCACATATTTTAGCAATCTTTGCTTGTGCCCTTCACCAGAGAAAAAACAACAAAGACCGCCTTCTCCACCTGTTGTTATAGACGAGAGATGGTTAAAAACATGCATTAAGTGATATAATAACTGAAACGAAACTTCTCAATAATATTAATATATATTGCATGCGGAGTTCTATAGAGAGAAGCATTTCCCACGTATGAATACTAAGTTTCTTACCTCTCCCCAGTAGCGGGATCAGTCACCAGTCTTTCAACAATGGACGACTTGAAGACCATGTTGCCTCTAGCACGGAACAGTAACGCTCAAATGATATTGTTTTTTCTTTGAGTATGAGGCCTGTAATGTACCCAAGCCTGGCTTTAGTGGGATCTATTTGCATCTCTTGTTCTATAAGAAGCGGGCTGTCCATAGATCCATCAAAATCGTCGTAATCCCTTTGCGCAAGTGCTGCATCAGGTCGTCCCGCAAAGAACTACCAGCCTATAGAAAGTACAAATAATTACATATATATCAAAAGAGATCAGTGAATCGAGGTAAATATATTGTGATAATAATAAAATATATAAAGTTACCAAATGCAGGACTAGTTGGAACTCGATAAGCTCTGCATGACTTCGACAAAGCCTTGAGCTGTTTGCTTCGATCTCCAAGAGCTCAGATTCGTATTCTTGAAGTTTAAGCTGTGTCCAAAGGTCCCAAAACATAAACATTTTATCGTAATAATAATTCAAGTGGTTCATGACATGTTAGTATACGAGCCTTTGATTTCAAGTTTCTAAGTCAACTGTTCCTAAACTACAGCTGGTCCTAATAGTATTAACAAATATGTAATGGGAAAAGATGCCAGTTAGTGGAAAATATCTTATTTATATAGAAAATAAAACTGACCTCTAATTCATCGAGATCGACATCTTTCTCGATAGTAGACCTTGCGGCAATCAAAATCCCTGCGTTCTCGATCTGACCTTTAAAGTACCTAAGCTGCCGGCCCATTTCGCCGCATCGCTTCACCTGCAATGCGATAGCTAAGTGAAATCGCTTCAAAACAGGAATTTTTCCCATACCTGATTCGCAAAACTTCTCTGCGTCGGACTTTTCCCAGGATTCAGCTGCGAAACAAGAAAACGGAAATGAATACCGGTCGGATCGGAGAAATAACTTTGAAGAAAATGCTTAAGACTTACATCGCGGAACTGTAGCGAACCGAGCTGCCCAATATAGGCGACAGTCGTGAGCCGATTCAACGGGGACAACAAGCCGGACGAGCGACATATCCTCGGATCGCATTAGAAACATAGAAGGCATAGCGGAGAAGGACGCCGAGACGGATCGCGCCATGTCCATGACGGACCCACGCCTCGGCTGCTCCATGTTTCATGAACCCTATTTTTTCTTATTTGACCTAAAATGAACAAGCAGATTAGGGCTAAAGAATCGATTAGGGTTAGGGTTATTGGAAACAGAGGACTAGTGAGAAGTGAGGAGGTGCAATGCGGGAGAAGGGAAGCGCTATGAACTGTGTCACCATGGAGTATGTGTTATTACATTTATTGTGGGACTGCAAATGGCTTCATTTGGGTCCGTTCCTCCCAAGGGCGGCCGTAAATTGGCATATTCCCATCTTGTTCAACGTGCACCCCAGAAATGCCACTTTGAGAGCTACAATGGAAGCGACCACGTAAGTTGTGTGTGTGTTCTGTATATAATAATCATATACATAAAATATATGTATATTATAATTTATAATGTATAATATACCTCTTTTCTATATATAACGTCACACACGCACACGCACGGATTGCTAAAGTAAATATGTTTGACAGGATGCAATGCAAAAGAGAAGGCTAGCAAGTCGAGTGTTTGGATTCACGAGACATCATAAACCATACACTAATCTCAGTTTAACACAGCCTCCAAGGGATTGATGCATATGCATCTGACGATGAACGCCTGAATACAAACGTTGATGGTCATCTTAAGGAGTTACAACGCAGGAGCGTGCAAAGAAGCTGTAAGTGTGTGTGTGTGTGTCTCTCTTCATTGTTTATACATCTGTATTTCTTGCAGGAAATAGTTGGTAGACTTGGTGCAGATAGGGAATATCAACGACAAAAAGTAATATACAAGTAGATAATAACGTAATAATACTATATATATGTATATATTAATACATTAATATGTCTATGTGTTATAGGTGTGTAATAAGCGTGAGGAAGAATGGCAAAAAGACATAGAGCGTGTGCAATATCTCAAGGAGTTGCCACATGCCAGAGTAAGGGCAAATACAAGCGGTTGTGACTATGATATGTTCACGCTTGAATATAAGAATAGCTTTGGTGGAGCACAGTTAAAATACGAGGATGACTGCCAAAAGTAGTATAGCTTACACATACATACAACATATATATATATATATATATATATATATATATATATATATATAATATATAAATAATATATCAACTAATATATTACTCTGTAGGTGGAGGCAAGCCTTGAGAAAACAGCATTTGACAAGCAAGGCTTCTTCGTGTAAAAACTTCAACATTCTCAACTGGCAAAGAATAGGTGAGTGTGTTTCACGTGTGTGTGTGTGTGTCATATTGTATATTTATATAAATACTTCTGTTGTGGATTATTAGAGCCATTTGGAGATCCTTTGCCAAGGCCATGCCACCACAACCCCAGAACCGAGTCCGCCTAGACGTGTTGGAGTTTGTCCCCTAAAGCCTCCAGGCAATCTCTCTCTCTCTCTCTCTCTCTTCTCTCTCTCTCTCTCTCTCTATGTTTGTATTGATAACGAGAATTAATATTATTTAATTCAGGAAAGCCTGTGGCGAGCAAGAAGCACCACCTGCCTGTCTGCAAGCCGGGGTTGATAAACTGGAATATACGGAGGAATATCATCATTGTGCGGAAGCAGAGCCGAAAATACGAGAAGTTATAGTGAATGTGCTTCCTTGGGAGCATTGTGGCCTTCAGGCACATTAAACCAATAATACGTGTATATGTATGTCTGTGTGTGTATTGATAACCATATACACATATTGTCTACGTATCCTTAAACTCTACATGAGTGTTCATTTAGGGTTCCATCGTTAACCTTTTATTTAAAGGTGCTGTGATATACACACATAGCGTACGTAATGCAGACGTACACTAGTCGCTATCCATAAAATGTTGACAATCCTTCCTTAAGTGGATTTGACCGTATAAAATATGTAAATGCATGTTACGCATGCACACACACACACCATATTACACAACAACGACAAGCATCTGTGTGAAGATAAGACAGATATATGCAATTTCTACATAATATAATATATTATATGGTACAAGGAAGGCCATGCTTTCCACGTAGGGCCAGTTTCTTTTTTTGACGAATCTTTCCTAGCCGCATTTTTCTTGTTCAATCATATCTTGTGCAACTGGATTAATTTATACTAAATAATAAGTTTCACAAGTTTCACATTGTTGGACAAGGTTTAATTCATCACAACAATGACCAAGAAGAAGACTTGTACTGGCTACGCGGCTGCTCCGTGGCGTTTCACAGGAAGGTAAGTAGTGATTTTTCTATGAGGTAAATTAGAAAACAACTAATTTCACAGGCATTGTATCAAATGCACTTGGTTCCTGCCGAGACTGCTCGGAGATATGTTCCTGCGGAGCTCAAACTTGTTCAAGCGTTTGGGTACAGTAACATTTAAATCATTTAATTAAGTATTACTTAATTATATGCAGTTATACACTGGGTGGATTTTATCTTGCACATTACGATGACAGCCCAGTAGGGGAATTCGACGAGGTATATAGATTCTATTATCACTTGGAAAACGCTAGTTTGTGATTGCAGCTCGTTGTTATCGCTGGGATAGTTTGGAACCCTCCGAGTTCTTGTGCGTAAGTTGATATAGTATTTTTACTATAAATATTTATTTATATGAAAATTTATCTATTGTTTTTCAGGTGGGCAGCTAGAGTTTTAGTGAACAGTCATGAAGCATGTACGCATGGTAGGCAGGTAATTAATTAAACTTGTGTGGTGTATCATAATTTTATTAAACTATTTCCAACAAATGCAGGAAGTTGGTCTCCCTAGCTGCTTTGCAAAGTTTAATCAGGTCAGTCAATATTAAACCAGTTTACTAGATCATGTGTTGTTAAATGAACAATAATAACTTACAGACGGCTGATGTTGTTAAGAAGCAAAATGGACGTCTCAGATCGATTTGTGATTCACTTTGGAAGAGGAAAAAAGAGGAACAAAAGCATGGCTATGATATTCTGAGAGATTACCATCCATGGTGCCACATGTCTTTACCTCACAGTTGTAAGTCCGTTATATATACGTGTTAATGCAATTAACTAATTTATGGCAGTAACTGAGGAGGCTACCCATAAAGGTCCACCCCCAGGTTCTCACTTCCCAGCTTTAGGTACATTAATAATTTTTATTTCATTTTTAATAATAATTATTTATTTATTGGGTTTTAGTGGTAAAACAGAGCAACAGCCAAATCTTCTCAAGTACTCGTGTGATTTAAGTTGCAGGTAAGTGTAATGTCGATGTATATAACATACGTTGGTGTTAATAACAAACCCATTGGTCATTATTTAACATTATTAACTGTTAATATAATATTTAACATTTATAATTAAATTAAATCATGCAAAAACTACATATATAACTATTTGAACTTGCAGAGTGGCTGTGTCCAAACCAGCTTCCATACAAAGACTGGAACAAGAACAACTAGATGCAGACGCGCTCGAGGTATTAACAAGCAGGCCAGTGTGTGCATTCACATTTGAGAACATGACATTACGTGTGCAAGCCCCAACTGCTCATAAATGATCCACTAATCTCAGTTGTAATTTTGTATTAATCTCATTTAATTCATTCATTCATTTGCCTAAAAACACGTGTGTGTGTGTGTGTGTGTGTGTGTGTGTGTGCTGCGAGGTGTGTGTGATACACACACATACACAAAAGAGAACAATATACAAGAAGATAATGTTATTATTAAAGCATTAAACTTCAACAAACCTATTAACTCAACCTTTGGACGCTCGTTTCTTTCAAGCAGAAGTTCAGGTAACCCTCTAATAGCAGTAATTTTCCTGTAAAACATGTAAATATAAACTTATAATATATGTACTGCACTATGATAAGATGCTTGTCTCTCTAGAGATCCCTGTATATTATAACATGAAATAAGGAGCTTACTTTGTGGCATAAACCGCTCGTGCTTCAGGTTTCCATTCCTTTAACCGGGCAATATTATCCTTCCAACGTTTTACACGCAAGGCAATTTGTCGTGCTTTCCGTGCTTTAGCCCAATCTACCATCTCTTCCTGTTTGCCTAATAGAATATCAACTTGATCAACACACATTTCAAACACTTGAACATATGCACACACACGCACACGCGCACACACACAGATACACACACACACACACAATGTACTTGTCATCTTCTTCCTGTATGCCCAGTATGATATTAACTTCATTAATTTGTATATGCTCTGTGGCAGAGCCACAAGTCGGAAAACAGATCATATATACCCTTGTATACTTTTAGTTTAACACACACACACACACACAATATATATATATATATTATAATGCAGAACAAAATGCGGGATTATCTTCTCCGTATATTTAATGACCACTTCGTATATATTACCACTTCGTGTACTTTAATATATAGAACAAAACGTAGAATTGTGATAATGTATCCTGGCACCCATACACACACAACTTACATTGACAAACCTTGTTTTAACCAAGGCACGCCATCTTTTATTGCGATTGCGCAGTGCGGGATTAGGCGGAGTTTTGGGCTTAATCTCAGGATCATTAGGCGGCAGCAGTTTCTCCCCAAATACAAGGTGGGAACATTGAAGGGGTCTACATTGCATTGAAATTGAAAACACACACACACACACAAGAATTGATGAAAAAACAGTAGCCATCCAACGTATTTGTGCCGTAGCTTGTAACTCACGTGCCTTACGCTTGTGCAAGACGCAGCTCCAGTGCCCTGTAGCAGCTTGAGAACTCCAAGACAGGCCCTCGCCATAGAACGAACCCTAAACTTGAAGAGCCCTAAAACAGAGTAGGGCATTTTCTTCCAAGAACCCTAAAACAGGGTTGACAAGAAATGCAGGCGGGATGTCGGATGCTGTACAGATTGTCCCGCGCATTACAGCAGCGAGGCAGCAGAAAAATCACCCATTGTGTTCAAGGTGGACAAGCCTGTTCCACTCATATACCCATGGATGAAGAACTGGAAACCACTGGAACTGTACCTCCATTTGAGGCCCCTGCACAGGAAGAAGACGATGAGGAGGAAGAAATTCTACACATTGGTAGAGGCAGAAAGCCTCGTGTAAGGCTTGCAGACATGAAGAAACGGCAATCCCAGCAGATGCCCGTTGTGGGTATCTTGGATATGGAAGGCGATCTTCCTGTGGATTCTGCAGATGAGGCGGACTATCTGGAGCTTGCCCGGATTGTAGACGAGGAAGACAGAGGGTGCGCAGAGGAGCTCTCAGAGGACGAACAAGGTACGAGTTTCGCACCCATAAATATACAAAATTCCCATAAATACCAGCAATGAGTTTGTGAAAGAAGCAAACAACAAGGATGTAATTTTCAGATAATGAAGAGGAAGAGCGACCTGTGAAGAAACAAACAAGGAAGATGACTGCATGAAGAACAACCCAGAAAGGATGAGTGTGAAGTTTCAAGGCTTAGAGATATTATAGATGAGATAGAAGACGAGGAAATGAAGCTGGATTCCAGACTTACGGATCACTTCTTCAATGGTGTGGAAATGCGAGGTCACTGGAACTGGGGGAGAGGCTTGTCGAACACATGAACAAGACGAGACATCCACTGGATAGATACATGCGAAACTGCTTGTGGAGATGTACGGGAAGTGCGGGCGATGGAGCACGCTCGTCAGGCATTCGAGGGGATTCGTAACAAGAACGTCTTCTCGTGGACAATCATGGTTACGGCGTACGCGCAGAACGGGCAAAGCCGGGAGTCGCTACAGGTACTTGGTTTAATGGACCTTGAAGGGGAGAGGCCAAATAATGTTACTTTCGTGAATGCTTGGCAGCGTGTGCCAACCTGAAGGCGCTTAATCAGGGGCGGATGCTTCATCAAGATATGAAACCTTATGGTTACGACGAGACATGATAGCTGAGACTGCGCTTCTTAATATGTATAGTAAATGCTCGAGTCTGGGATGCTAAACTGGTGTTTAATCGAATGAGGAGGAAGGACTTGGTTTCCTACAATGCAATGATCTCAGCCCTCTCAAGGTATTTATGTAGTATACGCGAGTTCATCTATTACACACACACACACACACACACATATATATATATAGTGTTGTCATATGGCAAAGAGGCACTTGAATTCTTCCGAATGATGGATCAGGAGGGCATCAAACCGGACGAGGTGACGTATGGAAGCGTTCTCAATGCATGCGAGAAGCTGGGAGCTATTGAGTACGGAAAGATCATACATGAACGTACGGGCGGGACAAGGTACGGATCCGACGTGGTGGTCGGGACGGCCCTAGTCAGCATGTACGGGAAGTGTGGAGAACTAGACGTGGCAAGGCGCGTGTTCGCCGGACTGCAGCGGAAGAATGTGGTCACATGGACAGCTATGATTTCGGCATGTGTCCAGAACGGACGACCGAATGAAGCCATGGAATTCTTTCGTGCGATGGACGTACCACCGGATGAGGTGACAATGACAGGTGTGCTTCAGGCATGCGGCCGCGTGGAAGACGGCTGGAGGATATTCTCTTCTATGAAAAAGGATATTCTTTAGCACCTTCAGCTGAACACTACGGCTGTATGGTGGAGCTCTTATCAAGAGAAGGAAAGCTTAAGGAAGCAGAGGATGTGATTGAGAAGATACCATCCAATGCAAGGTATATCCCATGGATGAACCTCTTTTCGGCATGTAGGAGACTGGGAGATTTCGAGCTCGGAGTTTCCTATGGGAAGAATGTGCTTGGGATCGATCCAACCAGCTACAGCGTACGCGCTGCACTTGCAGATATGTACGATTCAGTAGGGAGACACAAAGATGCAGAGGTCTTAAAGAATGTACCGAGGAATGTAACCAGGGAGGCAAGGAGCTGGATTGAAATCAGAAACAGAGTATACGAGATAGAATGCTCAAGAACATACAGTGACCTTCCTAAAAAACTGCAGTTACAAGTACCTAAGTTGCTTGGGAAGTTCAGAACGGATACTGATATACCTACAGGGTGTCTTCACAGTGAAAAGGTTGCTGTGGGGTTGGGTTTGGTTTCCAATACGTCTGGGAGTGTTTTGAGAGTGGTGAAGAACCAGAGGGCGTGTTATGATTGTCATATGTTCATTAAGTGCGTTTCCAAGGTCGTGGGGAGAAAGATTTGCTTGAGAGACTCTGTGAGATACCATCATTTTGAGGATGGTTCCTGTTCATGTGGGGACTTATGGTGATATAAATGTAACATAACTTACATTTATATACCAGGTGTGTGTGTGAGAGAGACACTGTAGATGTAAACTTTTATTATTGTGGGAAACCTTTAATTATATGTAAACAAAGGGTTTGGGGTTAATAAACCTATTTGGTGATCAGAATTTGTGGCGTCCCTTGTTCATCAATACTGCAGCCAGGAGTATCTTATATACAGGTTTGCACATAGGAATTATATATAGGATATCAATTTTTGTGTCCGATTTGCTTGTTGAAGCTTTTATTATGGAAGTAGATTCATGAGAGGGTACTCCACAGATTCCTTAATTTTCAGATTTGTGTGTATTTTTGTTCTTGCACCATACAATAGATTTTGTGCAGTGGAGACACGTGTCCACACCACTAATGACTAATTAATATATATTATTAATGTGGTGTATATATTAAACAGACAATGTCTTCTGCTGCTGGAGAGAGGACGGAGAGGAAGAAGGCATTGGAGGGTCTTGTTGCAAAGAGGAAGCAAGAGGCTACTGATAATGCAAACAGGAAGAAGAAGAGTAAATCGGATCTGTTTAAGACTAAACCATCCGCTAATCCCAAGAGTTCTGCTGCCACCGCACCGAAGAATAAACCGAGCAAACCCAGCAAACCGAGCAAACGTCTGCACCGCACAAGATGAAAACGAAGAAAGAGGAATATTCTGACGTGGAATCTGACGACGATGAAGATGCAAAGCCCAAGAAGTCTTCGAAGAAGCCTACTCCGAAGCCCCCTAAAGCTCCTAAACCAGGTGAGTGTTATATGAATATACATATACGTACAGACACAGCATATACATATATGTGTGTACGAGACGTGTGTTAAAGTAACTAAATTGTGTAGGGAAGGCAAAGAAGAAAGATGAGAGTGATGAAGACCCAGACGAGGATGACGACGATGGTGGTGACGTGTCAGAGAATCCGAAAGATGACGTGTATTTGGATACCTCAAATATACTGCCGAGTAGGACTCGCAAGCGGGAGCGTATGCACTACCAGGTCGAAGGAGGGGACGATGATAGTGAGTAGAGAGAGAGTGTGGAGGCTTGTTTATGTTATGTCTGGTTTAAGCATGTGATTAGTATAATTTAACTCTTTTATAAGTTTCCACATGTTATATAATATTGTTTTAAATCAATTAATGGTTTAGACAGAATTTAATGAAATGAATAAATGTAACCTAATCTCTAATCATGTCGGTCGGCAGTGCTTATAAAGGGCGGTGAATGGGATTCGAACCCCGATGAGAAGAGCATTCCTGCCCTAAACGAAGAAACGCTCTTGACACAGATTGAATCGCCATTTCTTCATTCAGCGGAGGGGGCAGCTGAAGTCGCTGCATCCTATTTCATCAATTTGAGCACATATTCATCGATTTCTCACTAAAACGTCTTGCGGAGACTGATCTCAGGCCGAAGAAAAGGCGCTGTATCGTTTTCCGTAACCCTAGATTGATCACAAGGCGCCTGCATCTTATTCCGGAGGTATGCTCGTAGATTGATCGATCTTGGAGCTTGTATTCGATCACCGAGGTGTACCCGCAGATTGACATTCATCAGCCGCCTGTGATTCACGCTTGAAGATTCGATTTCGGTGGTAAACCCTAGATATGGGTGCAGATTGATCGGTCATGGAG
>PUQB01000716.1:0-27500 GCA_003024785.1 Selaginella tamariscina
TACTTGTTTTAACATTCACTGTCTTTACAGTTGGAATGAAATGAGAAACCTTTGAAAACCATCACCACCACCATGAGGGCATTGAAACTACAAGATTTTGGCAATTCCGTGATAAAGTCCAAAGTAACACTTTGAAATGGCCACTCTGGAATCAATATACACTGCAATTCCCAACTTATTTTTGCGATCGAACTCTTCACTTGTTAATGTGGGCATGTCTTAACATACTTGGCAACATCATCTATCATACCCATCCAAAGAATCCATGTTTTAATAAAGCCAACATCTTATGCCTTCCACATGTCCTACAAAGGAACGTCGTGATGCTCTCTTAACAACCTCTCCCTCCATGTCCCTTTTGGAACATAAAGTCTCCTTTCTTTATAATAAAGAACTCCATCTCGCACTGCAAAATGTGCCCGTTTGAGTGCATCCATTCAACTTTCTATTCCTACTGAATATTACCATCTCTTTTGTAATTGATGAACATGTTTCTTTTTGCTACTAGGTTTAGAGCCTCCTTAGCAAACTCGTCTTGAGAAACAAATTCATCCACCAAGTTGACACTGGTGCTGACATAATATGAAGATGACCCTTTCTACTAAGTGCATCAACTACCACATTGTCTTTCCAGCTTTATGTCTGATTTCATGTTGAAATTGAGCTAACTTTTGCTGCCATTTAGCATACTTCGGTGATAGTTTTAATTGCGTTTCAAAGTACCTTAGAGTTACACTATCTGTCCAAACCACAATGCCATGACTTGGAAGATAATGACGCCAATACTCCAAGGAAGCAATAATAGCATACATCTCCTTTTCGTGAGTAGGCCATTGAATTTGTGCAGCATCCAACTTCTTTGAGAAAAAGACACTGGATGTCCTTTCTATCAAATACACCACCAATTGCAAAGTCGGAAGCATGACATTCTACCTCAAAGGATCTTCAAAAATCAACAACTGCAAAACTGGTAGCTCTTTGAGTTTAACGAACACCTGCTGGCACTCTGGAGTCCAATGCCATGGAATGTTTTTCGTAAACTGTCAATGGGCCATTATCTCTAGTAAACTTTATGAATCTTCGGTAATACCCGTTAGACCAAGAAATGATCTAACTTCATGCACGTTTTTAAAGTCATCCACTCGGTAATAGCTTGAATTTTCTTTGGATCCATGGCAACCTCCCACTGAGATCAAGTGTCCCAAGAAATCTATCTTGGTTTGACCAAATGCACTTGCTTTCTTTAGCATACAATTGGTTCTCTCTCAACTCTGAAACACTTTTTAAGTGTTCCACATGTTCCTCAATTGTCGAACTGAAAACAGAATGTCATCAATATACACCACTACGAACTCGTCTAGATAGTCTCTAAACACATCATCCATCATTGTGCAAAAAATTGCTGGAGCATTGCACAACCCAATGGCAAGACTAAAAACTCAAATGATCCATAACGCGTTGAAAAGCGGTCTCAATTCTCTGCTACCCGAATCTGATGTACCCAGATCTCAAGTCTATTCTTGAAAAATACTTTGCTTTTGATAGCCTATTGAATAAGTTGTCCACTAGAGAAAGAGGATATTATTTTTGATAGTTATTACATTCAGCACTTGGTAGTTTACATGTCATAGTTTTACTATGACTCCCCTTTACTTTGGACGTTGACTGTTGTTACCTACTATACTATGTTGATAAGCTCTAGATGTAGTAGGAAACAAGCCCGCTTAGTGCATTTGGGTATCTGGTATGGTATGGCCAGGTGTCATTAGGTATTTGCAAGAAACTTTAGGTGCTAGAACTTACCTTCTAGAAACTCTTATCTTGGTTTCCGTGTCCCGGTTGGGTTAATGGTTAGTTCTAGTGAATTCGACAGATCAGATATGTTTAGAAATCCCCTAGGTTTTGACAGGTTAGGGTTTAGGGGTTGATGGATAACTCACCAAGTAGTTCCCTTTGGGAATGAAATTTCAGTGCTAGCCCACTTAGTAAACAGGAAAACAAGGGGGGGCCTCTGTCACATAAATAAAGTAGTATGTAGTAGGAGAGCTCCTGGGTTTATGACTGAGTTCGTTACTCTTCTACCCGGTGCAAGCTTTAGCTTGTGTCGTTAAGACATAACCCTCTGTTGTGCCGCCTTAACTTCCAGATGACAGGGTACGTCCCACCTTCGGGGTAACTTACCCTTAAATGTTGGCGAATCCATGCCTGGGAGGTCTTATCAGAATGCACGTTCCAAGAGGCGGAGGTTGAGGCTTGTCTCCAGCCTCCTCCTCCATGTCAAGTAGTGTAGTAGTCACGGCCAAGCAAGGCACATCCATGTCCTTCCAACTGTGGGCGTGGGATCTTGTTGACAAGTTCACATTACTAGTTCCTGAGGGTTCGCTAAGGGGTTCTAGAGTTGGCATTTAGGAGCCACGTTTGTGCACTTGGTGCAACTCTTGAATCTAAGGGCTATGGCATGATAGTCCACATCAGGAAAGGCAGTGTCACATGGAATGTGACACTGGCTAAACGTCCACATGGTAACATGCCTGAGGCACGCCCTTTGGGGTTATGTCATGGCTTGTGCCAAGGGGTTGGATACTCTAGCAAACAAACATGCTTGTGCTTGCACTAGGGTGCTAAGCCTTCGGCATCCGCTCAAGGGAGGTTAGGTCTCATAATTAAGTGTACTTTTAGCACACTTGGCTAGGGGAGTGTTCCCCTTGGAATCCAAGGGTTGAACAACCTAAGCATGTTAGCAAGAGCCCTTTCGTAAGGCACTCGCAAGGTCATGTGCTTAGGGTTATCCTAAAGTGCTACGGCGCACACTCGTGTCCTCACTAAGTACTAGCCCTAGGTCTAGGGTATGACTTAGCCACTCAAACCCTTAGGGGTTAGTTGTGTTTAGGGTACCCCTTGTCGCCCTAAAGGGGTTGTACTCTCGAATGAGGGTGATTCCTCAAGGGGTAAGTGCCTTAACTTTGTCACAGGGGTATGTGTGGAACACACATCTCCTTGATGGGATTAGGGCATGAGCCTATCTAGGTCTTCTAGGGCAAGACCCTAAGTCAACTAGGGTTATTCTCAAGGGTGTTGGGGTAGACACTCTAGGGAGACTTAGGCTAAACCCTAAGTCAACTAGGGTTATCCCTCAAGGGTTCTGGGGGCAGACATTCTAGG
Organism: Selaginella tamariscina; assembly: GCA_003024785.1. NCBI lineage: Eukaryota > Viridiplantae > Streptophyta > Lycopodiopsida > Selaginellales > Selaginellaceae > Selaginella > Selaginella tamariscina. The sequence goes on from PUQB01000716.1 coordinate 3,163, forward strand.
GAGACTTAGGCTAAACCCTAACCATGTCCACTTGGGCATTAGAGTCTAACCTTAGGGGTTGTTAGGTGTTGTTCTGGGAAACTTAGCGTTGCCTCACAACAGGGTGATGACGCCGAATGGCCACCTGGCGACGTGTTGCCCTTGGGTAAACTATGACAACACACATCTGCATTATACCATCTTTTTTCATTACAAACAAGATCAGTGCACCATATAGCGATCGACTAGATCGAATATGTCCTTGACCAATCAATTTGTCAGCTGTTTCAATTCTATTAACTCTGAGGATTCAACCGATATGGGCTCTTGCCGGTGGAGACGAAGCTGATAGAATCTCTATCATGTGGTCCACACCTCGACATGGAGGTAACTCGAGTGGCAAGTCTTCCAACAACACATCCTTAAACATGTTTAAGATTTCCAAAATAGGTTCGGGAACAAATTCTTGACCATCCCCTATCTTGACTTCACCAGTATCTAAAATCATTACAAGAAATATACGTTCCCAATGTCTACCTGCTTACACAACTGAGTTAAGGTAAGAAACATAGGATTCCAATCCTTATCAGTTAACGTTCCATCTTGAGCGTCATTTTTCTAATGTCCTCTTTGTCTACTGTAAGCGTGATTCGATTATCTCCGAAACCTCTCATTTCAACATATATTTATGAAACCATTTCATACCCAATACATAGTTAAACCTGTATTTCAAGACAACTAAGTCTAGCTTAGCTTTCCAACTTTTAATTTGGACAGGAACCACCTTTACTAATATTATTAATATTTGAAAACCTTTGCCAAAAATTGATTTTTATTTCACTCATCTTTATTACATCCAAATTCAATCAACGAGCTAGACTAGTTAATATGAAATTGTATGTTGCTCCAATATCAAATCATCATTCGGACTCTCCGGGTTCGATTCTCATCAGGGATGAACTTTGAGTAAGCTTCGGCCACTAAGGTTGGCGCACTTGTCCTTGCCTAATTAAACCCTTCAATCACATGTGTAAACCAAGCGTCCCTAGGATCGCCTCTGGTTCGATTGACATGTGATGTGAGTATAGTCAAGCGGTCACACAATGTGGGGATCACCTCTAAGCTAAGTGCGAGCCAAGCATGAGTAAAAATGCCTATGAGCTGCACCTTTTGGAGGAAGGCATAGTAGCAACCCTTGAGTCCGTGGATGAGGCATCCACTTTCTCAAATGGATGTAGAGTGTCATAGTTCTAACTTGGTGGGTTGACTACCTGGGTAAAGATTATGGAATAGTGAGCAAACGACCCAAGCTGACTTGGGTCATCATGACCAAGAGCCCTCTAAAATACCATTTGGCCCTTTGCCTAGTTAGTTTAAGGGAAGAGAGAAAAAGTTGTGATAAATATGACATAAGGTTCAACAATCTAAGTTTGTTAACGTAAGACTTTTTCGTGAAACACTTCTATAGTCACATTAACCTTAGGAGTTTTGCTTAATAAAACACTCGTGTTATCATTAAGTACTAACTTTAAGTTTAGAATATAATTTGGCTACACAACCCTTAAAGATTAGTTATCGATCAGGATAACCTTTGTAATTCTATAATTACAAACTGTCTTTCCCAACACATCTTTCTCATTGATGGTATTGCGTGCTTCACGACTTAGCTTAGTCACCACAACAACCTTCACAATGTCAACCTAACCAGATCTAACAGCTGCATGAAGCACTATGTTACCTATAATACCATCCTTCTCACGTATCACATCCTTCGCTTCGTTGCCAAGCTTGTCAAGCAATACTACGAGAACATCCTTCTTCCCCTTGTAGACAAACCCGTAATAAGGGTAACATACTCACAGACTAGAACCAATCCTCAGATGGTCAAACGGGAAATGAGAAGAGAAAATATACAAGTAGTACTGCAATCTCAATGCAGTAGAAAGAGAAGTAGAATTAAAGAATCAAGTAAGATACCATAGAGAAAGTAGAAGAGTAAAGATATAGCATGTAGTACTGCAGATCTCGACGCAGTAGAAATCAAAGAATCAAGTAAGATACCAAAGATAGTAGAAAGAGAATAGATATAGTAAGTAGTAATGCAGATCCCGAACGCAGTAGAAATGAGAAGTAGAAATCAAGTAAGATACTGAAGAGTGAGAATAAAGGAGAGTATATATTGTCAAAACATAGTACAATATTTCAGTATATCCTGGGATGCTTTCCTACCCCTAACTTCATCTATTTATACCCACACTTCCAGTCCAGTACATTCAGTTATCGTAATTCCTTTGAATCTTATCCAGTTGGTTACGTAACTTCCTTAATGTCGTTATGATAACTGCTCCCTTAGACGTAATACGATGATACTTGGAACTGCAATATTCCGGTTTTCTCTGGAACTGCTGTATTTGCTAATACCTGAATCATCGTCATATTACGGTTGACCCGTAATTCTATGTTCTTCTCTAACTCTCGTATTTTTCATTATATATATGTTTTTTGGTATTTCCCCGTTATACTTTCCTAATGAAACCCGTGTAAACTTAGAGATTCTATGATGCCTAAGTACTACTCTAACATCATCCTTCTGCAAAATAATACACTATGAATAAAATCATATAAAAACTTACACACACTTGTATAAACCCAAATATACAAAATAATACACTGATATATTAATATACACCCTGCTTTGTCTCAGACAAAAGTGATCAGGATTAACTGTGCAAAGATCACGTTTGTAATCTTCGTAATCCTCCCAATCCAACAAGAGATAATATAAATTATAAAATTGGAGATGTATTGTATTGGGAAAAATCTTTATTCTCTACCATATAATACACATGTAACACGTGGCACTTACACATGTACCACACGTAGGCACTACCCATGTGTCACTATGCATGTGAGTATATCCACACATGCATATACCATATGCTACTCTACATATGTTCAAGGGTTACCAGGAAAAGTATTGGTTTAAGGCTCTAGGACGTAGAAGAAGACCGGCGTTTTGGAGCAATTCCTTTCCAGCAAGATTCGTCCTTCTGAGGCATGCTTGGATTGGTGAGGTGATATATTGGGTATTATATCATATATATATATATATAATATGTATGTATGTATGTACTGTAGACATCCGCTTTATTCTAAGGCACGTATACTACATATTTACATCTCCATGTATTCCACGTACCCCAAACTCTACATATACCGGAGATAGAATGCACATAAGCTGCAACTGACAAGGGATGATCCGTAATGAGCCCATCTACACCAAGGCGTTTCACATAGTACTCCAACTCGTGATTGAAACCTTGGAACCAAATAAGTGGTGCCTCACGTTGAAATGTAGCATGTGAACTAGAAGCCCTCGAGCGTGAACCTTACTAACAAGATCTGAACCCGTGTTGGGATTCGCATAAGACTTATCTAAAGCAATACCCACAATGTATTTGCTAACATTATCCAAGTATTCCTCACTTACATGGTCATCTCTAATAATGAAAATCCGTGGACAAACACTTCGACTAGCCATGCCATATAACGATGGGAGTGAAGAAGTTTGGATAAATATAGGTTTTTTGATCCACTTACTTGACATATATGCATTGTTGTAACCGTGCCTCTTCAAGGTTTCTATAATCTTAGCCTCAAGAAAGGTATTATTCTCCCATTTTACCTAAGATATATGAATCAATGAGTCTTATATTTTGTTATGATCAATATAAACTTACGTGTTTATTAATGAATTCTGCATGACGAATCTCAAGATCGAGTCCCACAACACGCTTGGAGTTTGAAACTAGAGTGATCAACTCTACTTGGGATTCTTCATTATAGAGATTGATTTCGATAAGCTTGCCTTTGTTTAATATTAAGCCTCTTCATCTCTTCTAATGTAAAATCGATGGCAAAGAATGCAGTCACCGGTTTATCATTAACTCGATACGTTGTTAAGAGACTTGCAAACTCGAGACGGGTTGTCACGTCCGTTGATCCATCTAGAGTGAGATCGTGCAGACAAACTAAAATGCCATCTCTTGTTACACCTATATAAAATATATTAATGTAACAAAGATGATGTATGTGCGTGTGCGTGTGTGTGTGTGTGTTATAAAGGTCAATGTGTATACATATGTGAGTTTATATCCTGCATGTACTAATATCAATGGACATGCATAGTTACATATTGTAACACCCATCGCATAATATTAACACATGGAATGTAACTAAGATTACAAAATGATTCATTTTATATTAAGATTATATATACATATTAATTATATATGTAATTACCAATGTCTGTCTCTATGAAGTCTGCTCCGTGTTGGATCGCTGCTTGAAAAGCAAGAAACGAGGACTCAGGAAAGTCGCCACTCGCACCTCGGTGTGCAATGTTCAGCGGCTTCGACACTCGGAGCAGTGACGCATACCAAACTACAATAGCTATCCAGAGAATAACAACTGCAGTAACTACCAACTTGTTGTAAATAAAATAAGATTTAAATGAGTTATTAAACTCACCATATCTGTACTGCATTGTCCTCCTTTGCAACATTAATAATCAAAACTTAAAACCAGAATATTCTATCTTCAACTAATATGCATGTTATTTATATCTACAAATACAAACTTCAAGCTTGCTTATTAGACTTATTATTAATTATGTATTTGTATCAAAGTGATATTAAAGCTTAGTTATGGTTAAACCACTTAAATGATAGTTTTAACTAGATTAGACTTGCTTAAAAACTATTTTTTACTTAGATTGTAAGATAACAATGTGATGTATTATACAGAGCAAGTGTATTTTATATTTTATTATCAGCGACTTTATCATTTAGAAAATATTCAGCTCTCAAATAAATATATGAAGTATACAAATATATAATCATTATATATATATGTGTGTGTGTGTGTGAGAAGTGAAAGCTAAATATAAAACTGACATGTGTAGTCATCTAGCATATGCATCTCTGTAACTAAGCATGTGCAATTGACAAAAATATAGTGTTATTATATATCCGATATATCGTATTCATTTGTGTGTGTGTGTGTGTGTGTGTGTGTGTGTGAGAGAAGAGAGAGAGAGAGAGAGAGAGAGAGAGAGTGTGATATATTTTACCATAAATGTATATAAAGTGTGTCATGCACTTTTTATATAAATAAGTTCACATAATTTGATTCCTTAAATATATCTTTATATTCTGTTGTAAAATATATAACACAATATATATTGCAAAAATCTCCGTAACAAATATATATATTTAAACATGTATATATACGGTAAGCTAAACAACCATTTATTTATACTAACTGTATATATATATATATATATATATATATATATATATATATTGTTTATAACAATATTGTTTATTATTTACATAATTAATATATATGCCTTCAATTTAAGAAATCTACTGTATATTTCTAGGATAATGCTTAAACTACTCTATTTTATATACTATTCATAGAATTTTTCTGATTATCGATACCTGTCATCCGATGTGCTTATGAAAGATGGGAACATTTATCACAGGCACTGTATATATGCAGTATGTGTTTAATGGAGTTTTAACTATAACATGTCACACTCTTGGTATGCCAAGAGTACACAACAGGATGCTTAAGTTAAAGATCCAGCGGCTATCATACTTTAAATGAAATAAAAATTAAAACACATTTTTGCAAATTTAATTTCCCCACAAATCAGCGGCAAGATTAGAATCGTATGCACGCAAATAACTAGAGAGAGTCCCAGGAAATTCCGTCATTAAGCCATCCACTCCAAGAACTCTTACGTAATAATCAAGCTGCTTATATGGATCCGCGTAGAAACCGCTGGCCTTGTCTATAGGATCATTACCAAAAGTTGCAGCATGAACCATAAGGTTGTGCGCGTGAGCTCTATCAACGAAATCCGTCGTATCCGTATATGTTGTTGAATCCTTACGGTTGGGAATCATAGTTTTATCCGGAGAGAGTGCAACAACGTAGTTGCTGATGTAGTCTAGGTATTCATCAGTTAAATCTGGATCGCTCTCACCGCCCAAGTTAAGTACCTTAGGTGACAAAGTTTGATTTGCTATCCTTAGAATCACATCAGCTGAAAACGTCTGGATAAACACTGGCTTCTCAAGCCACTCTTTAGATAAATACGAAGCATTATAGCCATACTTCAACAGTATCTCTACGTACTTCTCTTCAAAAAGCTTACCATCCTCCCATTTCACCTGTTTTATAAGTAACACCAGTGTTAGCGTTACGCACACAAGTTAACTTACAAATTGATTATAGGCAGCTGGATGCTTAATCTCCGGGTCAATGCCAACAACCCGATCTGCATTTTGAGCTATCGCAATATACTCCTCAAATGTTATAATTTCATATAATCCTAAATAACAAGATATCGTTAGAAGGAAGAAAGTGTATATACATGATTTATATGTACCATCGTAGCTACGATCCCCTATACGAGTAAGCTGGTAAACACGGAGTTTCTTGATTTCTTCTAAAGTGAAGTCGAAAACAAAGAACCCTGACTCATAAAATAGATCGTAAGTAGCGTATTTATCTGCAAATTCCTTGTGTTTTTCACATCAGTGATCTCATCTAGATTTATATCATGTATGCATATCAATACACCGTCCTTGGTAACCCCTATGTCCGTTTCCAGAAAATCAGCACCCCTTTCTATAGCTCTCTACAAAAATTATATAATTATAGTTAATTAAATACTAAACTTTCTATTATACGTACTTTGAAAGCAGGTGCTGTAGACTCCGGAAACTCCCCATTACCACCGCGGTGTGCAATGTTATACGGCGGACTCTTCCTGAAAGGAGTCTTGTGATGTGATCTGCCTGGTAACTGGTATCGAATAGCAGTGACACCTTGTAAGATAAGTAAACTCAAGAATACTAAATACGCTGGGATGGCCATAATGCTAGTATACTTAATAAAGTATGGGATTTATATAATATATTGTACATAAATGGTTGAAGCATATCCAGATGAATATATATGGTTTTAGCATATTCTATTATTTATCGTGATATTCTTAAGTCAAACACTCACCACATATTTGACATTATTATTAATGTGGTATGAATTAACTAAGAAACTACTTTTTATAAAATAATATAAAGAGATAATACATGAATTGGGGACTATAAAGCATTTGGGAAAATATCAATTCCCATTTTTATATCCCTACCCCGTGGCACATGAAGTCCATGTCACCACCCGCATGCAATATGTACGCGTATATACCACTTGTTACTTTACACTATAAATCTTTTAATGTGTGTTTAAATGTTTTAAACGGATGTTATCAAAAATTACTTAATTCAAATAATCTTCTCTTTAGTAAAGCCCACCAGTTGTATTTGGTACACTGATAGTACTAATCCTTCCAAACAGTTGGTAAGGCTTAGTCATTTGTGTAGTAAACTGGTTATTAAATCAAACTTGGTCAATCTTGAAAAATGTATCAATATTAAATGATTGTCTGTATATTCTCGTGAGGCTTGATGTCATTATAAAAAGATTATTAACAAATTTAAACTTGACTAAAACATTTGAGATGCTGTGCACATAAAAGAATAAGGACAACATTTTAATATTGAGCCTACATTTTGTCATCCTCAGCACATAATAAACTCGAAGGTAACTCAATTTTGAATCATATTCATATAATGACTTAAACAAAGAGATATAAAAAAAGTTTTTAAAGATTTATCACATATATAAATCTTAAACATCACAAATATCAATCTTAATAGGTATGCATGAAGTTTTGATTCAATTGTTCTACCAAACCATCATTTTATGAGTGATATAAAAAGATTAGTAAGTATTTAACACCTAATCAAGTGTATAATGTTATAGTTTTTACTTTGACATTATTTTTTATTTTATAGGTTGAATATTATTACTTACTAAATTATATTGACTTAAGTCTTTAAAAATGGTTTGATCAATTGTTATAAAACACATTCCAAACACTAAGTAAATGTATCAAAAATAAACACTTTTTTACTTCATTTCAATATGGGTTTACAATTGTGTCGGATGTATCAAAACACCCTTAAGGTTTACCTAACTTCTAGCCCACTTATGTAAACTTGATCCTTCGTGCCTTAATATGAACTTGTGTGTCATTAAGAAATGCCCCAACTTCTAGCATTTAAGGGTATGTCACACCTTAAGAATTGCCTAATTTTAATTATTGACGAATATGTGCTCTAGTAATCATGTACATCTTCCTAAGAAGTTAAATTAACTTTTTTGTTTGATAACCCATTCATAGACTTAGAAGATTTTATTTGAACATATGTTTTAAAAGTTAATGGGTTGAGGCTTTATTCCAACCTCCTCCACCATGCCAAGCTAAGAACAGAATTTGCAACTAAATGGGCACGTTCCTAACTCCTAATGTGAACATTGTTTGTGTTATTATTTAATTATGAAAGTGGATTCTTGGCATTTGAGTTCATAACACAAGTTCTCTTTAATAGTTCCTATATATACAATGAGGGGTTCCATGGTTGACATCTGGTGTGCCGTGTAAGTATATGACACTTTGACAAACATAGAGTATGACCCCAAGGTCATATCATGATTCAACACTGAGGGTTGGTGATTTTGGCAAGTCCTAAACCTTAGGCATTTGATTAAGGATCAAGTGTGTTTGCTAGTTCACTTGGCTAGGGGTGTTCATCTTGGGGTGTATGGATTTTGTCAAAGTTTTTACATGGTGCCATAAAGTAAACTTTGACAACCCTAGAATCCCTTTGTGCCAACCCTAGAATCTCCTTTCTAGAAACCCCACAAAAATTTGGTAAAGTAACCCATATTAGGAATCCAACCCTTAGGAACTTAAACCCCTAGCTGACCAAGTCCATAAACAAGGCTCACCTTGTGAATCAAGATATGTAACCAACCGAACTACAGGTATCGTTCTAGCTTGGTGTTGTTGAGGCGGTTGGAGCAAGGCCTCAATCACTAGTTCACAGACAACAAATTAGTTAATTTCTTTAAGTTAACCAGAATTTATATTGGAGGCCTTTAGTTAATGTTGTTTAGGTTAATAAGAAATAAGTTCACTTTATTTCTCATCATCATTATCAACAATTTGAGACCTCGCCTCAAACTCATTCATTAACTCCATCGTGTTCTGTAGATTCTCCAATGGTTCCCATGTCGACTTGCATGCCGGAAACCTTTCCACTTAACAAAATATTCTCGTGTATGTTTCCACAACCCTCGGCGTTTAATATCTTTTGCATCCAAAATCGACTCAACTTCAAACTCTTTCGTATCGCTGACCAACTCAGGAAGCGGATGTAAGTTTTCATATATCTGCGAATGTTTCTTATCCTTGTGGAATGGCTCAAGCAAATTGATATGAAATACATTTTGTATCACGGAGGAAATCTAACCCATAAGGCACCTTCCCTACTCACTTTACCACCTTGTATGGACCTATGTAGTGCGATAGAAACTTCCTTGAAAGAGTCATTGGGACCTTCAGGTTTCTGGTACTCAATAATATCATATCCCTAACCTAATACTTTACATCCCGTCGATGTTTATTGTACTACTGATGATACCTTTCATGTGCCATAGCCATCTCTTGACGAGTAGCTTCCCATGTTCAATATAATTGTTTAGTGAACTTTGTTACATAGGGAACTCGATTGACATCGTCTTTCGGTAATACCATCCTTTGAGGAATACCACCCTTATTCCCAGTTAACACCTCCATCGGGCTACACACAATCATAGTGTGCATCCCATATCTAAGTGTTCAGCCCAATTGAGTTGATCACTTGAACATAGCATCTAAGATAGTCCTCAACTTGTCAATTCACCATCTCCGTTTGGCCATCTGTTTGCGGATGGTAAGACGTACTGAACTTCAGCATTGTACTAAACTATTTAAACAACGTTTCCCAAAACTTGCCCATAAATCGAGGATCCTGATTTGAGATCATCATTTTTGGTAAACCACGCACTTTTACGACCTCATGAAGAACAACTTTACTGCTTGTTTTGCATTCACTATCTCTACAATTAGAATGAAATGAGAAACTTTTGAAAATCAATCGACCACCACCATAAGGGCATTGAAACCACAAGATTTTGGCAATCCCGTGACAAAGTCCAAAGTAACACTTTGAAATGGCCGCTCTAAAACTGGTATATACTACAACTTCCCAACTTGTTTTTGCGATCAATTTTACTTGTTGACAAGTGAGGCATGTCCTAACATACTTGGTAACATCGTTTATCATACCCGGCCAATAGAATCCATGTTTTAATAAAGCCAACGTCTTATGCCTTCCACCATGTCCTACCAAAGAAACATCATGATACTCTCTTAACATCCTCTCCCTCCATGTCCCTTCTGGAACATAAAGTCTCCTTTTTTTATAATAAAAAATTCCATCTTGCATCACAAAATATGCCCATTTGAGTGCATTCATTCGATTTTCTATTCATGCTAGAATATTACCATCTCTTCGTAATTGATGAACATGTTTACTTTTTGCTACCATGTTTAGAGTCTCCTTAGCAAACTCGTCTTGAGGATACGCCGTCACAATTCATCCACTAGAGTTGACACTAGTGCTGACATAATATAAAGATGACCCTTCCTACTAAGTGCATCAGCTACCACATTGTCTTTTCTAGCTTTATGTTTAATTTTAAGTTGAAATCAAGCTAACTTCTGTTACCATTTGGCATATTTTAGTGATAATTTTAGTTGCGTTTCAAAGTACCTTAGAGTTACACTATCTGTCCAAACCACAATGCCATGACTTGGAAGATAATGACGCAAATACTCTAAGGAAGCAACAATAGCATACATTCTTTTCGTGAGTAGGCCATCGAATTTGTGCAGCATCCAACTTTTTCGAGAAAAAGGACACCGGATGTCCTTTATGTTGTAATACACCACCAATTGCAAAATCGAAAGCATGACATTCTACCTCAAATGGATCTTCAAAACTCAGCAATCGCAAAATTGGCTCAGAAGATAGCTTCTTTGAGTTTGACGAACGCCCGCTGGCATTCTAAAGTCCAATGCCATGGAATGTTTTTCATGAGATTTGTCAATGGTGCTGCTATCTCCAAGTAACCTTTTATGAATCTTCGATAATACCCATCAGACCAAGAAATGATTTAACTTCATGCACATCTTTCAAAATTATCCACTTGGTAATAGCTTGAATTTTCTTTAAATTCATGACAACTTTCCCACTTGAGATTGAGTGTCCCAAAAAATGTATCTTGGTTTGATCAAATGCGCACTTGCTTTCCTTAGCATACAACTGGTTCTCCCTCAACCTCTGAAACACTTTTTCCAAGTGTTTTACATGTTCCTTAATTATCGAACTGAAAACCAAAATGTCATCAATATACACCACTATGAACTCGTCTAGATAGTCCTAAACACCATCATCCATCATTGTGCAAAAAGTTGCTGGAGCATTGCACAACCTGAATGGTAAATTAGAAACTTAAATGATCCATAACACGTTCGAAAAACAGTCTTCTCAATGTTATTCTTTGCTACCCAAATCTAATAATACCCAAATCTCAAGTTTATTCTTGAAAAATACTTCACTTTTGATAGCTTATCAAATAAGTTGTTCATTCATGGAAGAGGATACTTATTTTTGATAGTTATTGCATTCAGCGCTTGATAGTCCACACACATCCACAATACTATCTTTTTTTATTACAAAAGATCGGTGCACTATACAGCGATCGACTAGGTCGAATGTGTCATCGACCAATCAATTCTATTAGCTGTCTCTTCAATTCTATTAACTCCTAAGGATTCAACCGATATGGGCTCTCCTTGGTGGAGATGAACCTAGTAGAATCTCTATCATGTGTTGATGTGGAGGTAACTTGAATGGCAAGTCTTTTGGCAACACGTCCTTAAACATGTTCAAGACTTCCAAAATAGGTTCGGGAACAGATTCTTGACCATCCCCTATGTTGACTTCATTAGTATCCAAAACCATTGCAAGAAATACACATTCCCAATATCTAATTACCTTACACAACTAAGTTAAAGTAAGAAACATAGGATTTCAATCCTTATCAATTAGCATTTTCATCTTGAGTGTCATTTTTTTAATATCCTCTTTATTTATTACAAGCGTGATTCAATTATCTCCGAAACCCCTTATTTCGACTACATGTTTATGAAATCATTCATACCCAATACAAAGCCAAACCTATTATATTCAAGACAATTAAGTTTAATTTAGCCTTCCAACTTTTAATTTGAACAGAAACTACCTTTGCTATATTATTAGTATTTTGAAAACCTTTGCCAAAATTGATTTTTATTTCATTTCATCTTTATTACATCCAGACAAGCTAGACTAGTTGATATGAAATTGTATGTTGCTCCAATATCAACATAGGTTCGATTCTCATCATGAATGAACTTTGAGTAAAGCTCAAGCCACTAAGGTTGGCGCACTTGTCCTTGCTTAATTAAACCTCTCAATCACATGTGTACATCCAAGCGTCTTTGAGATCACCTCTGACCCGATTGACATATACAGCCAAGTGGTCACACAATGTGAGGATCACCTCTAAGCTGGGTGCAAGACAAGTGTGAGTAGAAATGCCTCTGAGTGCACCTTCTGGAGAAAGGCATAGTAGCAACCCTTGAGTCCGTGGATGAGGGCATCCACTTTCTCAAATGGGTGGAGAGTGTCATGATTTTAACATGGTGGGTTGACTACCTGGGTAAAGATTATAGGATATGTGAGCAAACGATTCAAGCAGACCTGGGTCATCATGACTAAGGGCCCTCTCATAAACACCAATTGGCCCTTTGCCTAGTTGGCTTAAGGGGAGAGGGAAAGGTTGTGACAAATATAACATAAGGTTCAACAATCTAAGTTTGTTAACGTAAGTCTTTTTCGTGAAACACTTCTATAGTCGTGTTAACCTTAAGAGTTTGCTTAATAGAACACTTGTGTTATCATTAAGTACTAACTTTAAGTTTAGAATATAATTTGGCTAAACAAACTCTTAAAGATTAGTTATGGATTAGGATAACCCTTCGTAGTTTTTATTGGTGAGGAAGGAGATGATGCTTTAGTCTTTGTCATGGGGATATGTGAGAGCACATGTCTCTTTGATAAGGATAAGGCATGAGCATGTCCATGCCTTTTGGTGAAGTATTCTTAGGTTTGCTTGAGTTATTTAGAAGGTAGTCATCTAAGGTAAGATCTTGCCAGATTATTAGGTTGTTAGGGTTATTTTGAAAGGCTTAACATTGTTCACAAATGACCACTCAATAGTTATGTAATAGTTTTTACTATGACTCCCCTTTACTTTGGATGTTGACTATTGTTACCTACTGTACTATGTTGATAAGATCTGGATGTAGTAAGAAACAGGCCCGCTTAGTGCACTTGGGTATTTGGTGATGGTCCAATCGAATGTCATTAGGTATTTGCAGAAAACTTTAGGCGAAGCTAGAACTTACATTCTAAAAAAACTCTTACCCTGGTTTTCCGTGTCCCAGTTGGGTTAATGGTTAGTTCCGGTGAGTTCAGCATGTCGGATATGTTTAAAAATACCCCTAGGTTTGATAGGTTAGGGTTTAGGGGTCGATAGATAACTCACCAAGTATATTCCCTCTGGGAATGAGATTCCATGCCATCCTACTTAAGTAAACAGGAAAACAAGGGGGGGGCCTCTGTCACATAAATAAGGTAGAGTATGTAGGAGTGAGGGTTCGTGGGTTCATAACTAAGCTCGTTACTCTTCTCTCGGTGCAAGCTCTAGCTTGTGTCGTGAAGGCACAACCCTCTGTTGTGCCGCCCTAACTTCCAGGGATACGTCCCACCTTCGGGGTAGCTCACCCTTAACATTGGTGAATCCATGCTTGGAAGGTCTTGTCAGAATGCACGTTCCAAGAAGCAGAGGTTGAGGCTTGTCTCCAGCCTCCTCCTCCACGTTAATAGGTGTAGCACTCATGGCTAAGCAAGGCACATTCATGTCCTTGTCCAACCATGGGCGTGGGATCTTGTTTGACGAGTTCACATTACTCAGTTCCTGAGGGTTCACTAAGGGGTTTTAGAGTTGGCATTTAGAAGCCACATTTGTGGCACTTGGTGCAACTCTTGAATTTAAGGGCTTGGCATGATAGCCCACAACGGGGAAGGTAGTGTCACATGGAGATGTGACACTGGGTTAAACGTCACATGATACAACGCCCGAGGCACACCCTTTGGGATTATGTCATGGGCTTGTCGCCAAGGGTTGGCTCTGACAAACAGGCATGCTTGTGCTCGCGCTAGGGTGCTAAGCCTTGAGCATTTGCTCAAGGGAGGTTAGGTCTCGTAACTAAGTGTGCTTAGGCACACTTCACTAGGAGAGTGTCCTCCTTGGAATCCAGGGTTGAACAACCTAAGCTTGTTAGCATAAGCCTTTTTGTGAAGCACTCGTAAGGTCATGTACTTAGGGTTATCCAAACCTAGCCTTAGGGAGTTACTTAGTATAACACTCATGTCCACCTACGGTGCACTCGTGTCCTCACTAAGTACTAGCCCTAGATATAGGGTATGACTTGGCCACCTAAACCCTTAGGGGTTAGTCGTGGTTCAGGGTACCCCTTGTCGCCATAAAGGGGTTGTACTCCTAGATGAGGTTGATTCTTTAAAGGGTAAGTGACAATGCCTTAGCTCTATCACGGGGTATGTGTGAGACACATTTCCTTTGTGGGGTTAGGGCATGAATCTATCTAGGTCTACTAGGACATGATTCTAAAGTTTACTTGGGTTATCCTTTAGGATTCATGGGATGGTCATTCTATGGGACTTAAGGTAGGACTCTAAGTCTTATGCTTAATTGGGCCCCTAAGTCAGACTTTTAGGGTGGAAGACTTAGTGTTGCTCACACAAGCTGATGATGCCAAATGGCCACTTGGCAACCACGTGTTGCCACGTGTTGGCACTTCAGATAAAAACTCTGAGGTGTTATGTGTCAGAGTTTTAATTAAAGAAACCAACATGTAACCTACAATTGCTCTCATTTATAAAAGCGTGTACATGCATATTCTTGGGATAGTTTACATGCTCATGTGCACGCACATACACATGTACACAATAGGAAGTAGCCACTCTAGAATTATGCCACATATTTATTATACTTAATTAAGTTTGAATACACTTATTTAATCAAATTTTAAATTCTAAAGTATAATTTTCTCCCTCATATTCCCATTTTACCTTATTAAATCTTCATTTAAAATAAAATTAATATAAATTAGCACATTTAAGAATACGATGTGAAACAATATTGTTAATGATTTTAATTTTTTTAATATAATTATTGTTTCTTATCAATTAAAGTTGAAAAAAAACCTATATAATTTAATTAAGATATATCATTAAAATATCAATATTACTTAGAATGTAAAATATTACTAATATATTCATGTGTTTAAATAAATTTGAATGTAATTATTACAGACAAAATTAATATTTTATGTACATTTATAACCTTTACTTTTATATTTAAATTTTATATACTTTTTAGCAAAGCATTTATATATTTTTACCATTAATTTAGTTAAAATTTCTAATTAATAAAAATTATATTATAATATATATTTAATGAGTTAAATTTATAATGATTTATTCTTAAATATAAACTCAAGTAAAAGTAAAAAATTTACTTAATTTTTGATATGTGATATATGATAAATGGGTTTACCCTGTGTTTAGGGTTTTTTGGGATTTAGGGTTTATGGGCGTCGCATTTCAAGTGGTGCGCAGGAGGGCGCCCTTCTTGGCGCAGGTGAGGATCTTCACTACAGAGGCAAGGATTTCGTATTCAGATCCACAAGCATTCAATCCCGCATTGTTGCAGTCTATTTCAGGTATTATCTCTCTCTCACGTTCCTCCAATACACATACGTGGTATATGCTGTAAATATGATGGGTGTATAATATGTGTGTATGTAGAATATGACATGTATCTGTATAATATGATGTATAGACACATGCGAGCACTGTCCTACAGGCAAAACCCATGACACGCAGGCATTCGATCCTACATTGTTGCAGTCGATTCCAGGTCAGTTTTCATCTACATTTTTGATACGCTTTTTTACAACACTTAAATTTTAAAATATTATTAAAAAGCGAAAATTATATATAGCATACAAGGTTTCATATTAAATACAGAGGTTTATACATGGACAATATGAATATAGGAGGCCAGTTTCAATCTGTACTGTATAATATAAGTAAATATACACATATCCCCTGTATGTATATATGCTTGTATTTATATGTACGCACTGGTGATGTTTCTTCTGCGCAGAGCAATGTGCAACAAGCAATATATCAGCATGGACGCCAGCATTTTTGAAAGATCCTCAGGTGCTATTGAAATATTCAGTGTTCAGGTTTTATGATTAAACGGTTTGTTGGTTTTCAGCTCAATTACAATCTTTCCTCTGCGTCAGATATGCTTAGCACGAACAGCATTCAGTTATGGAATCCTGGTAATCTGATTTGCACGCACGTGCACACTGATATAGAAACATACGTATGCATGTACACGGACAATTTGACTAAATATATTGTCT
Organism: Selaginella tamariscina; assembly: GCA_003024785.1. NCBI lineage: Eukaryota > Viridiplantae > Streptophyta > Lycopodiopsida > Selaginellales > Selaginellaceae > Selaginella > Selaginella tamariscina. The sequence continues at coordinate 19,793 of PUQB01000716.1, forward strand.
CCTACAGTCCGTCCTTCAACGAGACGCCTCTGCATGATCGATTCTCTTTTAGATCAAATCATTGCATCCGACCAAGTAAGCCCTGTGTGTGCGTGTTATTACTTACATAGTTGTTTAACTTACCGTCTTACAGGGACGGAATGAGATCATGGAGCTAAAGCCAACACTAAACCAGCTCGTCAAGGGAGCAAGAAAAAAAGAAGAGACGAGCATCCAAAGCAAGGGCTCTGGGTGGAGCACCTCAAAAACAAGGTCTCTCTCTCTTCTCTCTCACACACACACACACACAGACACACACTTAGCAACTTGTTTACTATAATAATAATTATTCTTTAGGAGTCTGTTTACGAGTATCAACTAGGACTCCCAAGAAGCCAAACTCAGGTATATCTCTCTTATTTCATTTTGCTTAATATTTGTAATTATATATGTATACATTCTTTACAGCTCTTCGTAAGGTGGCCAAGGTCCGACTGTCCAATCGGAACGTAGTAATTGCTTACATCCCTGGTGAAGGCCACAATTTACAGGAACATTCAGGTATTTCGTTTTTGATATCATAAGTATGTGTCTTGTGCTCAAATTTATAGTGATATAGAATTGAAAAGAGTATTCATCTCTCTCTCTCTCTCTCTCACACACACACACACACACACACACATATACATGACATGTGTATTCATATTACAGTGGTTTTGGTAAGAGGTGGGAGGGTTAAGGATTTGCCCGGGGTTAAGTACCACTGTATCCGGGGCGTTAAGGATCTGCAAGGTGTTGCTAACAGGAAGAATGGACGGTCCAAGTATGGTACCAAGAGGCCCAAGACAGATAAGTGAATGAATTATCTATGGTAAGCATCGTTTTAGTAATTATTTTTACATAAATCCGTTGGATGCTCTTATAGCATTACATAACGCATGTGCGTGCGTGTGTGTTCAATATACGGAGGAGTGTGTGTCTATGATACCCAAGTGTTGTATACCACTATACTGACACAAAACACACACACACACACACATACATACATAATTTATGTTGCAAACTGCAAATCCCAATATAAAATTTAAAATAATGAATATAAACTTGATTTACAACAATAATTTTTATTAACTTTGAAATAAATTTTGTCATAATTTTAATAAAAAAAACATTATAAGCTATATAAGTTATTAAACATAATAGCATTTAGATACTTGATTAAATTAGCATATCTTATAGTAGATATATAACACAGAGATTGTATATGAACACAGCTGAGAAACCGCATATGAATTACATGAAATATGAATCAAGCTCTCAGTACTACAATGCACACACAAACTCACCACTACTGTCCACGTCAGGATCCAAGTCATTCTCCAAATCCATGTCATCAAAATCGAGCGCCCCGTCATCAAAGCACGGTCTCACACCTGGAATACGTGCCTCTGTTATTATCCGCATTATGTCCTCGATGCTCTGCAATGGTAGGCATGGATCATCCATGTCAGCACTTGTGCTTGCCGCGTCAATTAGCTCAGCTGGCAAATTCTTTAAAAACCATGGGTGGTTCTTAATCTCAGCAATTGTAATCCTCTGGTAAATATTTAAAATTAGATGCATATCAAAAGTGTGTGTTCTGTGTGTGTGTGGTTCTACATATACACTATCTATGGAGTCTAATATATATGATCTAATTTTAACTATATAATAAATATTAATATAAATATATATAATTAATATCCTGTATAACATATAGGATCTATCACAAGCACCATTCATAAGCACCTGTATAACATACAGACACATACCTGTGTACATGTGTGTGTGTGTGTGAGTGCGTGCGTGTGTCTTACCTGGTTGGGATTGCCAACAAAAATGCGGGACAAGAGATCATGACCCTCTGGAGAGATATGCACAGATTGTGGTATCGAGTATTGCACGCTAAGAATCCTCTACAAAACGTTTACCAGTTAATTAATACATATTTTCGTAATTTTAGTAATAATAATGATTGTAATTAGTAATAACAATTAGTATTATTTAATATTACATTAATTAATATTTGATTATTATGCATTATTTAATTTACATGTGTTAATTAATTACTTACTCCAATGGTTTTACGGAAGTTCTTGGGATCCTCGGGGTCCTCAAAAGGATATGCACCAACCAACATAACAGAGTGTCACCCCACAGGACCAACACATCTGCAATCTGAAACCACGCTATTACATATGTGTTAATACTTATGATTATTGAAATGTTATGATTATAGTTTTATACTAACTCAGTAAATTAGAGTTATTAAACGACATTTATATTGTTAAAGAAGACACCCACGTGAAGTATTTAGCAGGAAACCAGCAACAAGTTTGCATCTTCCCAGCTGCTATATAAATACTGTAATACAATTGATTATAACAAACACAAGGCGTGTTTGATATATCTCTGTACACATACTACACATGCACAACATAATCCACACATACATATATGCAGATGTATATGTATGTATATAATAAACACACCTTTCCGTCGTAGTTCTTTGTGGATAACACTTCGGGTGCAATGTATGCTGGAGTACCAACAGTCGACTTTGGCTGGGAATCGAAGCGAGAGGACTGCAACAAAGTAAAATTATATATAAGAACGTTTCATAAGATACGTGTGCATGCGTGTGCGTGTGCGTGTGGAGAGAGAGAGAGAGAGAGACCTTTGAGTATCCAAAGTCGCAAATTTTGAGTCGTGGGGCTGGGCTTCCATCCAGGAGAGTGTTTTCAAGTTTAAGGTCCCGATGACAGACTTCCTGAACAAGTCAAGAACGTGTGTGTGTGTGTGTGTGTGAAAGTGAGAGAGAGAGAGAGAGAGAGAGAGAGAGAGAGAGAGAGAGATTACCATATCGTGACAATAGCTCACTCCAGAGATGAGCTGCTGGAAAAAGAATCTGGCCTGAAAGAGCACAAAAATGTAAGTATTATATATATGTGTGTGTGTGTTATGTATTCAGACACACACTGACACACAAGAAGCAGTCACACAATATAGATTGCATATTCATTTGCACACATACAAACACACACGCACGCACAACACACCTCATCTTCACTGAATCTGGTAGCGTTGCAAATCCGTTCAAAGAGCTCACCACCGGCGGCATATTCCATCACGATGGCCAGATGTGTTGGTGTTAGCATAACCTACAAGTTAACTAGTTAATAATAACCATGGTTTACATAATCTCCAGTCATGTGTATATTTTACGATACCCTTACCTCTTTAAAGCGGACAATGTTGGGATGTCGCATTGAACGGTGATTAATGATTTCCCTCTGAACCTTCTCATCGATCTAAACAAACGAGTTCGTCAAAAACTGTGTGCGTGCGTGCGTGTGTACGTTTTTGTGCGTATTCAGACAGGATAAATGTTTATATAAATAATCAATAATACTCGCAGAGAGAGAGAGAGAGAGAGAAAACTTAGTCATATCTTTCCCACTCAGATATAGTGATGTATGACCGTATTCTTCTGTAAGCATTATATATTCCCAATTTTATATATGTATGCTCTACTAACGTGTACACCTGGCTATAGTTATATACATGTGTGTGTGTAACATACTTAACCATATACACAGAATGTATAAGAAGCAGCTAAAGTTCATTCATTGTGCGTGTTGGGTTTGTATACCACTAAATCACATATATAACATACATATATAATTCAAATGTCTCCCGTGTGTGTGTGTGTGTGTGTGTGAGAGAGAGAGAGAGAGAGAGAGAGAGAGAACTTAGTCATATATTTCCCACTCAGATACAGTGCTGTATGACAGTATTCTTCTGTAAGCATTATATATTCCCAATTTTAATATATGTATGTTCTACTAACGTGTACACATGGCTATAGCTATATACATGTGTATATACACAGAATGTATAAGAAGCAGCTAAAGGTCATTCATTGTGCGTGTGTGCGTGCGTTCAATATGTGTGTATGATACCCAGGTGTTTATACCACTACACTCACACACACACACACACACATATACATAATTCAGTTATGTCTGTATATGTTAAAAGCTGCAAATCCCGTGTGTGTGTGTGTGAGAGAGAGAGAGAGAGAGAGAGAACTTAGTCATATATTTCCCACTGTGCTGTATGACAGTATTCTATATATGTATGTTCTACTAACGTGTACACACGGCTATAGTTATGTGTAACATACTTAATTGTGCGTGCGTGTGTGTTCAATATACGGAGGAGTGTGTGTCTATGATACCCAAGTGTTGTATACCACTATACTGACACAAACACACACGTATATATATATAATATATATATATACATAATTCAATTATGTCTGTATATGTTGCTGCAAATCCCGTGTGTGTGTGTGTGAGACCCTAGTACAGACCTTATCTCCGCGCTCAATGTATTTGACAGCGAACAATTCCTGGGTTCTGCGATCCCTCACAAGCCTGGCCACAGCAAAATTCCCAGCTCCAATGTCCCTCACAAGCTCGAAGCGCTCCGTATCATGAAGCACAGGGTAGTCCAAAGATGCCCCTGCTCCTCCCGCAGATCCCGACTCCATCAAACACTCATCATCCATCATGGCGTGTGTGTATACACCACACAACGCACGCAGCGGGCGTGTGTCAATACACCTCCGAGGCGGATTGATGCACAGATCTAGCTAATTAGGGAGAAAAGTTTACCACAGATCAACATAATCAACCATATATTTTATATATTTATATATATACATATCCTAGTGTGAAACCTAGACTTTTGTTATTTAACAGTTTTCATATTCCTCTTAATTAATTAATTATAATTAATTTTTCATTACATATAACACATACACAGTACTATATCCGATTTAAAATATATATATATATTTTTTATTGTTTTAATTAAAATTTACACGCGCACACACACCACATACACTGATATAATCTGATTTGATATTTGTATTACAGCACAACAACCGCACTTTGTATATATAAACTAGATATGTTTGGACACCTAGTGTAAAACTTATTCCTTATTTTTACCTTACACGTGGCAAACTATTACACCACTAACGTGGCAACATGCTAGCCTATTTTAGCATATTCGTGTGACGTGGGAATAACATTATACAAAGATTATTTTTAAACTAAAACGTTAATAAAACATTTCTATAATAGTAAATTAATCAAATCTTATGATTTTATTTATTATAGAGGTCTTAACAACTTAAGAATCAGATTTTTAAATCTAACTTATTTATTTAATATTGATTAATACTTCACTACAATTCAACCCATTTCTTTGATTTAATGAGATTAATGATTAAATTTTGACAGAGTTTTGCATGTGTAATGATGTGGTTATTTTGTTGATACAGTCCATTACATTTGATAACTTGTACTAATAACTAATGAGTCCTTCTTTTCCGATAAGCATTTCTTATATCAAAATTTTATTGTTATAAAAACATGTGAAGTGATTTTTTAATAGAATCTAATCAATTATTTTCTTTTTTGACTATTGATAATTAATATATTGTGATTTTATTAAATTATCTACACATTAAGTAAAAGTTGGGATAAAGTAATAAAATAAATACACATTGCGTGCGTGCCGACGTATAGACACATACCATGCAACAATGACATATAACATCTTTCTAAACACACATGGACGCTAGAGACGCTAATGATGAAGGACCACTTTGTTAACTAATAAATTTTTATATTTAAAATTTAATTAACATCTTAATCACACAAGACGAGTGTATCATGCGTGTGCGTGCGCGTGTGTCTATGTATGTGAAGCAAGCAAGAACACCATACATACATGTGTATTATATATATATATATATATATATATATATTTGCACGTTGAGAATCCTATACAAAACGTTTACCAGTTAACTTAGTACATAAAAATATGTATGTGTAACTAACTTACAGATATAAACAAATTTAATATTACCCTTCATTTAAATGATACATAATATTTGATTAGTTAACATGTTTTAAATTACTTAATAAATTCTACTAAATATGTAAATATTTAAGTGACTTTAAAAAATTCAAATCAATTTATATATAGACTTTTATTTATCTTTAATTATCTAAATTACATAAATTAAATATTATATCTTTTAATTTTATGAGTATAATATTAATTTATTAATTCTTCTGTATATTAATAATATATATAGATTTAATTAGAAAACTTAATTTCATTATTCATGAATAATTAAACCATAGTGTTTAAACAAAAAACACAAAATAAACTTGACATGATATATATTGTATATGAGATTGTGTGTGTGTGTGTGTGTTGTAATAATATATACTAGATAGAAGAATGTGCATATTGCACTTACAGAAGTATATAGAATATATATATATATATATAACACATATAGAAAAGAGAAAAATAATACAAAATAAAATTAATTTTAAAATGGATTAATAACTACACAAGATAAAAAAATATTAGTCTAAATTAAAATTCACATATTTAAGAATCTAATATCGTTAAATGAAAATACTACGAGCATATAAATATATCTGTTTAGTTGTGTATAGTGTGAATCCGTGGCACGCACAACCACACACACGCACACAGTCCACACAGTAGTAGTAAAACACTGGAACAAAGTATATTGTCATAAAACCCTACCATGTTACATGTATCGAAATCTCAGAAGTCCAAAATATCCAGATCGTTTAACGTCTTCACCTTCTGTAGTTGATAAAACATATTAATACACACACCGGTACATTACATACCACACACACACACACATAAATATCCGTGTGTGTAGTCTTCTTACCGCCATGAATTGATGAGGATCATCAATAGACGTTGAACCAAGTATACTTCACGCTTCAACTGAAGGGAGAGATTTGTGCAGCTCGTATCTGCCAAGTAAAACAAGTTTCCACCTCTCTCTCTCATGTGGTATATGTGCAACACACATCTATATGCATCTCACACGACACACGTATCTGTCCTTCCCATCTATGTTTCTGTCATGAATGAATAGACATTAAAAGCTTCTTAGAAGGTACCTCGGAATGCGTTATTCCTCCACGACAAATACGAATATGCGTTCCCACTTACTTTGGGGTCGCTCAAAGCGTGCTTCAAAAACAGAATCGCTGAAAAAACATAAAAACGCCTTTAAATACAAAAACACACGACATATATATTAGTAATTATAGATTATAGAGGCTCGAAGCTTATTTAAGTTGTGAATGCATATATATATATATTGTAAGGTAACTACGGTAAATACGTAGGTTACCTTACAATATATATATAACAAATATGCTAACTGTTATAGTCAAACTAACGAGTAAAACACACGGACCCACACACCTAGAATAGCCGTCGTCAGAAGAGCGTGGCCTTGAAGCCCAAGTAGATCCAGGCTTGGAAGTTCTCATAGACTGTGCAGGTTCGAACTCGTGGTGCTGTGGGTAAACGAGCGGAGGTCTTACCAGAGGCCCTCAGCACCCGGCACTTTCACATAAGGGTATTCCTCTGTTGATAAACTACCCTTGACCATATCCTCCACCAATTCCTACGAAACACAAATAAATAACAAAAAAAACAAAAAACGAAAAACAAAACAAAATAATGGTATTCATATATTTATAACATTTTTATTACCCTCAAGTCTTTCGAGACAAGCATCACATCAAGAATCATAGAGTATATATAC
>PUQB01000716.1:30000-114091 GCA_003024785.1 Selaginella tamariscina
TATATATATATATATATATCGAAGAGAGAGAGAGAGACACACACACACTGTTATAAGCCTGATTTACATACTTCTCTAAGGCCTGCAATGCGGCTGAGGAGCGCTTTATCCTCTTTAATGTGCTTAAGCAATTCACGAGGTAGTGGAGAACTGAAGAACACATATGCTCTGTAAACAAGTGGTTAAGAACTCATCAGCAAAACTAAGGGAAAAAAAGGGCTTACTTCTTATAGAGTGGAGTCTTTCCCGACATATCTGAGATAAACTTCCTCACACTGCATTAAAACCCTCCAACGTTATGCGGTGTCCAACTACGTATATGTCACTTACAGATTAGTTTTTATTAAACTACGATTTAAATCCATATCGCTATGTGTGTATATGTTGTTTTCACCTTTGTTGTATAGGCTGAATAAAGTATACTGCCTCAAGTGCCGGTAGAGGCTGCCTGCGCTTGTTGAGATCTTCCACCACTGAAAGAAACCGGTTTATATAGCTCGTTGTATATCTGTACATATATATGGAACCATACATGAGACTCCCTCGTCTGTGATGTCGGCCATTTTGCAAGAACTTGACATTACCTTAACCGTAAGCTCATCCATGATCAAAACCTGAATAAGGGGGGCTCTTTTAGTATAATTTAGTAAATTATCGGCTTATGATTATCGGATCAAAGCGGCGTGCATTATCGGATCAATCTAGCGGATTACCGAATCAAAGCTAGCGAATTATCGGATCAAACTAGCGGATTATCGACCTTAATCTAGCGGATTATCGAATCTACAGTACTAAGTCGATCACATACCTTCCATCCGGAGGCGGATTTGGAGCTTTTCGCAGATCTGAGCATTTCATGAAGCAAGCCTGAAGAAAAAAACAGAAAGTTGGTGTGCAAATCGAATGCAACAAGGGAATACTCACGCTCTCGTGTGATCTGCCTGAACGATCGGTACCCATCGCCTTCTGCCATGAACCTGTTCTTTGTCTTTCTTCAGCGCCTTCTATCCCAGACGCCAAATTTGAAAATGAAGACCTTTAAGAACCCTCGCAGCGCCCCGCCCCGCGGAGCTCTAGAAATGAGACTCCCTAATCCTCTTCATTAGGGTTGTTTACATCTTATAATACTATGGGAACGATCCTGCGTTTCGAAACACTTAATTCTAGAAACAATATTTGTTAAATTATCAAACTGACCCTTTAATTTTATATAATTATCAAATTGTCCTTCAACAATATTATAATATACTTTCTAATCATTGATAAATTTGACTCAAGGTCAATTTGATAATTATATAAAATTAGAGGGTCAATTTGATAATTATATAAAACTAAAGAATCAATTTAATAATTATAAAACTAGAGGGTTAATTTGATAATTATATAAAACTTAGGGGATCTTTGATAATTTTCCTATAACAAATTTCTGAGCTATAATATATACGTGTGTGTATATATGCGTGTGTGTGATATATGTGTATATGTGTAGGTGGAAAAATACAAAGAATTTGGTTATGCATGCCGGGCAATTACAAGAGTACCCAGCAATGCAGAATAAAAAATAAGCTGTGGTTATACCTCTTGCTGTTCTGTTCATACCCACTATTCGAGCACCTAACATATCCAGAAAATTATTTGGAATATTCGGAACCTCAAGGACAGGTCTAACTCCAAGTTCAAGATCAAGATCATCACTTCTTCTTACATTTGATGATGCCTTGAATAAAAATTAACATACCATTTAGTATATACAAAATCATAAGTTTATTAACAGCATGTTTACCTCTAGTCGGAACATCAATGTCGCCTTCTCTGTTGTAAGTGCTTCCACCTGAGTGAAAATGTATCAATATCTGTGCGTGCGTGTGTGTATGTGTAATGGGCGTCTATATGTGTGGGTGAGGTCAGTAAGTTGTATAACTATGTGCACACACTTGCACACAGACACAACCGCACTCACTCTCAGAGACATACAAACATCTGTTTGTATATATAAGAAGATATGTCTCCGAGAGAAAAATGCGTGTGTATTTGTCTGCTTTTGTGTATATAAGACTTTATTTATATATCTTATGTATATAGCCCAGTTGTATATGATATAACATTTATTATGTGTGCATATGTACACTTGCCTGAGTTTGGGTGTGTATAAGGCGGTCAGTAAGTTGAACCAGACGAGATTCCAATTCTCTTTCTTTATCAGATTGGACTTGCTGAGAAACCCTTGAGCCAATCATTTCTTCTTGAAGGCTCTGATGCTGCAATTAACAAAACCATACTTTAATCAAATAATAAATTCGATAAATAGTAAACCACTAACGTCAATACTTCACCTGGGCCTTATAGTAGTCGATCTCACGAAGTATCTTTTCCTTTTCTTGAGATATGGAGTCGTACTGCCTTTCCATGTGTTTTCTGAGAGCAATTGTTGATATTTACTTAGTATGTGCATACAGACTGTATTATATATACGTGTTATCACAAGTTAAAACTGTGTATTTATCTATACCAATAGTATTGTGAACAGCTCAAAAGTTATGACTATGTACAGTGTGTAAATATGTCCGTCTCTATGCACCGGACAGATACACAAACATACAGGTACATAGTATCAACAATAAAAATATGAACTTCAAAAAAATTTAAAATGCAACTGACCTCTTGAAGCTCATGAGGACCTGAAATAATAGAACGGAGTCTAGCAGCTCTCCTTTCAGCCTCTGTTAAGAAAACAGAATCTATTTTACATGTATATGTATATTTTTAAGATCCTTATATTGCACACGAAAAGATCTATCTATTATGTTATATATGATATAACACTGACCAGCTACTGAAGCCCGTTTAACTTCAAGTGTAGTACGAACATTCACAAGTCCTGCTAGCTAGCAATAAAAAAAAAACCAATTAAAACATGGAATAGAATAAATATATATAATAGCAAATATGAATGCTTGTATAGTATTTTATACTAAACAAACCTCAGTGTCAAGCTTTCTTTGAGCAGCAGCAAGTGCTTTAGCAACTTCAACACTCTCATTCTGCACAAAAACCATGTAGAAAAGATTGCATAGACACACATTGCATACACATTTTAATTTCCGAATAACTTGTCACACACCTGAAGTGATGATTCCTTAGCTAAAGCCTCTATCCTTGTCCGACTGTGACGCTGTTTTTCTAACTCGGCTGCTTGTATTAGCTCAACCATGCTTGTTCTTAACTCCGCAGCCTGTCAAAATTTAACAGTGTATATACTAATAAGCGAACCCTGTATATATAACTAGTTTTACTATGATAACTCTAAACACAATGGAAACAAATCTATAACATAACATCGGCACATGTGAGATATACGATATACAGATGTAAATTTTTTTTCATCTCGCCATTTTCAAACTGAGAAACTAATGTGTCTATTGTGGTATGTATTGGTACAGTTTAACTACCGTATATACATAAGATTTATACGACCCATATATTCACAAAACAGCGTATATCTACAACTGCACTATATCTACAACATATATATGCAATCTTGTGCAAAATGTACCTCTTTTTTCTGCTGTTCTTCACGTTCAGCCAACAAACTTTCCAGAGCCTCCTTCTCTACAGCAAGCTTTTCAACAAAGCCTCACGCTCCATGATGGCAGCTCTACAAGCCAGAGTTTCTTCCTCCGTTTGCACTTCATCCCTGTTCTTGGATTGTTCATCTACTTCCTTGGGTGCAACTTCTTCGACCTTAGACTTCACTGGTCCCTGTATGTCTTCTTTCACAAGGATCTTCTTCTTCTGTGACCTCTTCGCACTCGCCTTCGCATTCTTCACAGATTTCGCGCCAATTCTGCCTGTTCTAGACGATTTACCTCAGAGGAAGACAGAATCTGTGGTCCAGTCGACATTCTCCTCCGTATTTCTGTGCTTCTGGAGATCAAAGGAAGTGTTTTGGGGAGAATCCTTCAACGCGCTGTCTGTGGTTTGATCCGATTCATATTTAGAAACATCGGTCTTAGAAAGAAAATTCTTGCCTGTAATCCTCGGAATGCTTGCGCTTCTCGTGATCTTGCTTCCGCAATGAATCCGATGCTTGTTGATCGATCTGGAGCGGAAAACAAGAATGTTGGAGAATCCGAGACAAAGAGAGAGAGAGATTTCTGCATACCTGATTAAGGATTTGCTCAGCCGCCTTGAGCTTGGACGACAACCATGACGCATTTCTCACTGAGGAACTTAGGGTTCTACCTATGAACCCTAATTTTTAATTTACAATTTGAAATTATTAGCTAAGTAATCAAACTATATTAGTAAACCGCTATTTAAGTTATAATAAAAAATTTGCGCAGCCGGGGAATCGAACCCCGGTCAGTACCGTGGGAGGGTACTATGATACCACTACACTAGCTGCGCCATCGATATGAAAATCTACATTATAAAAGAAACTTAATGCTATCATGTCTATATTATAATGAATTTCATGAAAAAAATTCCATATAAGAAGACCACTATTTTTAACTAAGGCTCTGTATTACTAAAAACGTAAAGAAAAATAAATTTAATAATTTATAATCTAAAAAGATAATTAGCCAACCATATATTAACTATATTATGAGGTTTTAGTATCAAGGTGTAACATGGTGAAATTTCCAAGGTATATCTTTATATATAGAGAGTTCAAGGTATATATACGTGTGCAGACACACACACACACACACATTCTCTAACTTAGAAATGTATAACTGCATCATTAGTTAATGATGTGATAACCCACGTAATTTAAAATTCTGCTTTGCGGGATATCTGGGGAATGGGATCACGTCTCTTATGTTCTCCAATCCCGTCGCAACAGCAACATTCTCTCGAATCCCAACCCAAACCCTGAATGCTTCACTGTACCAAAAAGTCTTAAATCCAAGTACCACTCGTACGGTTTCGTTGGCAGATTCATCTCCTTCAACCTGTTCACATGTTCGTATCTCTCTCTCGATATGTACACACACATTCATACAGAAACATGTAAACACACACGCAACACACACAAGTATACCAATCTGTAAGGATACCTTGTACACACACATTCATACAGAAACATGTAAACACACACGCAACACACACACGTATACCAATCTGTAAGGAAAGAAAACATACCTCTCAAGGAGAACCTCATATCGCTCCTCTCTCTGGCTGCCTCCAACAAGCTCTCCAACCTGTGGAGAATTTATGTATATATATGTGTACATAGAAACGTTATACATGGGTGTAAGGCAGCACTAGGCATACCTTTGGAACAAGTATATCCATTGCTGCAACGGTTTTACCATCTTCGTTAATCCGCATGTAAAAAGCTTTAATTTGCTTGGGATAATTGTACACGATAACTGGCTTTTTGAAGAGCTCCCCGCAAGATATCTGAACACATGATTAACTACTGTTAAACTTTACTTATATACTCCCATATATAAACGCAAACGTACACACACAAAGGGGGTGGGAGAAGTCTCTATCTATCTGGTAAATTGATGAAACAGATGTATGTTATGCATTCATGTACATACTGCACGTTTGAAATTTCATATATATGTAACGTGCATATACATCTATGTATTGAAAATACATGTTGCACCTTACGTCTATTCACACGCAGGTGTATGTATGTATGTATGTATGTATCTCTCTCTCTCTCTCTCTCTCTCTCTCTCTCTATATATATATATATATAGACACACACACACACACATACAGACATACATTGATATATATATATGTGTGTGTGTGTGTGAATTCGAGTTTACCTTTCATGCTCCGAAGCCAAATCTATTCCCCACTCAACCGGGTTTTCAAACTTCCTCTCTGTCACCTGCATGACAAATTTGTAGCTAAATACCTTTAAATATTAAATTTGTACATAGCAGTACATATAAGAGCTATTTATTCTTGTAGCCATGAACTAGTACATGTAGAACAGAAAGAACATGTCGAAAGCAATAAAGAAAATACTGTGTGTGTGTGATCTAATTCAACAAATCACCAATATATATAATTATGTGAGTTGATATAATGAATATTTACCGCTTGTAGTTTTTGGATAGCATCCGTGTACGTTATCCTGGCAAATGGAGTGCTGGCAACATGTTTAAGGCGGTCTAAAGCAGAGCTATCCCAGTGTTTAGTCATAAACTCAATGTCGTCATAACATGATCAAGCAGCCACTGGCACAGAAACTTGACATAGTCTTCTGCACAGTTCATATCGTCCTGCCAAAAACTCAACTTGCTTATTGCTTTGTATATAAAAGTAATAAAATATAGTATTGCCTATGGTAATGCAGTCTGTAACTACGTAGAATTATTTAGGCAAAAGCCACACAAACACATTTATTTTTGGTTGGTTATAATTTACTCATGTAGAGAGGGGATCCTACATAATCAATATACATAATTCATATATATGTGTATATATATATCTGTGTGTGTGTGTGTGGTGTGTGTGTGTGTGTGTGTGTAAGCAGACAGAACATGTAACTAACAGAAGCTTAGCAACGTAAGGATATATAAATGATACATGTGTGACACCACACACACACACCTGAAGGTCAGCAAACGCAAGCTCGGGCTCGATCATCCAGAACTCGGCCAAGTGTCTCGAAGTGTGAGAATCCTCAGCACGGAAAGTGGGACCAAACGTGTACACGTTGCTCAGACTGCAAGCATACGTTTCCACTTGCAGTTTGACCAGAGACGGTCAAATACGCCTGACGACCGAAAAAGTCCACCGCATAGTCAACCCACCTGCTTGCATAATAGTTTCAATCTCTCTCTCTCTCTCTCTTTCACACACACACAATTACCTCCTTCCTTTTGTGGTATACCGCCTTTGAGTTTCATACGCTCAAGCAACTTTGAAACGTTTTCTTTTGCTACCTGAAGATCTTGCACAGCCTTGTCAATCTCGGCTTTGGTTTTTTTATCTGCCTTTAGCTTCTTCACTGCCTCACCCGTGTACACACTGCACAAAAGCACTAGGTGAGCTTGTTTATATACATTTGTGCGTATGCGTGCGTGTTCATGCATGTATATTGTAAGCAAAAGTATAAAGCCGTAGCACAATAAACTGCGGTTACATGTATTTGTTACGTAACCTTCATATTACATAATAATGCGTATTGTATCATTTTATGCAAGGATGTCGTGTTGTCCATATTATGAAGGTTAATGCTCTTTAAATAAGTAGCGAGAGAGGGAGGTCATGTACCTAGTGCCTTTGCCTCTTCAAGCTGTTCTTCAGTTGGTGGTGGGCTGTTTGCAAGCTCTTTCTCACGTCTCTCGGCTTCAGCGAGTAGTGTTGTCACTTGAAACATCTCTCCTGCGCCTTCACAGTCGCTTGTCGTTATAATTGGCGTGTGTACATACAGGAAATTGTTCTTCTGGAAGAATGTGTGCGTTCCATATGCAAGTGCGTTGCGTATCCGAGATACAGATGCAATCTGCACAGAGATGTAGGTGTTCATAGGTTATCTGCGTTCACACACACACACACACACACCATACAGAGATATACTTATGCGCAAACTAAACAGTTAAAAAAAATGATGCTAGACTGCAAGTAAAATATATATGTGCTTGCTAGCTATGTATACATATATACGGGAGAGAGAGGGGCACGATAATATAATCGATACAAGCACATAGACAATATACTTAACTGCACATTATATATTATATGTCAGTCAGTACATACACACATACCGTGTTTGTGCGAGAGCGAAGGTGCATACAGGTCCTGAGAAACTCTAGAGTGTGACGGGTTTTAGCGATGGGGTAGTATTTTGAGGCATCTACACCACCCACTTCGAGGACCTTATCTGCCTTCAACTCCACCTTTTGTTTTTTTGCACTATCTGGGGGCTGTTTAAGTTCTCCTTCCACTACCACACATGTCCGGTGGATGCCAGCTGTGTGGCCGGTGCTACTGTTTCTTCTACGATCACCTGCATACATATACATATGGTCTATATGTTGATAAAGTTACATACATACACAGACATCTGCCCATATAGACAGACTTACATAAATAAAATATATAAACCAATAAACAGCCAAATACGTTATGCATAAACACATGGAAATAAAAAACAGGCATCCATATAAAAAAAAAAAAAATCAACCAGGCGTTTCCGCTTCCACAGCAACGAATAAGTAGTATCATACAATATATATGATATGATATGATTAGCAACATACATCTGTGACGATACATCACACTTTTACGCATCAAATGAATTCAAATAACTGGTGTGTTCGGTTGTAACACTATTTATAAGAGGCGAGAGATATAGTTACACACATTTTTACCAGCACATGCTAATCTGTACATACATATACAGTTTTGCCTATAAAACAGATAATAAAAGACAATGCGATACACCTATGGATAGAGTCTATTAACTCTGTTTGGATCTGTTTGGATCTATGCGTGTTATGTTTTACATAACCAATTACACATACCTGTAGATTGGCGGGGCAGGATCCGTCATTGAGCTCGAGAAAGGTAAGTCTACCCTTCTCCTGGGAGCGGCCTGTCTTCACCCACCCCACCAACACGGACGTTCTGCCCGATTAGGCCAGCGCCTCCGTCCGGGCGGCCAAGAATGCTCTTAATGAGAACCCTGTGCGAGTACTTTGCCCATTCCATGCCGCTCTTCGCGATCGACAGCGCTTCCATCTGCTCCGCAGCCGCTGCTTCCATCTCCTGCTCAAAAACCACAAGCCCTAACCCTAATCACACTCAATTACCTTTAATGTTTTAAAGTTCTGTAATTTAATATTGTGAAAAGGACGTGTATTCAACCTTAAGATACATCAAAACATAGCAAACCCTTCCTTATATACAAGGAAGCTAATCTATTTTAGGTAACCTTTCATTTAGTCCTTTTATTTATTTTAGGCAACCTTTAATTTAATCATTTTGTCTATGTGGCATTCATATTTAGTTTTAATATATGTTTTGGAATATACCCAAGGTATATTTTGTAAAATCCTTATATTACTCCCTCCTCTGGATTCAAATGTCAATGATACAGAGACAGTTGTTGAACATGCACATTCTTATCCACTCTCTTAATTACGGACCGTGTCCACTTAGGATTCAATCTTCGTATAATGGAATATGGACCAAGTTGTTTGGAAATTAATCCAGAGGATAACCCTTTGGAATGCATCTTTGGATATAAAACTAACATTTCATCACCCACAGCATAATCAGGACAAACGAATGTCGAGCATTATAGTGTCGTTGCTGTACCTCCTGAGCATGAGTTAACTTTATTAACATTTCCTTACGCAATACCGGAAGAGTCCGATCCAAATACCGGCTCCATGTTTGTGCATCTATTGAAACAAGACGAAAAGAAAGGGAACCAACATCAAAGGAAACACAGGGAATGACTGTACAAGGAATGAAATGGAGAGACTCCATGGACTGGTGCACAGAAGACACATAAGCAAATTGAAGGGGGTAAGTACTGATCCCAGTTGTCTAGCGCTGATTCACATACTTAGATAACATACACTTGAAAGTACGGTTGAGTCGCTCTACTAGACCATATGTTTTGGATGATAGGTGTTGTGAAAGACTGTTTGATTCCCAACCTTGTAGTTAAAACTTCAGCTGTGAAATGGGGGTCGAAAGAATCCGCTCTGGACATCCATGCCTTAACACCACTTGATGAAATAAGAAATCTGCCACATGAGTTGCCTTGGCCTCGGAAGAGCCCGAACCTCCACATACCGTGTCAAATAGTCTGACAGAACAATAGCATATGTATTCCCTGTTGTCGTTGCCGGAAATGGTCCAATGAGATCATATGCAACCATTCAAAAGGACGATGAACTTGAATAGATTGCAGACGACCACTAGGAGGAGTGGAACGAGGATTCGAACTTGACAGAGATGACATGTTTGTAAATATTGATGAAGGTCATGTCGGAGCTGAGGCCAATAGAACCGTGAACGTAACTTGTCCAACACTTTGTGAAACCCAAGATGACCAGAGAGAGGGTCATCATGGAATGCATGAAGAAAGTGAGGTACATAGCATGATGGGATTACCAACCGAGGTGGGGTACCTGTACTACTTTGTCCCACAAAATAAAGAAGATCCTCTACCATCGTGAACTTTGCAACATGGTCCCGAAAATCAATATCAACATCTGCAACCAACTCAGGAGCTTTGAGTGCATCTATTATCCGTTGACTCCATGGTTCCAAGCGCTGTGCCAACCTAATCTCACGAAGACTAGGCAAAGGTGTAGGTTCTAAAGATGGAAGACACCTGCAGCAACTGGTGCCCGTGACAAAGCATCCACATCCGCCATGGAAGAACCTGGACGATGATGAACTGTGAATTGATAATCTTGCAATGCTAAGGCCCACCGCGCATGTCGACCCATTAGATGTTTCTTCTTTAATACCGAATGTACTGCAACATGATCACATTCCACCAAGGTGAAGAACCATGAAGATAAGCATGAAACTTATGAAATGCCCAAACCACTAAACATTCCTTATCGTAGTTGAATAATTGAGTTCTGGACCACAGACTTCGACTAGCATATGCAATGGGATGTCGTTGACCTGATTTGGATCTTCTTGCATGATCAGCACCCAGACCAATATCTGAAGCATCAGTACGAAGAACAAAGGGCGAGAGAAATCAGGATAATGAGAAGGGGAGCAGAGGTTAAGAGATGGATAAGAGACTCAAAGGAGGACTGACACTGAGAGGACCATGAGAAAGAAGGAGAACGAAGCAAAGCACGTAGTGGAGCCGTTTCTCTGCTAAACGTGGAATGAACTGCGCCAAGTAAGTCACCTTGCCCAAAAATCTCTGAAGTTTGATGTGTTTTTGGAATCGGGAACTCCTTCACTGCCTGAATCTTTGCTGGATCTGGACTAACACCCTCACGAGAGATAACAACTCCCAAATACTTCACAGAAGTCTGACCAAACTTGCACTTTGACAATTTCAACATTAATTGATATCGCCGCAACCGTGATAAGATCTGCTCCACGTGAGCCAAATGTTCTTCCCATGTACCAGTTGAATGCACCAAAAGATCATCCACAAACACTCCTGCAAAAGATTCCAAACCTCGAATGACTTCATCCATGAGTCTTTGAAACGTGGCTGGAGCATTCATCAAACCAAAAGGCATCACCGTGAACTCATACAATCCATTGGGTGTTCGAAAAGCAGTCTTGGCTGCATCTGCTGATTGAGAGGAACCTGCCAATAGCCTGAAGCTAGATCTAGTGTCGTGAACCAACGACTCTTCCCCAATTTGTCAATAAGTCATCCATGCGTGGCATAGGATAACTATCCGGTACGTCACATGATTCAAAGGCCGAAAATCAATGTAAAACGCCTACCTCCGTCTGCTTTGTCAATGATATGGGGCTCAAAGCCCACGGACTACAAGAGGACGTACCACTCCTTGAGCTAACATATCCCGAACGCTTGTGCCATTTCTTGCTTCTCTTGGAGACCGTCGACGAACTGGAGCCTTTATTGGTGCAGCATCTTTTGTATCAATCGATGGCGAGTGTTAACCGCAGTCCTCCTACTACTACTGGTTGTTGTAGATCCGAAACCGACGAAGAAGCTTTTCCATATCCTTTTGACGACATTCTGGAGATGGATCGGGAGGAAAGACCACCTTGCAGCAGCCTGAAGAGATGCCGAACTCCAAATTGTATTGTAGGTTGTGATTGTAGGGAAGAATAACCAGGAATGAAAACCTCCCCTGTGTTGAAGTCCACACGTACACCCTCAGCACGCATCCAATTGAAACCCAAAATCACATCATACAATTGGGAAGGCATGACCCGAAGAGGTAACACCTTAGAATACGTCCTAGACGAATAGGGACATAACAAGCCTAGAAATAGAAGACTTATTATCTCCATACAATATTCGAAGTGTTCGCTGAGCAGGTTTCACCGGAAGAGAACACTGTGTCACTAAGGAATGTCGAATGGACGAAATGGACCCAGAATCAAGAAGAATTGATACTGGACGATCACACAAAACCTTCAAAAGAAAAGACAACAGGTTCCTTCTCAGGTGTTCCAACCACACCTTGTAACTCACACCACGAAAACACAGAGGTTGTAAAACCCCATCACACAATCCCTCTGTTGCATTGGTGACGGGAACTAGTTTTTGCTCATTATCAAAAAGAGGTAATACATCCACTGGTGGAACTACAACTTCCTGTCTTGTACCCCTTGATGAGCCGGACGTTGACGATTGGCACACTCAACCGCTAAGTGTCCAAATCCTTGGCATTCAAAACACTGTATTCCACGTGCATGTTGACCACGTCCCGGCCTCCGTATCCACGACCGTCCTCGTCCTCGTCCTCGTCGCATGGGTTGGAATGCAGCCTGTGGAATTGCAACATCTACCTCCATGGGTTGTGGATGAGCAGCTGGTGGAAGAGGGGCTGGTCCAAGCAATCCAAGTTGAATGCGAGTAGTAGAGGAGGCAGCACCATCTTCAAGTGCTTGTGCGATTTGAATAGCATCTTCCAAGTTGCCGGGCGATGTCCACGAACAGGGACTCCTGCTGTACCAAGTACTTGATAAAAGAGCCCTTTCTTCACTACTTCGGACATGTTAGGATCCACTCGGGCCAATGGTTCTTAAAGCGGACTCCAAATTGTGCAGCTGTTTCACCACCTTTTCGCTGCAACCTTAAAACTTCATCTAATGACACAGAAGCATCGCATGACGCCCGAATGCAATTGCCAATGCCGATAAAGATAAATCAATCGTTGCCTTGGATGCCGGGCTAGGTGTTGAACCACAAGGCAGCAGATCCTCAGGCAAGGTGGCAGCTCACGTAGTTGATGGAGGGGATCCCACTGGTGATATGCAGCCACCATACGAAAGTGTTCAACCCAAGCATGTGCATCTTCTGTAGCTGCTCCTGAGAAAGATCGGGCGAAGACGAGGATTATACCCAGTTGGATTATGGGTTCTTTGCGTTAAGACACTAAGCAATTGTTGTGTCTGAACCTGGGATTCTGCTATGGCCTGCAAAAGTTGTTCCACAGACAGCCATAGCTAAATAAGAAGAAGAAAAAAGAAAGAAGAAGAAAGACTTAAGAAAGAAGATGAACTAGAGACTACCGGCATCTCCACCAATGAAAAGGACGTGTATTCAACCTTAAAGATACAGTACAAGATAGAAACCCTTCCTTATATACAAGGAAGCTAGGCTATTTTAAGCAACCTTGATCTAATCCTTTTGTCCTACATGGCATCCATATTTAATTCTAATAAGTAAACTAAGTTATTTTAAGCAACCTTCAATCTAATCCTTTTGTCCTACATGGCATCCATATTTAATTCTAATATATGTCTTGGAATATACCTAAGGTATATTCCATAGAATCCTTACAATTGCAAGTAAAAGAGCTTTTGTGATTAATAAATGACACGTATACGTTTTAAATAAGTTAAATATAGTTTTGAACTCAGTTTACTCTTAATTATCTTTAATAAGTTACAACTTGAAAACGGTTTAAAATTATAAGTATGAAGTATAAAATTAATTAAGATGAAAGAAAATTAAAATTATTTTCTTAATTATTATAATATCTATATTAATAAGTTATATGTTAATAACTATTAAACTGTTAAGCAAATAAATGATATATCTATATATGCATTTAAATTCATTAATAGATGTGTATACAGTAAATTTAGAAGTATGCATATGTATTGTTCACAAGTTGTTTAATGTTTATAATTAGCTTATAAAATTAATATTTAAATTATAATTATTTACTATTTTTATGTATTATAACACGTATATCATAGTTATAATGTAAATATAATATACTACTAAATAATTATGTTCATAGGTAGATAAATAATGTAATTTTAAAAGTTTATTTACAAAAGGAACTCTTATTTTCCCCTCAATTTAATTAATTTAAAACATCATTTCTGTGCATATGAACATATAGCATTCGTATACAGTTGTAATATCTCGCAACTTTCAAACACACAACACACAATACACCAGATACACAGATGTCGATGAGTACACATATAAACACATAACTTAGCCTCTGTAATATATTATACACCATATTTTTTTATTGAGAGAGAGCAAGAGACAGAGACAATGCATACTATGTATACCAATGTACAGGGCAGTAGTATTTAGTATTAAGTGCCTCACGTATGTACACGTCCTGATACAATCACGCTGTTTAACAGTAAGCACGACGCACGCACTGAGAGAAGTTAATATTCTGTTCATAACTAAAAGTTTGATAGATATAAATATGAAGTTTCATATGAATGAAAAAAACAGCCCACAGAGGGGAAATGCATTGTACCTAGAGAGCTTCCTGAAGCAATATTTAGATGTTAAGCTTGGGCTTCGGTTTCACTTCGGCTTCATTAACACTTCGGACGAATATTGTATCCGGCTCGTGGCTGTAAACAGAGCAAGTTTAGCATACGTGTGTGCAGAAGTAGAAATAAATACAGAAGAGATCGACAAAAGAATACGTATTTGAGTGCACTTACGTTTTTTCGCCCTCCTCGAATGTATAGCTTGATGCAATAGCCAGAAGCTTGCCATCACGACTAAATGAAAGTGCAGCTATATAGTTGGGTACCTCGAATACTGCATATATGTCATCGGTTCAGTAGATATACGCGTTGTTACGAATGCATGTAAGATATACTCATATCTGTGTGTGAGTGTCTGTGAGTGTTGCGCGTGCGTGTGTGAGAGAGAGAGAGAGACAGACAAGCAGACAGACAGACAGAAAGATCGACCGACCTGGTAAAGCCTCTTCTTGTTGTTTCCATCCCATACGTTCACATAACCGTCACAGCCTCCCGTGGCAAAGGTTCCATACCTGTGCAGTTAATTAAACGTGTTTCCGTAAGCTAATCTCCATTAACCGGCACGCAGCGGGCGTGCACGCACATAAAAAAAGCACTTACACGGGATGGAAAGCGATGGCATTTACAGGATAAACAGTGTCACGGCCAGCTTCTGAGTTGCGATGGCACTTGAACGCATATCTGTTTATAAAACGATAAGAGTTAGTACATACACACGCACGCACACACAACACACGCACTTTCACTTAAAAAACAAATGATCTTGATACTTCGGGAAAAAACAAATAATCAACTTACTTTTTTGCCTGGCCCGTCTCAGACATGTCGAAGAACTCCATAGCTACTCGGGCCTTCCACCGAGCTCAGAGCATAACCTTGATAATAAATCATGAGCATATACATATCTGTGTATATACATACGAGTACTTGCGTATATTTTGAAAAAGAAATACGTGTATACCCACAATAAAAGCACACCTGTGCCATTGGGATAGCATCGGACGCATCTCGTTTGATATTTAGAGAAGATTCGCGTTGCTGTTCAGGGCGAGACATGTTACGTAAATCATACACATTGATGTGCCTGGCTGCGGTTGCTACTACCAAGTGTGGAAATACTAATGACATGGAATACACCCTCTCGGCTGTTCGTGAGTTCCCAGTGGTGCCTTGTCCCCGAAAACTCTCGCATCCCAACACCTTAAGGTCTTGTCCCAGCTGCCCGTTATCACCTGACCTGCACTTAAACATTTTTTAACATCATTCAATGTTATATGTTTGTCTACAACGTTTCAGCCTCGTAAATGTATTGCACGTTTTTAAGAATCAATACTCTGACATACCCGTATGGTGAGAATACTCAATACAACGAACAGCAGCATCGTGGGAACCCAAGATATCCTCCCTACCAGTGTTAAAATCGTACCTATACAAAAGAAAGGTTGTCAGCTCTGTGTATATCTTACTACACAAGGAAAATTTTGTACCTCAAAGCGAAAACAATTGTTGGGTTGCACACATGCACACGGACAACAAACGCACACCATAAACACAAACACACAAAATGCACTTTAACGAGATGTGCTATAGATATTAAGATAAATTATATTGCATATGTTTGTGTCGTGTGGGTATATACCTTCTGACGGTGCAATCTGCACTGGCGCTGAAACCAGAGTTATCATCATGGAAGCAGCAATCGAGAACAGGGCCTCTGTGTTCAAAATGTCCTTTCAATACATTGGCGCTGGCATCATAGAGACGGACCTTCTGCAAGAATCCATAGATTTGATATCAAAAAGAGAGATTTTGCAAAGAATCGACACGGAATAAGAAGATTTGTGCAAGGAATCAATTGATTCTAGCGTTGTGTTAAAAACACGAGAAATGCGATTCAAGAGAGAACTTACACAATCCCAAGAAGAAACGAGGAATGATCGCTGTGATTGGAGAAGCGCAGATTAGAAATGCCGTCGGGAGGCGGCGAGTTGAGCTCCCTTCCTGCTCCTCCGCCGACGGCGCCCATCATCGCCAGGAACACAGGAACCCTAAAGCTAGGGTTTTGCCCGGAGGGAAAAAATGGCACGTTTAAAACTGTTTGAGTTTTTTAAAGTTAGTTAGGTAGCTTTCATCATTATTATGGTTGCAGTTGAATGCTCGTTTTAAAAGAATTTCCATATTTCTTCCTTTGCTAACAGAATGTTCTTCTCTTCTAAGTATATTCCGTCTTTTATTCTCTGTTTAGTGTATATCCTATATTTCTTTGCATCAATTTTATATACGTAATTTGATCAATTTTACGGCCCCTCCCTTAATCACATTTTATTAAGTTAATTATTTTAGCGATTTTATATACGTTAAAAGAGGATATAAATGAAAAAGACCTCTAAGGTTAATGCATTTTATACGGTATATATAAATTTTCTTAAATACATGTTTTTTTTTTTTTTTTTAAATTTTTAGTATTTGCCAGTTAATTAAGTTTTAATTAATTACCAAAAATTACATATTCATTAATTTGACACTTTCTATGGTGTCATATTATTAATAATATATAAAATAATACTTATAAATATTAATAATGTTTTAAAAAGATTATGAGCATATTTCAAAAGTTCACATCGATTTTATATATTCACATATAAGAAAAAAAATTAAAAATACATATTTTTAATTTAAACAATACTAAGTAAATAATTAATAATATTTCAAAATTCATATATAGCCTCAGATTAATTAATAAATGATTAAAAGGGGGTTGTATATCATAATTGTCCCAATTTTACCTATTATTTAATCTAGACACATGTGTAAGTTCCTAAGAAATGATTTTAACATACATAAACTTATTAAGTTAAATTATTAATCATAATCCAATAAAGGTTAATGTTAATTAAATTGTAATAAGGATAATTGATATATTTTGTTAGAATAAATATTAAAAATTCACTTTAATTCCATATGAAACAAACAATAATAATACACTTTAACTCATATTTACATAGTAAAACACACTGGTTACACAACGTGGAGGAATATAATTTTTAATGTTCATGTGACAAATTATGTTGCAAAACCGTTTAATAATGATTATGTACTTATAAACTTAAGAATGTTTTTATTAATAAAAATTGAGAATTTAATGTTGTTATTTTTATTTAAAACTAATCTAAAGACCTAAAATCTCTTATTGATTCAAATTTTATTACTCTATATGCTTCATTTCAAAATTAAGTTAAAATTCATTCTTTTTCATAATTATTAAAAAATAATTATCAAAACATTGATTAAAATAAAGAACAAAAATAAATCTTCTTAATATGTTATCAATTGTCTTGGTATGTTATTAATTAATTTAGATAAAATTATCATAAAATAATTACGATGTCTTGTTTTGATATGTTATTAATTAATTTAAATAAGTAATTATGATGCCTTTCTCATATGAATTTAAGTTATTATTTTATGAATTATTCATTATGTATTTGTTAAATTTGCCATTGTTCAACCTTTTTTTAATATATTACGTCATTGCTCAACCTTTTTCTTAATACATTAAGGCAGCTACATTTAATATTATTCGTTAAAAATTTATTTAGTTCTTGAGTTTAAAAATCATAAACTCAATAATTATGAAATTAAATTTTAAAATGCTTTTTATGTCCTTAAGAAGCAATAAATTAAATTTTAAAAAATTAATTAAATAAGAAAAAAATAATTAACCTAAAATTGTTAAGCTATAAATTAAAATTGGCCAAATTCTAAAATTATCACGTGTTATGATTCTAATATGATAAGAATGGTAATATTAATATCATTTATTATATAAAATTCTTGATATTACAAGTGTAATGCGCTTTTGTGTTAAGTGGTGATAAGAATAAAAAGGATAAGATGACTTAAGTAAATTACACTAATATGCACCTTAATGAAGAATTATTAACATTAATATGATTTATTTTAAAAAATTATACACTAATTAGGTCAATAAACATGCTTAATGTATATTAATTATTATTTATTAATTTATTTAAAGATTAGCACAACACTATGGTTAAAAATTAAAATTTTAAAATCCATTATCATTAATTTAATTAAGCTCGATAAATTAAAATTAAGGTTTAAACAAAACAAGTGAAGTTTCTAACATAAATTTTTTAAACATTTCCTAGTGATAATAATGTTTATTTTTTAACTTTAATTCTTATTATAAACCTTTATATAGTATTATGTTTTAATAAAGAAACATTAAGAATAGAAAAGAGAATAACAAAATTTTAAAAATAAAAAATTTTAAAAATAAAATTAAGAAATAATAAAAAATTAAAGAAAAAATAAAATTTAAGTAAAAAAAAATTTAAATAAAAAAAAGTAAAAGATGGTATGAAAGACAAAAAAATGAATTAGAAAAGAATATAAAAATCGTTGTTATTATAAAATAGATTTTCTTTTTTCTTAAATGTTATTTTTTTTTACCTTTTTCTTATTGGGCTACTGTTTTTTTATTATTTACTCTATTTGAATGTAATTTTTCAATTTAAATCATTTATTTTCTTTATTACTCTTTATAACATTTCACTTCTTAATATTCTTTTACTTTATTGTATGAACAGTTTACATATTTTTTTTAAAAAAAATTAGTTAATTAAATTCTACATTACTAATTAAAATGAAAAGTTTAAACATTAATTAAAATGAAAAAAAATTATAAAAAAGATACAAAAAAGGGGAAAAAATGATATTAAAAAACAACATTAAAACTAGTGTTAATAAAGAAAAATTACCACAAAGCACAACCTCAAAAATTAAGAATTTTAAAACACTCAAATAAAAATAAAAATTTTAAAATCTTTTAAAATGGGATATTAATAATATCTAAAGACTTTATAATTATATACATAAAATCTTAATTTGACTTCCTATAAATGAATAGTCTTTTAATATTTTATAATTAATTAATCACTTTTAATTACCTCTTGTATAAAATAATCGTTTAAAATGTTTTTACAATTTTTATTTACAATTTTTTATTCATCAACACGATGTTTTAATATTACCTCTTGTATAAATGATTATTTTAGTGTTTTGAGGAGTTTTTAATTTTTTTAAAATTTAGAAAGAGAGTTTATTTTTTATTTTTAAATTATATATTACATAGTTTAATTTTGAATATGAATATGAAATATATTACATTATATTAAAACAACATTGCCCATTTAAAATTAACATTTTAGATATAGAAATAATATTTTAAGTTTAAGTTTAAATTGGAAATTTTCATCTTAACCATAATCTCACTGCTTATATACACTTAAATATTAAATTTAAAGCTTATATTTAAAAATGAACTTAACAATAATATTGTTAATGTTAAAGTGAATAATCTAATTTCTTCATAATCTTTTCGCCATAACCCGTTTAAAATATACTATGTATTAGGTTAAAGGTAGCTTAGGTAAAATAAGGGTTAGGTTATGGCTATGGATATGGAAGATTTGACGTCCGAATACGAGGGAGAAGACGATGGGCCTCTAGATTCGAGATCGAAGCGTGTGGAGAGGAAGGCGGCGATGTGTTTGAAAGGGCGTGTCTGGATATGGATGCGCCGGCGACTTCGTTTTGCAGGGTCTACAAAGTTCACGACTGGAGTAGGCAGGTAGTTGGTCTCGACGATCCGACTTCGCAGGCTAGTTCTAGTGCGGCATTCAGAGCTCACCCATCTCTGAATGTGGATTTTGCGGTGGGCTCAGTGTTTCGAGGGAGGAAGAGAGGGCCAGGACTACCAACAACCTACTTCTCGTGTTTTGTGCTCTCTCCGCCATTTGACAAGGAAGGTAGACTGCACTTTGTTTGTGTCACTGCTGGACACTGTTATAGTGACGATATTGAGTCCGTGGAAGGGTGTTTGGAACGGCCACGGAGAAGGATTTCAACGGCGCAGGGTTCAAATGTCCAACATTTCCTATCCATCAATTGCGCACCAGTACAGTGGATCTTGCCTTTTTTGAGGTTGCCTCGATAAGCTCCCCAGATATTTCTCCGTCTTGCTTCCGTGCTCCCCGGACGGATGCGATGCGGTGGCAGGGTTTGGGTATCCTGCATCATCACCACCTTGCGGAAGGCAAAGGAAGAGCTGATAGATGGCAAAGAGAACCATGGGGTATGGGACGCCTACAAGAGCATCGTCAGGGGGGAATCGAAGAAGCACGAGATGCTGTGGGATACATTTCAGCCTTTAGATGTGGCGAGTTTATCTGTTCCCCTGACGTGTAGCTGAGCTCGGGAGAAGCTTCAGCTGCGGACTTCTACGCTCCCTGGTAACAGTGGTGGTCCGGTGATGCGAGCTGGGTGGAGTCTCAGGGTACTTTGTTGGGGTTCACCGGAGCGGCGATCTGCACACGGATCGGAACTCGCGACCTCAACGGATTCTGCAGTGTTTGTGGAGTTTTATCGACGGTCTGTTCTACCTCATATTCCAGGTGAGAAGATGTCGTTTGGACCGGAAGAAACATGGGGCCTTTTGTACAGTGGCTGCAGAAGCACGGTCTGCATGACACCTGGAAGCTTGCACATGTAAAGAAGAGGCGTCGGGAACAAGCAGCGGACGCAACCTCCATATCCATTTCGACTGGAAGTTCTAACGTACTTTCTTAGTGGCTGGAAAGGCATATTCTGTAGAATATTTTTTTTGTTTTCAAGAATATAAATATGTAATTTTAAACTTTAATAAAAGAATGAATTTTAGGTATACTTAAGGGTTTAGGGTTTGCTGGCAAAGTTAGGGTTCTTGGCGCAGCCGCCATAAACTCTCTTAAACCCTGGATTGCGCCAGACGGTCTCGATGCTGGTTCTGTTCGAGACGCCCGTAGGCTTTGCGCTCTTCAAAGTTCAAGACGAATCCAAGCTTTCTTCAGTAGATGTAAGTTTTCCATAAATCTATTTTTTCTCTAAACTCTGGTTTACATGAGCTTTCTCGGTTTTTCTGCAATTTTCTAGACATTGGCAAGTTATTTGAGACCCAGAATCCGCCAAAGGGTAAGCATTTCATGTTTTTCTCTGAGGTTATCTGAGAAAATGGGTTTTTTTTGGTACAGATTGTTAATCTTAAAGCGTTTCAAAAGTTCGAAGACACAGCGGAGGCACTTGGAGCTGCCACAGCCATTGTTGACAGTAAGTTGAGCAGAGCCTTCGCAAGTTTCTCAAGACGGAATGCCAAGGTCAGACGTTGGCTATTGCCGACTCCAAGCTTGGCAGAATCATCACAGAAAAACTCGTAAGCTCTTAATACGCCTTGAATGTTATATGCGATAATTATCATTGGGGGGATATTGTTATGTTATTGTGTTGTAATTTCTATGCACTTAATCTCAGTTATACGAGGGTGCTATACTATATACATGATTAAATGTTGTCATGATGTTACAGGACATAGAATGTGTACACAACAATTCGGTAATGGAACTAATGAGGGGATTGAGGTACCAACTTGGAGAGCTCATTGAAGGACTTAAGACTCAAGATTTGGCACCAATGAGCCTTGGTCTGTCACACAGCCTCTGCAGATATACTCTGAAGTTTAGTCCGGACAAAGTGCGTAATTTAGCTTTCATTCAGTTGATAAACACATATGTATATGACTGGTACATTGTTTACACAGGTTGATACGATGGTTGTTCAAGCAATTGGGTTACTCGATGATCTTGACAAGGAGCTGAATACATACAGCATGCGGATCAAAGAGTGGTATGGATGGTTCCCAGAGCTACAGAAGAATTGTGGATAACGTTCAATATGCTAAAGCTGTGAAACTCATGGGCAACCGGACCAATTCACTTAACCTTGACTTCTCCGAGGTATTTGCACTTGTCATTCTTTTAATAACACCAGGATTATGCGATACTAGACTCATATTACGGTTCTTTATACAGTTCTTAAAAGAGGAAGTAGAAGCCGAATTGAAAGACGCTGTTCCAGTGTCCATGGGAACGGACATTAGTATTGAGGTATGATACCATTAAACAATTTTGTGATCAGGTCTCTCTTTCTCTCTCTCTCTCTCTCTCTCCCACATACACAGACACGCTCACTTGTAAATCTCTATATATCAGGTGATATCGCTCTCAGAATACCGTGCACAGCTCTTCGATTATCTTAGAAGCAGGATGAAGGCAATTGCGCCAAACTTAACTGTACTTGTCGGTGAACTCGTTGGTGCTCGATTGATATCACATGCTGGTAGTCTCGTTACCTCCAAGCAGCCTTCAAAGTACTGTACAAATACTCGGTGCTGAGAAGGTAAACGTGTCTCTTTGTGTTTCCTTGTGTGGATAACTCTTATATATTCGTTTGTGTGCAGGCATTGTTCAGGGCATTGAAAACGAAGCACAATACGCCGAAGTATGGGTTGATATACCATGCAACGTTAGTTGGGCAAGCGCCAACCAAGTTCAAGGGAAAGATCGCGCGGGTTTTAGCTGCAAAGACCTCTCTTTCAATTCGTTATGATGCCCTTGGAGAAAGTCAAGATGCTAATATCGGCCTTGAACACCGTTTAAAGGTATTTCGCTGGAAGTATACATATTTAGTCCAGGAGAATATTGTCACCACTATCTATAAACATATGTAGTTGTATATATATATTTGTTTTTATACCAGGTCGAATCACGGTTAAGGCAACTAGAAGGAAGGGCACTTGGAAAGGCAAGTGGTGCAGCTAAGGGCAAAGGCCAGATACAGGCTTATGATAAGGACCGCAAGAAGGACACTCCGGGCTTACTAACTGCTGCAAAGGTGAGTTTCATTTGTTTTATGTAGTCCATCTATTCTCTCTCTCGGACACATGGTGACGTTGTTTCTTTGTATGTAGACATACGAAGTAGATGCGGACGTGACAATTGGGACGAGTAAAAAGGACAAAAAGGAGAAAAAGAAGAAACAAAGAGAGGAGGAGCCTGTAGCCGAGGAGCCACCAAAGAAGAAGAAGAAGAAATCCTCCCCTGCCGAACAAACAACTGAGCAAACCCCTGTAGCAGCAGCACCATCCGAACAAGGTAAACTCAATATGCATACTATGTCCATATGTAGTTGTGTGTGTTTTACTTTACTCAGTTGACACAGATAATGTTGTATTATTACTGTCTCTCTACATAAACTACTGTAAGTTAGTAAACTGCGTACACATTTTATAATAATGTTAATATGTAGGTGAGGAGAAGAAGAAGAAAAAGAAGAAAAACAAAGGGGAGGCAGCTGTAGCAGAGGCAGTAACCGAGCCTGAAACCGAGGCGAAAACAGAGAGCAAGAAGGATAAGAAGAAGAAGAAGAAAGAAGAGGAGCTGAGGAGGAAACAGCAGTGGCAGCGGGTTCATCGAAGAAAGAAGAAACGCAAAGCTGCTGAAACGTAAATCACTTATTCTCTTTCTTTATTAATGTTGAGTGACTTAATTAATAAGCATAATATAACGTAATTCAGAGCTTAAGCAGGTTGACTCGTTTATATAGATGCCTGTCGTATATTCATGTCGTATAGATGCATATATCTATGTATTTTATAGGTGCCTGTCGTATACAGAGAGGCATATATCTATGTATATTTATAACATGTATATATACACATACACGTGGACTTAATGAATACACATTAGTACATTGGAAAGTATTCTTATTTAAATCTTTTCACACATCCATACATATATCTATGTATATTTATATATTTAAATATACATGTCGTATATATATATATATATATTTATATAGATGCCTGTCGTATATAGGCATGATATATACATAGATATCAAGATATATAGATAAAGGTATATCCATATGTGACTTAACAACGAGAATTTCAATGTGAGACTTGAAACTGCGATCGTTGTGTAGTGTAAATTATTAATATTTTGGAAATTGTTTTTAATTAGATGGGTTAATTATATATATATATTATATATATATATAAACGGTTTTAACTTTACTTATAAATTTGAGAATAACTTTCTTTGTTATCTTCTGTGTTGAGCTGGAATAGCTCAGCTGGCTAGAGCATATGGCTGTTAACCATAAGGTCGAAGGTTCAAACCCTCCTTCCAGCGTAAATTTATTTTTATATTATAAATATTAAATTTAGATATATAATACTGTAGATCCACGTGTACGGCTGCATGTGCACATACTATTATTAGCGTAGTGGATTTTGATAGCCGTCGGATTGGATTCAATCTGGACCACTCGCTCTTGTATATAAGTTAGG
Source organism: Selaginella tamariscina (assembly GCA_003024785.1). Taxonomy (NCBI): domain Eukaryota; kingdom Viridiplantae; phylum Streptophyta; class Lycopodiopsida; order Selaginellales; family Selaginellaceae; genus Selaginella; species Selaginella tamariscina. The sequence continues at coordinate 54,674 of PUQB01000716.1, forward strand.
GTTTCTGAACTAATGGATATACACATTTCTATATTCCGAGCTCTCACATTGGTGGAGGTGAGGGGCACCTCTAATTGTCCCTACGGAGTGCTCGGATTTGTGTCTTTTTTCTCTGTCTTCTTAGGTCTAGCTTTTCCATTGTCTAGATCTATTCCTTTCTTGTGGATTTTGTCTCTTCTTCATCCATGAATCCACAACAGACAAATCCCTTGTCTGTGGAGCAGTTACTCATGCAGTTGTTGGATGCCATGCGTGTGCAATTGAACAATCATTCTCAGTTGATGGCAGCATTCACAGGCCAGGGTACTCCTCCTACGCATGTTGCAAACCCCCGTGTCCGACCGGATTTCTTTCGCGGAAATCCTGGAGATGATGTGTACCATTGGTTTGACCACTTCACTGTGGTTGCCACATATCATTCGTGGGACGGTGCTCAGTGTTTGCGCGAGTTTCCTACTTGTCTTCAAGGGACGGCGTTGCAGTGGTACAATGGTCTGGACGTTGCAACTCGTGGCGATTGGAATATTCTTCCAGAGATCTTCAAACGTGCATTTGGGCATGCGGACGACTGTGATGATGCTTTTCAGCAGTTGCATCGTATTCGTCAGGAGCCGTCTGAGTCGGTGATGCAGTTTGGTGTTCGCTTTCGAAGCCTTTTGCTGCGTGCAGAACCTAACATGTCGGAACGCATCAAGTTAGGTATGTTGTGGCCAGCACTTCGTCAAGACCTTGTGGGGCTTGTGCATGCACTAGCTCCAGTGACTCTTGACGATGCTTTGAGGCTGGCACAACGATATGAGTCGTCACCTCTCCCACTTGTGCCTTCACGTGCTCTTGTTCCACTCCATGTTGGGGATGGACCTGCTCCGATGGAGGTTGAGGCTGTTGCCGCTCGTGTACCAGCACAAGGTGGGGCCCGTGGACGAGGACGTGGACGTGCAGTTCGTTGTTGGGCATGTGATGAGGTTGGACACACGTATCGGCGCTGTCAACGGTTTCCCGATTGGCGTCCCCCATTTCCAGGATGGAGGCCATGGCGGCAACAACGTCCGGTTGGTGCTGCTGCAGTGGAAGGTTGTGATGCGGTGGATCTTCCGGGAAACGACGAATCGCACGAGTAGAGGAGGGTCCTCGTGCGAATAAATTAGTGACCCCTCCATCTTTCTTTCGGGAGTATCATCAAGGGGTTCACTCGGCACCAAATCATCCGGTTTTCACTTTTCAAGCTCGTTTCAATCGCACACCTCATCCTGTTTTCCTTTCAGTGTTGGTGGATACAGGTTCAAGTTTGTCCTCTGTTTCTCAATCTGTTGCTACACGTTGCAGCCTTCATTTGCGTCGTGCGGTAGAACCAGTCTTCATTCTGTACGGCAACGGACATACTCATGCTTGTTCGCGGGATGAAGTGGACATTGTTGTTCGTGTGGATGATTGTGAGCTCGAGCTTCAATCTTTGCGGGTGGTGCCGAGTCAAGCTTTTCACCTTATTCTTGGTATGGATTGGTTAACTCGCAATCATGCCAAGTGTGACTTTGAAAAGTCTCCCCCTTGTTTGACTCTCCCTCGTCTTTCTTCCATTCCTCTTACTTCTATTCCACTTCGTCCATCTGCTTCCACCTCTGCTTCCATCACTTTTGTCTCACCCTTATTTCCAACCATTTTCCCTTCATGCTCTTCCTTTTCTTCTTTGGATCCATCAGATGATCGTCGTGCTGTAGTTGTTGATCAACTCAAGAAGGAGTATGCTGATCTTTTCAACTTCGACTTGTCATCTGGGGCCAAGATTGCGACACGCCACCCTATTCCAACTGGAGAAGCTAGGCCAATCAAGGTACCTGTTCGGCGTCGATCACCAAAGGAGCTCAAGATCTTACGAGCGAATGTCAAAGAGATGTTGGAGAAGGGTGTTATCCGGAAGTCTCGAAGTCCTTGGGCGTGCGAACCTCACCTTGTGACGAAGCCTGATGGGAGCGTTCGATTCTGCATTGATTATCGCCCGTTAAATGAGGTAACCGTCTCAGATGTGTACCCACTTCCTCATACTGCAGACCTTTTGGATCGACTGGGGCGGAGCCGTTGGTTCACCAAGTTAGATCTCGCATCTGGATATTGGCAAGTTCCGATGGCTGACATGGACATTCCCAAGACTGCTTTTCGAACACCATTTGGCCTGTACGAGTTCCTGGTGATGCCTTTCGGTTTGAGCAATGCTCCAGCAACTTTCCAGCGTATGATGGATGAGGTTCTTTGCGACATGCCGGAGGTGACTGCTGATTTCATCGATGATGTTTTGATCCATTCATGGAACGTGGGAGGAGCATGTCGGTGATGTACGTAAGGTTTTGGATCGACTGCGGGAAGTTGGTTTGAAGTTGAAGCCATCTAAGTGTGTATTTGGATCAAAGGACACCACTTATCTGGGTTATCGCATTTCACGTGAAGGTTTGCAAGTCGATCCTGACAAACTAGTTGCAGTTTTGAAGTTCCCTACGCCAAGTGTGTGAATGATGTGCAACGCTTTCTTGGCAAGGTACAATATCTGGGTCGTTTTTGGATCATCTTTCAGATCGTACTGCACCGTTGCGCGCGTTGTTGAAATCGTCAATGACTTCTTTTGTTTGGTCTAAGGATTGCAAGCAGGCATTTGCAGATCTCAAAGAGTTGTTGACGACTCCTCCAGTTTTGGCGTACCCGGATTACACCGTCCTTTCATCTTGCGTGTAGATGCTTCTGACATCGGCCTCGGGGGTGTATTGATGCAGGAGAGTACAAGTGTTCCTGGCCAACGACATCCCATTGCGTACATCAGCCGTACATTGCAGCCAGCAGAGGTGAATTACTCCACAACTGAAAAGGAGTGTCTAGCAGCAGTTTGGGGTTTTGAGAAGCTCCATGCCTACTTGCATGGTTCGCGGACGTTGTTGGAAGGTGATCATGCAGCAGTCACTTCGTTGTTGAAGCGAAAGAATTTGATTGGGCGTACTGCTCGGTGGGCCTTGAAACTTCAAATTTACGACTTTGAAGTTGTTCATCGTCCAGGGAGTTCCATGGCTGATGCTGATGCTCTTTCTCGGGCTCCTCTTCCACCTTCTCTCTCTTCTGTTGCCCCAGAGGAACCAGTTGTTCCAGCTTCAGTGGACTTTTTGGATGAAGATTCCGTACCATCAGCAGTTGCTGTGCTTGACGTTCAGTGTCCGCAGAATGCAGAGTTAGATTTGCCGTCTTTGGATGAGGTTCGGGAAGCTCAAAAGGTTGAGCCGTGGATTCGAAGGCTTCGTGATGGGTTTGAGAATCCTGCATCACTTGCTGATGACTTGCCTTTCAGGCATTTACATTCACAGTATCGCCTTCAGGATGACCTTCTTTATTTTGTGGGGACTGATCCAGATGATCCTTTGCGGTTGGTGGTGCCTTCAATCTTCATTCCACGCTTCCTCCATGCTTACCATGACTCTCCTATTCTTGGCGGGCACATGGGACATCGTCGGGTGATGGAGAAGCTGCGCAGATCTTTCTATTGGCCGGAGTTGCGAGGAGATGTGATTCGGTATGTGCGTAGTTGTGTGTGGTGCCAAGCTCGCAATACTCCCCCATGTGCTTCGGAAGGACGGTTGGAGTCAATTGCAGTTTCTCGTCCGTTTGAATTGGTGGCATTTGATTTGATGGGACCTTTTCCGCGGTCAACTGCTGGTAACGAGTACGTTATTATTGCTTCTGATTACCTAACTCGTTGGGTAGAAGTTGGTGCTCTTGCTAGTGCGACTGCTTCTGCTGTTGGTCAGTTTCTCCTGAATCGGGTCGTGTTTCAGCATTCTTGTCCGGAGCGAATTCTCTCGGATAATGGTCCCGCATTTATGGCTGAGGCATTTCATGTTTTGACATCTCGATTAGGGATACGCCACACTTTCACAAGTGCTTATCATCCTCAGACAGATGGTTTAGTGGAACGGCTTGTTAGAACCTTCAAGGGGATGATCGCAAAGTATGTGAACTTTCAACATTCAGATTGGGATGGTTATCTGCCGTCTCTCCGATATGCTTATGTCACTGGAGTTCAAAGTTCCATTGGTACTCCATATAAGCTTTTGTATGGTCATGACCCGGTGTTGCCAACGGAGTTGGGTTTGCCGTCTCGGTTACCGCGAGCTGCTGATGCTAGGTCATGGGATCGGTATCTGACAGCATCTTCCATTGGTTCGTGCGGAGTCAGCAGAACACTTGGGCCGCGTACAAGTAGGACAACAACAACGTACAACTCGCATCATCGTCCTCCTGCGGAGTACAAGGTTGATGAACTGGTGTTGGTTCGTTTTCCCAAGCTTACGGTACGTGGTTTAGCTAAGAGTCTCCTTCCTCAATGGAAAGGACCGTATCGAGTGTTACGGCAAGTAGGACCACAGGTTTATGAGGTTCGGCACGACATTCAACCCGATCCTCCGGAGATTGTACATGTACAACGGTTGAAGCATTTTGTGCAACGGGAACAAGTTGTGCCGCCTATAGATCCACCAGTGCCTCCTCCTGATGTTCCTCCAGATCCGGGCCCGTCTACAAGAGAACCCTAACCAACTTACACCCTTCCGAGAGGAGGGGATGATGTAAGATCCACGTGTACGGCTGCATGTGCACATACTATTATTAGCGTAGTGGATTTTGATAGCCGTCGGATTGGATTCAATCTGGACCACTCGCTCTTGTATATAAGTTAGGGTTTCTGAACTAATGGATATACACATTTCTATATTCCGAGCTCTCACAATACCAAATATTTTAAAAATGTAAAAGGTCAGACCTAAGAACAGAGGCCCTGTTTAGGGTTACGAATTTGAGAAGTTTAGGGTTCTAGCAGTGGGAGGGAAGGAGAAGGCGCATCAGGTACAGCAGGTAGCGATGGCGTCCATGGGGTACTCGCAGTCAGGGCGCCCACCTCTAGGCATCCTCCGCCACCATTGCCCACATCTCTCCCACCGCCGCCCCTCCGCCTCGCCTTCTGCACCTCCCCCTTCTGTTCCTCCCCTCCTTCCTATTCCTATCCAGATCACAATCCACTCACCACAATCCCAATACCCGCCTCAATCCGCATATCAACAACAGTACTCACAAATGTATCATTATCCTCCCCATTATCCCCCTCGTCCCCAATACTAGACCAATTGCGAATTCCCATATGGAGCTTATTCAGCTCCTCGCAGTTCCACCCTAATCCCAGCACATCCCAGCAGTTTTCACACGAATCCTGCTCCCCATCCCAATATCCCAACTCGCAGTATTCTCAACCTCCCAGGCCTTCCAACAGTTTCTCGCAGCAAGCTCCTAACAACAGCTCGCACATGAGGTTACAAGGCAAAATATAAGTGCATATAAAGACTGGCTGCACACACACACACATGTTAAGAAACTAGAAGCATGAACATCTATATACATGAACTAGAAATGTGTACTTCATATAACGATTGAATACATTAGCAGGCCAAACCAGTCAGCTCATAGAGAATCTGAACAATAACCAAGCCAGTACCGGAGCAGACTACAAAACCTCCTATGCAACGAGACAGAGCAAAAAACATTGAACAGGTGGATGAGAACACCATTTTCTATATACTCTCTCTCTCTCTCTCTCTCTCTCTCTCTCTGAAAGCATGAGTATATATATTTTTGCATATAAATCTTTTGCAGTCTAGGAATGCACATAGAGAAACCGAGGAGGAGCGTCGTGAAAGAAGAAAAAGGGAGTATGAGATGAAGAGGCAAAGGGAGAATGGAAGGCCTAGTCTTCTACACAAGTTCAGCAAAGGCACAGGTTTCACAAAGGGGGAACCCCAGGTCTCACAAAGGCGCCTCGTGTTGAAAAGAAACCGTTGTTGTCCCGGATAAGCTGAGAATCGGTTAAAGAGGAATTCAACATTTCTATGCAAAATCAGTAAGTACAAGTAACCATGAACCATATAGTATTTACCGATAAACGTAGTATACTAATGTGTAATCGTTGTTTGCAGGTTCAGAAATGAACTTCCAGATCCTGTGTCTCAACCGAAGCTATTGCGTATCTTCAATGAAAGGTAGTACACGCAATAACATATTTATCACACTTATGTATACACATATATTTCTTATTTCATAATTTGTTGTAGATATTCGAAGTATTCAATAACTTCCATGGAGAAGACTTACAAACATAAACTTTTCGTAGAACCGGATCTTGGCATCCCGTTGGACTTACTCGACCTCAGTGTATATAAGTACGTGTTGATATGCATTCATGCATATATAGAACACATAATATGAACATGTATGTATGTGTTTTATATACCTATATTGTGTATTTATACATGCATATCCGGTGCGTTTGGACTATTATATATATATATATTATATATATATATATATAATATATATATATATATATATATAAAACTACTAACGTATAGCTGTGCACTAATGCATCTGTGCATACATACACACAGTATAAGCATGCTTGTGTACGTTTGGTGTAGTTGTTGTGTGTCTTGTGTATATAACGAGACCATACACACATGGGTTTGTGTATATGTACAGGTGTTCACATATGTATATTGCAGTCCACCGAAGAAAAGCAAGCAATGGATCCAGCAGATGCAGAGCTCTTGGTTGACGATGAGGTTGTGGTGAAGCAGAAGACCGACAGCATGAGGAGACGTGAAAGACCCACAGACAAAGGTGTTGCATGGCTCGTCAAAACTACATACATCTCTCCTGTCAGCACGGACCCTGCTAAGCAGGTCAGAAGATACGTTCTATACGCATATATGTCCTGTCTTTACATCTATTTGTATCTATATTACCGACAAGAAAATATACGGTTTCTTTTAGTTTTATAAACAAAATTGTGCACACTCATGCGTGTGCGTGTGGGGTGTGTGTTGTGTTCTCCTTTCAGTCTATAACAGAGAAACAAGCCAAGGAACTACGTGAGCAGAGAGAAGGAGAAATTAACGACAGGTGAGATGCATATTAATAGATTTAATAAATTTATATACGATTTGTATATACGTAAATAAGTATATTTTCTTGACTGTTATTCATTGTTATTTGGTTCACAGGGAGCACGCAATTCAGGCTATTGAGGAGTCATTTCGGATTTCTAAATTGCCACCCACGCACCTTACTAAACCCGAGCTCAAACCGTTGAAGTATTACCACTGTTACCGATTTCGATAGGTATTAAAACATAATATCAGTATTATTATATGTTTATATACACTAAACATCGTATGACATACACACACACACACACACACACACACACACACAACACATATATATATATATACATATATATCAGATGTTATCTAACTATTTGCTATATTTTATTTGATAGAGCTGGAGACCAATTTGTTCATGTGGTGTTTGACACTGAACGACTGCAGACACAGAATTGTACAGGAAGCTTGATAAAAACACAAGGATTATCTCGAATCTAGAGTAAGTTCTCTCTCTTTCTCACGCACACGCACGCACCGCACAGTATGAGTTGATGCTAATTACGCACCTTTACAGGCCGTGCTTAAGAGTTGCACGTTGCAAAAGGACGATGGGACTACGGAAAGGTTCCTTGGATATGTTGTTCCTAAACTCGATGAGGTAGTATGTGTGTGTGTGCTGTGTAGCCATATATATATATTCTTGTTCTGATTTGATTGGTACTTGCTTAAATTTAATACAGGCAAATGATGACGATGATGAAATACCGTATAGCTGGATACGAGAGTATCACTGGGATGTACGTATATACTCTCCGTATATTTTCTGCAGTTGTTTTCTGAGCTATTTTGTATTTGCCAGTTCGTACTGAAGATGCTCGGAATAATTTCGTATTGTGCTTTGGAGAAGATTCTGTACAATACCTGGTAAGCCAATCTTTGCCAAATGACCGTTAAGTTCACAATAAACATGTATTATGTTGATAACAAACGTTATTATTATGTATTGTCTTTTGCTATGCAATCGTATGTATTGGTAGCACCTTTATGCATATAGCATACCAAATATATGAAGATTTCTCTTAGTATATATTGTTGTGTTGTAAGAATTCATTCTTCATACACACAGTATTCGATGTATGATATATATATAAATAATGATTGTACTACATATAAATACGTGCACATGCATGAAAATATGCAACATAATATACAAAACACGGATACACGTATATACATATGATTTGGTGCATGAAGGCATATTATCACAGTCAGCATCACACACGACTAACTTATAACATGCAGCCAATCAACTCCAAGCTTATTTTGCGTAAGAAGAAGGCTAGAGAAGGGCGTTCAAAAGGATGAGGTGATAATAGTCAGTTTTTGGTCCCATCAAGTGTTACTGTTCGCAGAAGAGACTTAACTGACGAAGAAGAGGACCAAAGAAGAAGTCCTAAGGCGAACCTTTATGGAGGTAAACGCAAATAATATACACCTGAACAGGAGAGAGAGCTTACATATTGCCTATTGCCTGTGTAATGATTCCTTGTGTACATACATTCATTTAACGTATATATAGTAGTTTGACATACTTGAGTATATGCTATAAGTAGCTGGTCAACGGAAGCGTGGTAGTTACATACCTAGTATACACACATACTAAGCTGTATGTGACATATATTCTCCGTATTGTAGATATACTGATAGTACTCAAGTATATCTACAGTAGCTAGGCTGGACATTCGTTACATGTGTGTATTGTATGTGTGAATCATCATTATTGGTTTTAATAGCTATTGCTTCTATATGTATTAATTGCTTAATATATCCTATTTTATGAACACTATCATATTAATTAATTTATCCTTGACTGTTATCTCATGTAGAACTCTCTATCTCTCTCCGTAATGCAGATACAATGTCTCTAACAGGCGTTTTCCTTGTCACTTCTTATCGTTATTATAGAAGTGTATTATAGAATCTCCGGCGTTTTCCTTGTCACTCTTATCGTTATTATAGAAGTGTATTATAGAATCTCCCACATATAGTGTATATATGTGTGTTCAGTGTATACCCAGATACAATGTTTCTGTAACCACATAAAATTGACCTGGTTATTAAATGTTATTGTAAAACTATACTAAAACACTATAATATGCGAACTTCCATATTAGTATTGTTATATGTATCTGTAATACTTATACATGCACATAAAGAACACATACAATGTTTCTGTACGAGTTTTTGTTTCTATATATAAAGTACGACATGATTTTTTTGCGTGTGTATGTGTATGTTGACTACACACGTATAATTATACTAAGTCAGTTATCTGTTGGTTTTATGTGCTATCCCAGTTCATACTAGAGATGCTACTCTCTCTCTCTCTCTCTCTCTCTCTCTCTCTCTCTCTCTATATATATATATATATAATATATAGACACACACACACACACACACACATATTCTGCACATTGATATGTATGCATATCTCTGTGTATTTTATTATATACTAATTTGGGATACACAGGGTGCATCGAATATGCTGGTAGTGAGACAGGAAGAGGATACAAATGGGAAGAGGAAGAGGGGTGAGAGAAGAGGGGATCGAAACGGCGACGTGGTGGTTATGAGGAAGAAACCAGAGAGGTCAGTGAAGATGAAGACGAGGTTTCTATTTAATTCAAGCCGATAGAAGAAAATAGTGTTTTTTTGTTCTACAGTGTCAAAAAAATATTTACATCTAATGTATAATAAAAGTGTTAACATCGATATATTATATATAATAATTGTAAATATGTATGATAAAGATTTTAATTAATATTTGATATTAAAGTACTATTGTTTTTAATGTTGGTTATAAGCATGTATGGATGTGTATATATAATACATATAGTAATCTCTCTCTCCTTCTCTCTCTCTCTCTCTCACACACACACACACACACACACACACAACATTCATTTATTCTAGTTTTTAATTAGTTTTAAAATGATTATGTTATTATCAATATATTTACTTACCATGTATTAAAATTTAGGGAAAATTCATTTATACCCTTCATAAAAGTTTATGTTTACGTATATACTTTTAAACTTCAATTTAAAACTTTATAAATTTTAAAATTAAAACATATTTTTTAAAATTAAAAAAATTTATAATTAATTTATTTTATTAATTTAGTTCAAAATGCAACCTATTAAACATATATATCACAATATAATATAATCATTTAAAAAAATATTCCATTTTTTCTACGATAATTTTTCGACATTTAACACTTAATAAACTTTAATTATTTTTTGTAATATATTATGAATTAAAAATATATTTTTAATTAATTATTATTATTTTAAAAGTCAAAATATAGATATATTAATAAACATATCTTTATAATATATACAGTTCATCGGGTGTAGAGGATTCCATCCCTCCTAGACTGAGTAAGACAAAGTCACATCGTCCACTATTTATAAACATATATATGTACACACGCATGTGTGCGTGTGCGTGTGCGTGTGTGTTATAATGGTGGGTGTCTGTCGGGTTATAAAGGAGAGATATATACATCGTCAACCAAACAGTGTACTGCAGCTGTTTCCGTGCTACATTGAAAAAGTGTATAAGTGGTCAAAGAACAATCCGCGTAATCCAGCCATAATCTATTGGACAACGACACACACACATATCTGTATGTGTACGTATGCATATGTGTAATAAGTGTGTGTTGTATATATATATATATATAATATAACTGACACACACTAACGAACGAAGATGTATAGAAATTTACAAATAGTTATGTACAGGTCGCAATCCATTGCTAGCTAGCAAAGTATTGATTCAGAGTTTACACATTTTGTCAAACTCATAAATATTAATAAATATATATAAGTTTCACACCATGTGGATACTTGCTAGCCTACGTAGCTATTCGGGATACGATATTAATGCTAAAGTAATTAATTAATTAATATTTTATGAAAGTTCGTATACACATTCATCCATATAACTTAATATATATTAATTTTTTAATAAATATATAATAATATAAATTAAATATATAGTTTTATTAAATGTATATCATTTATAAACACAGAATGTGAAAAGAGTTTGTTTCATGTGGGCTTTCATGTGCTCGTCCATGCAGTTTGACAGTATTATGCATGGAGGGCCATTACTGCAATTATACAAATTTCTATACATATATAATCGTATATACGTATATTCCAGTATTATACTAATAACATATAACTTAAACACGCGTAATGTCGGTGGTATACGTCTTTACCAATGATTAAAAAAATAAATTATTTAAAATATTTAAAATAATATTATGGTGATTCACATGAAATAATATTAATTTTATTTATGATATATTAATAAAATTATATAAAAAATAATATAATGAGGAGTATCCAAGATGTTTGCAGTTGAATGATTCATTCCAAGTTTTGTCCAGGTTTAGGAGCACAAGGTATGGAGTTTTATGGGATTTATGGGTAAAATATGGGGTTTATGGGATTTGCAGCTTAAAAGTGGGTCCATATGCTCCCTTTGACATGACACATTGCGTGCTGCGTGAAACCTGCTGCTGCTTAGCCAATCATTTTAATATATATTTACATATAATTAATCTAAGGTTTAGTTTAAATAAAATATATATATATATTTAAAACATTGTTTAAACCCCACGCAAAGTTATTAAATTTATTTAAATATGGTCTGTTTTTAGTTAAAGTTTACCAACTTCCGCATGTCAATATATAGTCAACATTAATATTAAAAATAAATAAACTATATTTTATATATATTAATCAATTTTTTTAATGTAAAACTTAATTATTGACAATGTCTTGTCAATATAATATATATAAATTTTATTTTTATATAAAGGAGTGTCCATTTGTCACAGGATTGAATTTCGAAACACAGACTGCATCTGTTTGTTCTTTCTGCAATTTGTGCCTCAACATGTCAAACACTCTCATGTGCGGTACGGTCGGTTTAATTAATTTAAATTAAAATTATTTAATTAATATGTTAATAGTTTAATAAAAATCATAGAAAAAACATTATACGTTAATTTTATTAATTTTATATTACATATATGGTTGAAGGCGGGTCCATATACAATCGGGGAAGAAATATTTGAATCCTTTGGTGGCAGTAGTGATTCCATTTATATTTGGAAAACATCATTCTTTCTCACAAAGTCAATATATATATACATATTTATATACACATACATACGTACATACGTGTGCGTGTTTGTCATCATTAAGAAATATGTGCAAAAAATCACATGCAAGGATTTTACTAGATGTTTGACATTATAACGAGGGTTATTCATGTAATTATTTCAAAGTTGACAAGAGCACGCAAAGGCCATTTTAAGAAAGAAAACATAGAGAAGTCGTACACGCACCTTGTGTTTGGTTATCCATTAAATGAACATGCATATACATGTGTGTGTGTGTATATATATATATATATATATATATCCAAACCCTAAAGGTGAAAAGGCGGAATATACGCTGCCTGTTGGCAACAGATGCTTATAAATGAGGAGCAGGTGAGCCCTATTTAATACGTCTTTGACCCAGGACGCACACAAAAGACACAAGTGGAGTGTGTAAGAAAAACACACACATATACACACACGCACGCACTGTATCTAAAAAGGACACACTAGTAAACTCAAGTACCATTCTTTTACCCTTCGTTTTCATATATATATATATATGTGTATATATGTATATATAATAGAAATCTTATGAATTTATATGGGATTTTGTATAATACGATCATACTAGAGATGAGCAACGGTTGCTCGGGTAGGACCCTCATGGTATGCTTTTTCTTCTTTCCTGTATAGACAGCTAGTGTTCTTCATCCCTTTAATTACCAATCTAGGGCGCTCCCACCATCATTCTATCTCTCTCTTTCTTCACTGCAGTCGGATGGGGAGGCCTCAGAGATACCGCGGTGTCCGGCAACGACACTGGGGCTCATGGGTGTCCGAGATCCGGCATCCATTACTGTAAGAATCCTCTCTTCTCATATATACTGCAGTTTTATTAAGCGGGAAATGCAGGAAGACGCGAGTCTGGCTGGGCACATTCGAAACTGCAGAAGATGCAGCCCGGGCGTACGACGAGGCAGCTCGGCTCATGGGCGGTCCGAGAGCGAGGACCAACTTCCCATACGACCCGAATGCGCCGCCTCATCCGTCGTCGTCCACTCTCCTGACGACACTCAGTGCAAAGCTTAACCGATGCTTCGATTCGCAGGGCTCTGGTAAGGATCCCCGTGTAGCGCAGTCGCTGACTTGTCTCCGCCTCGATCCCGAGCAGTCCAATATTGGGATCTGGCAGAAGAAATCCGGCAGGCAGACGGAGTCCAACTGGGTGATGAAGGTGCAGTTCGGTCCGACTAACACTGAACCGATGGGGGTATATACTCCCAAGCCGCTGGTATATACTCCCAAGCCGCTGGTGAAGACGGAGGATGACCTGGCCAGTGAGATGATCGAGGAGCTGCTCAACTTCCCCAGCAATGCTGACTGTATAGAGCTGGCATCCCCGTCATCCAGCAGTAGCACCGCCAGCAGCGCAGCTATATAAGAGTATGGTTATATATATACGTATCTGTCCAAGACAGTATTTTCCTATGAGTATATATTTATGCTCACTAATCATGGACATTAACCCTTGTTAATTAAGAGAGTCTTGCCGAGAGTTTTTTAAGTAAATTGTATAGACGTATTATATAAATACAAAACAAAAAAACTTTTTCATGTGAGTTTTACCTTTTCTCTCTCTACACACACGTACACGCACACGCATGATGCATGTGTATGTGTATGTCTCTATGGCGTGTATTTTACCTACATTCCTCTCTTTATATAGCGCATTATATACACATATATAGTAAGCTTTTTTTGTTTGTGGTTTCTTTCATTTATGCGTATGTTGATGTATAAGCTTAATACTCTCTCTCTCTCTCTCTCTCTCTCTAGAGAGAGAGAGAGAGAGAGAGACGCACACACACTCCATATGTATGATCAATCACTACACACACATATAGTTAGTCTGAAAGTCATACTGTGTTCTCCAACTAAACATCTGTATTCATATCGTATTTTGCCATCTATACTCTATATACATATGTATATATGTAGCATTATATGTGAGCGTGTTTATGTTCATACAAGACATTATATACGTATATATAGTATATGGGGGTGTTGTGTGTGTACTTTACAGGGGATCGTATACTGATTTTTATAGACACATTCCACATGTAGTCACATGACTATCACTGATACACACGTATACACACTCATATTGTGTGTACAAACAACCTGTGCTTCTCCACAGACACATACACACACACATTGATATGTAAATGTGTGTACACACACGCATTTACAAGACACGCACTTATATACAGCACACATATAAACACAAACATACACACACTGTGTGGGTGTTTGTGCATGTATGAAGATCCACCAGACATTGTATACACAGAAATACGTACACGTACTATGTCTGTGAATGTGATGTAATATCATAACTTTATAAATTATATATAGTAATAACATATGTACAGATGTACATACTGTGTGTGTGTGACACTTATTCTTGACCAACTTGTGTACACATACATGTTTATGTACAGATTTATTGTCACAAATTTTAGGCCTATCAATATCTCATTAAATTTGAATAATGTCAATAATATCATATGTAATACATCGTGCATATAGAGAGATATACGAGTCACTATCGTGGACCAATAGATTCTCTCTTTATCTGTCACACACACACACACGTTATCTGAAGTGGGCGTGTACGTGTATTGTGCTGATATATGGACCATTGTTGTCAATACCGTACGGAACCGAGACGGATACACACACACATACATACATACATACATGTGTGTAAATAGAAAAATTATTGAAATAAGTCTTTATATATATATATATATATATATATATATATATATATATTAGAAAGCACAAACACCGATGGACATTAACACTTGTTAATTAAGAGAGTTTTAGTTTTGCACACATGTAACAAACACAAACACAAACAACAACAAACACGTAGAAAGATCGTGAGTACATTCACTATGCATTGATTATGTATGGCTATATATATACACATAAATATGTATGTATAAATAGAAACATTTATTGAAATAAGTCCAAAAATCTCTAGGCGTTTGTCTCGTACAACATTAAGAGCACCAAATAAATATGTGATTAATGATTAAAAGCTTGAACTACTATACTAACCTTTTTCAAATAATATACAGTATTGTGAACTGGGAATATACCAGACCTTATACATGAAATATGCCAATGTATATACCTTAATATGTGCATCCATAGAGAGAGAGATTATCGCCCGTAATTAAATGAACACACAATACTTATTTACCAAAACTCTAATGACTTACAGGTTTTCTTCGTATCGTCCCGAGACGTCACTCCAGTTAACCACTTTCCATATGTTTTTCAAGTAATCCGGCTTCACATTCTTGTACTGCATAATAAACAAGATTAATTAATACCTGTATAATAATTAGCTAATTACTTAAGTCATCCTAGAGAGAGAGAGAAGAAGAACCTGAAGGTAATAGGCGTGCTCCCAGACGTCAATGCCAAGCAAGGGGATGAGCCCTTTAGACACAAGAGGATCCTGCAAAATTACACATTACACATGCATATACATATATATATACACATACAAAACATGCATAAATGTATATGGGAAAACATACCTGGTTTGCAGTCGTCTGCACTGCGAGTCGTTTCTGCTCCTTGTTTAAACCCGAGCCACTATTCAACAAAACTCAAACCGATCAAAGAGAGTACACACACACACACACACGAACTTACCACCCAGCCCGAGCCTTGCAGGGCAGCACCTTCAGCGTTCATTTTAGTAATCAGCTTGTCTAAGGACCCAAATTCTTCATCGACTGCATTAGCGAGCTTTCCTGCTGGCGGCTCACCTCCACCTTTCTGAAAAATCCAACAAAAAACAATTTTAATCTAGTCTAAGCAAAACTATTGTACCTGTAAGTCGTATATATACATATGAGTTTATATACATATATCTCAGGATACCTTTGTTGGAGCGAGGTTCTTCCAAAAGATGGAGTGATTCAAATGTCCTGAGAAACAAACACAAAAGAAAACACCAACCTTGAGTATATGTATATGAGTGTGTGTATGTATATACAGCAAACCTTTAACTACATAGACTAGAACAGAACAAGTGGAATTCGCGTGCATTTGTATCACATATGATACAAGCATTTTCATATATATATATATATATATAACACAACAAATACTCAATTATAACAGGGGTAAATATAGTGCATTTGTTTAGATTATGCATAAGTTACCCACCTCCGCCATTGAAGTTGAGTGCGCTTTGCAACTTGACAATGCCCTCAACATTGCCTTCCGTTTGAGCCTGTTCAAGTTGCTCCAGCGCCTTAGCGAAATTGGTGATGTATGTCTGATGATGTTTGGTGTGATGGAGGCGCATAATCTCGCCGCTAATCGCCGGCTCAAGCTCGCCATAATCGTAATCCAAATCCGGCAGCTTCATGCTGTGGCTCGCTCTACTCTGTAAACAATTTGATGTATATGTGCGGAAAAAATGCACGAGAGACAGAGAGAGTTACCTGCTGCCCAGCGGCGCCATGGAACTCCATCCCCTGCTGTACATGCCCGCCCCATTCTCGCCATCGCCGACGCCATAGCTCGCTTTCTCCTTCTGCCCTATGTTTAATGGATTGGATTCAGACAAATGTAGAGAGATGAACGGCCTAGATCGTGCAAATCAAATTAGCTGTTTATATGAAACCTTGCCACGTTTAGATTAATCGTTTAGATTAATTAATTGCTACAGTATGTATGAGAGAGAATTTCTTGATTTACAAATATAAATTTAAAAATATATATATTATTAACTATATAAAGAATTTCTTGAAGAATATTCAAAGAATCTCAAAGCCGTGGAACGCCGTTTTGCCACGTCGGCCTCTTACAGCATTAAGAGCCCTCTTAAACAATGCATAAGCACCAAAAAACGAGGTTAACCCACAAAACTCAATTAACTTAATCTCATCGCCTTGTTTAAGGAACGCATCTATAAACGACGACCGTCGATTTCTGGGCAGTACCAACAGATTCCGTTTGGCCTCCCGAATATTCGACGCCGTACACACGAGCTTATTGTCCGTGAGACGGCGTCGGTAAACTTGATAATTCCGGACACACTTTGGACTGTCTCGGTTCCGTACGGTATCGACTCCCCAAGTACTAGTGCATCAAGTGGATCCCCTATACATATACACTTGTGTGTGTGTGTGTGTGTGTGTGTTTATATCAGCACACAATATACATATATACACACCACACACACACACACACACACACATATATCTCTCACACACAAACAAACCTGTGCTTCCACACAAATATGTGTGTATACATTACAGCAATTGTAAACGTAAACATACACAACAATCTATGTATATAGACATCCACAGAAGAACATCAACACTGCAAAACACACGCACGCACACACAAATGCATTGTGTGTGCGTGTCTGTCTTGTGAAATCTTCTGCTGGTCCACCAGAAAAATGGTGAACTGGTATAGCTATGGATACTGACCAACTTGAAGTATATATATTTATGTCCTTGTAGTGTACTATCATAGTTTATACATGTGTGTGTGTGTGTGTGTACAAAAACCAAAAATGAGTTTTATACCTAGAGATTGGTTTAAAAATCCACATATATAATTCTGTTTTATCTTATTGCAAAACTCGTATAATTTAATGTTGACCAACTTATTTACACAGAAACAAACATTAGTTTATATGTTTGTATCTCATATAATATATGCAAATTCACACACACACACACACACACACAAGTGTATATGCGTGTGTTCCAAGTACTTAGAATGGGATCACTGTTCCACAGAACGAACACACACACATACCGTCTGGAGCGGGAATGGATCGAACAGAGCCATAGTTAAAAGGGCAGGGAAATAAACCGATGAAATCCACAGAGCCATCTGGGCGCCTCTTCACAAAGCTCCCTTTGGGGACTTCAATAGTTACATTTACATACTTGGGCAGCTGAAATTCAACTCACCCTTTAGAAATGTGTACACAATGTATTAATTCTTTGCCACCTTTGATGATGAGCTTTCAGCTTTCGATTCATCCATGAACACTTAGGTCTAGGGTTTAGTCAAACCTCTGTTTTTAATTAACCTTGGTATATACCATTGCATATGCCACTTATTTAAATTATTTCGCTCCACGAACCCTAACCCTAATTCCCTGGAAACCCTAAACATCAATATATAATTACATTAATATATAGTTAATAAAGATTGTGCATACACCAATAACACACACATATATATACCTTCAGAAGTGTATAATTACATTTGAATATGAGCAATTCAAGCTTCAAAACTTCAAATTACTGTACATATCCATATTTATATAAAGAGTTTAATTTCTACCGTTGATAAATAAATTTAATTTTTTTAAAATTTAAATTAACATTGATATTCTAGGAGTTCCATAAAGAAATATATAACTATTATATGATATAATTAATAATACACGCACACAAGAGAGTTTTATGGTAATAAACTTTCAAAACAATTATTATTTTGTAATATGATATGTAATTATATTTCAGTGGTATGTAACTATACCTCGTATATAGTTTAATTTTTAAATTATTATCATTAAGTTTAGTGTTTTTTAAGTAAAACGGTTACGAACGTTGTAACTAAGATAGAAATGTATAGTTTTCTTAATAATTAGTAATTTTAATTATTTAATTAGTTTTTTAATATAAAAAAATAATTTTTAAAATAAGATATGTTTAAAGAAAGAATATTCTTTAAAATTTATATTTAAAAAATTAATAATTAAATATAAATTTAATTAAAAATATATTTTTATATTCCATTTTTATGTACGTTCATGGTTTTTCTATCTTATTATAAAACACTATATTTTTCTTATAATAAATTTAATAAGCAATTTTGCCATTGATAATAGATAATAAAATCTTTTAATATATTATTAATATTTTATTTGACATAAACCTTATTAAAGTCATATTTTTTAAAATAAAATTCTAATTTTAGCAAAACTTTGTATATATATGTAATTGAAAGCCTAAATTATAATTCTATTTTTGGTAATTGATTAATTTTGGAAAACATTAACCTATTTTACATATTTTAACACCAATAATAAGCCACCTTGGCAAAATCATAATAATAACCTCCTATTTTACATATTTCATTGCAAAAGTAAGTCGAGGTTTAATAACATGATACTCTTACTTATTGCAGTTGGTTTCCTTGGTATTGTTCTCGGAGACCATCACCAACCATTGTCGTTCATTGACATCACAAGCACAAATTACACTACGATGGCTCCACAATATTTGCTTCTCCTCGCCTTCTTGGTATTCATGTAAGTATGTGATGTGTATGCGTGTGTGTATGTGGTGTGTTCGTTGTTTATTAATACACCCCTGGTATACACGTATAAACATGTCTACGTAAGTTTTATTATATAATTTTAACTAATTCAATTTGGTTGCACCAGGGAAATCATGCTGAGAATGTTATAGTAACATTTAGAAGTAAAACACCATCTAATTCCGATTGGATAGGAGTATTCTCACCTGCAATATTAAAGTATGACACACACACACACGCACACGCACACACACACTAATCCGTTCTTTACACCCAAGTACGACTCTTTGCCTGTACCATACAACAGCATATTTGAGAATCACACACCTACACTATGTTCATCACCTATAAAAGTAAGTTCTATAAATAATAAAATTAAATAAGCTATTAATCTTTATTAATGTGATCAGTTCAAGTATGCAAACTACAGCAATATACATTATCAGAGAGATGGTTCGGAAAGCTATCGTTCGGTTGATTAATCAACGACAAGGCTTTTCTTTTGGATTATTTACTGGGGGTTTATTAAATGTAAATTATATTATTAACCTTAAGATTATAATTAAACCCGGTTTTACAGCCAACTTTAATAGCCATTTCTAATGTGGTTGAATTCAAGTACCCCAAACTTCCCCTTTATCCAAGGATTGCACTGGGAAAGAACTGGAATGAGGTACGTGTGTGTGCGTGTGCGTTGGCGTGTGTGAATATTCTTAAATGTGTAGGTGTCTATCACATGGACAAGTGGATGTAATGACACAGTGCCTTATGTACAATGGGGGAGGAGCTTCAAATGTGTAAAAACAGCTTATGCAATGACAACTACATATTCACGAAGTGATATGTGTGGTAATACGTTAGTCTATATATTTAAGATAATTAATTATTAATAATAATGTTAAACTTATTGAAAAAAGAATTTAATATCTCATAATAATAATAATAATAATAATAAAACCTTCATATCGACATATTTAAATATAAGTTTTTAATGTATTAGGTACTCCTGCAAACACGGTTGGATGGAGAGATCCTGGCTACATACACACAGTCTATTTAACTAATCTTGTTCCATCTACGAAGTAAGTTCATCTATATTACACACACGCACGCACACACATACACACACACACGTATAAAATGAGTTTCTTTGTAGGTATTATTATATTATAGTGCACGAAAACGCACAGGGTCAGTAGTATATAAAGGTCTCCCTTACACTTTTAAATCACCTCCAGCCCCAGGGCAAAGTGTTGTGCAGCAGCTCATATCTTTGGTGACATGGGAAAGGTACACACACACACACACGCACACACATAATGAATGAGCGTGTAACAGGCTGAATCGGATGGCTCTCTCGATATTACATGGACTCTGGTGCATTAAATACAACAAAACAGCTTGAAAATGATATACAAAACATTGACTTAGTTATGGATATGGGAGATATATCATATGCCAATGGATATCTTGCACAGTGGGATCAATACACTGAACAGATTACCAAGATAGCCAGTAGCAAACCATGGATGGTTGCCAGGTGTGTGTGTGCGTGTGTGTGTGTGGGTTTTGATATATATATTTGAAATTGCGCGCGCGCGTGTTGTGGGTTTTGATATATTTGAAATTGCAGTGTGTGTGTGTGTTTGTTGTGGGGTTTTATATATATTTGAAATTGCAGTGTGTGTTGTGGGTTTTGATATATTTGAATTGCAGTGTGTGCGCGCGCGTGTGTGTGTGTGTGTTGTGGGTTTTGATATATATGAATTTGCAGTGGTAATCACGAACGGGATTGGTTTAATAGTGGATCATTTTATAATAGCTCAGATTCAGGAGGAGAATGCGGTGTTCCAAGTCAGATAATGTTTAACATGCCTGCTGAAAATCGTGCTACACCATGGTAAACACACACACCAGAGAGCGTGCGTGTAAACTAACGTGTTATACAGGTATAAGGTGGATTTCGGAATGTTCCGTATATGTGTAGCAGACACAGAGAGCGACTGGAGACGTGGTTCGAGACAATATAATTTCTTAGAGAACTGTTTTGCTACTACAAACAGGCAAATGCAGCCGTGGTTGTTGTTCGTGGGGCACCGTGTTCTTGGCTATTCTTCTTCTATTATATATGGAAACACATATGCAGAGCCTAATGGAAGAGACGATTTACAAGTTCTATGGCAGAAATACAAGGTCGACTTAGGAATGTTCGGACACGCACATAACTACGAGAGAACTTGTCCCGTATACAACGTAAGGCTTGATTAGTTTATTAATTAATCTTACTAATTATGTAAGGTTACAGGGTACTTGCCAGAGCGAGGAGAGACCTACAGTGGGACTTATAATGGTACAATTCATGTAGTTGCTGGGGGTGGAGGGGGACCGTTGTTTGGGTTTAAACAACAGACTCCCACGTGGACGATTGCTAAAGATCAGGATTTTGGGTTTGTTAAACTAACAAGCTATGGTCGTTCGCACCTGCGGTTAGAGTATAAGAAGAGTAGTAATGGTCAAGTGTACGATTCGTTCGTGATCAGAAGGAAGTATAAAGATGTTCTAGGTTGTGATGCTGGACATCACTATTGTCCTCCAATTAATGGCTCTGATTAAATGGTTTTGAACACTCATATGTGTACGTTGTGTGTGTGTATCTTAACTGAAGAGAATTATTTAATAAAACTTAACAGTTAATTAAGATTAATAGTTAATGATATCTTAGGACATATAAACATAATTTTAAAATATTATCACTTGGTAAAATAATTAAAATCATATTCTATTTTTTAAAATAAATAATTAAAAAATTTAGACATTTTAGATATGGTTATGATTATGGATTGTTTAACGTCTTTCCCACCGTTTGCAAAGCCATACATTATTTAAGAAACCCACTACTTGACTCTCTATCGTATTGTTATACACTGGGTCTTCTTAAACTCTACGTGAGTTGTAGTACTATTGTATCATCTTATTTAATACGTTCGGATCAAAATAAGTAATCTGCATATAAATACATTTTAATTAACTTCATATATTTGAAGCGTTATAAAATTTATTCATCAATATCTTGTTTAATACTTTTTATATATTTTCTTAACGAATGAAATTGATAACATCTTACTTATTAATAACACTTTCTATATAATTTATTCTTTTAAACTACTTTAATATGTTAAAATGCAAGTTTAAATGTAATTTTGATTACAAATCGAAGAATATCACAAGAGAAATTTAATTATAAAATAAGAACATATATGGGTTATTTGTCTCTCTTTTTGTAATACGGTAATATATTTGAAATAGCATATGAATGTTATTATTAAAAAATGTTCAATCATTAAACATTTCACAATTTATGAAATCAATTCTTTAAATTTGTTCTTTTTATTTTTCTTCTTAGAAACACTTAGGGATTATTAAATTATGTATTAGTATTTAATGGTTCTTAAATGCTATTATTTATTATAAGTTACTAATAATCTAAAATGTTTTCATAGTTAATTGTAAAAATAACAATATAAACGCCATTATCTATTTGTATAAGTATTAAAATTTAAAATATGTAGATATATAACTATTAAAAAATTTAAAAATTATATAAAATAATATGCAAAAACAAAGTTGCTTAATTAAATAAAAAATATAAAAATTTAATGTAATTGTTTTCATACAAAAGTGAATTTCTTTATTTAATTGCTTATACACTTTTTTTTTAATGAAATTCTTAATGTTCTTTCCTTTAAAGTCAAATGTCAAAGGTGACATTTAAAAATTATGAATGGTAACCATAATTAATAATCATAAATAATAAATTTATTATTGAATATATAATTTATTATTTTGTAAATATATATATATATATATACATACATATAACTTAATTTACAAGAGTGTTAATTATATTGTTTAAAATTGTTTTATATATTTGTGAATCCTATTTAATTAAGGATGATTAACGTTTTTCGGAGTGTCCCTTCTTAATCCTAAATATACCATGCCATAATAATTTTTCGACACCATTCAAAAACAATATGTTAAAGTTCACAATTAATTTAATACTTAATATGTTTATGAATGAATTTAAAAAAAAAAAAACACAAATAAAATATATTTATATCAAGTATAAAAACTCATTGATTTATTATTATTACAAAACATTAACATTTATATATAATATTTCATATATTTATAATATACATTTTGAATACTTGATGTGTATGGATATATAAATATATTATTATATATATCATAAATATTAAAAGTGATATCATTTTATAAATCTTGTCAAATGTTTTTTTATTTTGATTTGTATAATGCCACTTCCAATCACATTTTTTAAAAGTGTTTTTTTATTGTATTAAATTATTATTTTGTTATGTATTGTTTTTAAATTTTATAAGAATGTGTAATAATTTTTAAATCATTTAATAATGAATATGTCATACACATATAGATTATTATAATAATAAACAATCATAAATAAAGTTTTATATTCAAGCATTTTCTAATTTTGAATTTACACAAAATTATTTTATAACTAATTTATAAGAGTGTTCATCATATTTTATAATGTAAAAGTTTTATTACGGTTAGTTTACTCATTTATTTTTTAATTAAAACTCTTAACATATTAATAGATTGTATATTATTATTCCATAATAAGAAAATTATAACATTTTGCATCTATAAAATATATGCTTAAAACATTTTTAATATGTTTTTACATGTTAAAAATAATAACGTTATTGTATATTGA
Organism: Selaginella tamariscina; assembly: GCA_003024785.1. NCBI lineage: Eukaryota > Viridiplantae > Streptophyta > Lycopodiopsida > Selaginellales > Selaginellaceae > Selaginella > Selaginella tamariscina. The sequence goes on from PUQB01000716.1 coordinate 78,960, forward strand.
AGTGCAATTATTAAATTTAGTAGCATTATTTTATATTAGAATTTAAGGTGTTGGATAGCAATTTATTTGATTATAAAATAGTACAATATAAAATAAAATTAAAAAATAAACACACTTCAACTTAATTTTTTATTACTAAACATGTCAAAATTAGATAATCAAATATGAAGAAGATTTATAAAGAATGAATTATATAAAAAATAAAACATTTATTCTTTTCATATGTTTTTATGAAAACAATAAGTTTAAGTGATTTTACTAAATTAAAAACTTATTTATAGTAATAAATTACCTAGATATGTATACATTATAATAAATTAAGATTAATAAATAATAATACATTAAATATATTATATTAATTATTATTAGGTTTCTTATGTAAATTTATAAGCAGTGTTGGTATAACTTTTATAATTTAAATTATTATATCATTATAAATATTTATAACGAAAGAAGTTAAAATTTTAATATGCCACTTTGTTTAATATACATATTTGTATAGTGTTACTAAATAGCATATTTTTGTGAATGTTTATTAACGCATTCGCGAAATGTGTTCGTAAACACGTTTGTGAACATTCATTAACACTTCGTGAAATGTGTTTGTAAACAAGTTTGCTTAGTTTGTTGCTAGAAAATGCGTTCGCAATTTGTTTTCCCATTAAATAAATATTTTAATCAAATATGAATACAAAAAATAAAATAAAATTAATTGCCCAATTTATTTTTCCCATTAAATTAAAAAACCTTATCTCTTGGCACGTGTTTTTGAGAGGCTTTGTACAGAATTTTGGGTATATATCAATTATTTAAAATGCAAGAGCTTGAATAGAACAATGTGATTATTCTTGAAATTTAAATAAGAATGCACAAGTGACATTGTAAATATTGTTTAAGAGATTTATAGGAGCGGCAATGCATGTGTGATGTCATCTTAGATTGAGGGGATGAAGAGATTCACATTTGCACACATAAGTACCTCATGAAGTAAAAGTATGTATTTTAAAAAGATGTTAAAAAAATATTGATGTGCCAAAACCAATGGAAACTTCATTAGTTACTGGAGAAAGTAGTGCTTCTAGCATTTGCCTAGAAGGGGCATTTAAGAAGGCACTATTTTAATATTTAAATATGTCAAAATATTTTATATTTAATTTTTTTTTGTTACTAAAAAATGCGTTCGCAAGATTTTGAGAATGTATTCATAACCAAGAACACATTTATGAAAATCCATTCACATCAACCTTGCTTATATTTATAGCATACATCCAAATAATACATTATTGGATGTGCATGGCATAGTATCATTTTTCTAATATAACTTCTTCTCTTATTTATTTTGATTTTATGTCTTAAAAATAAAATTCAGAAATATTAAAATCTACATAATTACACCAAACCAATACACAATATATTTTTATTTTTAATTTCTAAAAGATTGGATTCAACTTGTTTCACATCTTTTTCTTTATTAAAGATAGATTTTTTTATTAATAATATAATTTAATAAGAAATGGATGTTTTAACCTATTAATAATTTTTAATTTATTAGGAATTAAACAACCAAAATAAATTAATACTCTATATTAGCCTGAATATTCTTACTCTATTTAAATTTAGAATATACTAATAAAATATTTTAATAACTAAGATCCATTATTAAGAAAATAAATAAGTATAGAAAAGTAAAATTTTAAAATTATATTTACAAAAATTTAAATTTTAAATGTTTGCAATATGTATCATTAATAAACATCTTTCTCATATAATTTTGAATATGTTATTATATCATTTAAATACTTTAATAAGAAAATTTATTTTTAATCTATTAACAATATTTTATTTATTAATAATAACACAACCAAAATAAATTAATAATTTATGATATCATCAAGTTTTATTTATAGAAATTTTGAATATATTATTTTGAAACAATTTAATAATTGAGATTCATCATTCATAAAATCAACAACTATAAAACAATAGAACTTTATAGTATTCTATAAAGTTTTATTAACTTGAGATTTATTATTGAAAAAAAAAAACAATTGTTATAATATATTCTACTTTAAATTATAATATCTCATGATTAAGTAATATTAATGAGTGCAAAATGCAGCGGGTTACAACCATAAAGAACTATAATTTGATCTTGTTAAATTTAATTGTTTAAATTTAAAAGGCCGTCTTAACTGTTTATATAATCATAATCCTGTACATATTACAATGTCTTTCTCTTTGTGTGTGTGTGTGTGTGTGTGTGTTTTATGTATGTAAATATACTCAGAACACAATGTAGAGGTAATAATGCTTAATATTAAACGATATAAATGCGCATGCATGGACTAGACTGAGATAGTATTAACTAAAGTCAAACCCAAACACACCCGCATGCACGACACAATAGACATACAAGAGATTAAGAGATATCCAGACCATTGCTAATGTCAAAATATAATTTCCATATCCATGTATATATTATATATAGATAATATACGTTAGAACAATAAATATATGTGTTCAAATATACATAATCTAAATTTACTATAATATATAGACATCAATAATATATGTGTGCGTGAAAGTTTTCTAAAAAGTATATTCAGTATATTTAACTTATTTAATTATAAAATAATAAGATAAAAAAATAATCATATTTCACTTAGATTTTTCTTATTTGTAATTAATCACATGTAAACATGTCAAACTAGATAATCATATATCAAGGAGATTTATAAAGTGTGTATTTATTATTCACAACAATTATAAATAGAATATCTAATGTAAAAATAAGTATGACACATTTATTAAAAAAACATTTTATAAGTTTTAAAAAAACAATAAGTTTGAGTGACTTTGCTAAATTAAAAACTTATTCATAGTAATAAAAGTAATTTAAATCCCTCAAAAACTACTAATTTAATGATAAATTTAAAAAAGCCCCTAACATTCACATTATAAATAATAAATAAAACTACATACTAATTATCTTCAATGAGCTCCCGAATGAAGTCAGGTCCCATCTTAGTATATTCCTGGTAATCAATATCGTACGTACCCGTGCTATGTACCGTACTGGGGCCTTGTACCGGCGGTGTGCCGCACGCTACATGTACGGACGGAGTGTTGTACGGCTGGCTATGGAGCTCAAGTCGCTCTTGCTGGCGGCGCCTCTCATCTGCCACGTCACGAAGCCTCTGCCGCTGTGCACGCTCCGTCAGCTGCTTCCTCTTCCGCTGCTGTTTTGCCCATTGCCATTTTGTCACTCCGCCTGGGAATGTCTTCGGCCCTCCTCCCATCATTGTCACCAATGCCATCTCTCTCACTCTATAGATAAGGATGTATATGAATTACAAAGTTTTCTAATAAATTATAACTTAAATTTTAAAATATTCTGTATATTATGAAATATATATATTTTTTGAGTATTAGACTTTTATGTATGAAAAGCGTGTGTGTGGTGTGTGTAAAGCATATGTTGCGCGTGTCTTACCGATGTTATCTTCTAGACAAGTCGGCTGTTAACTCTTTAATTTAAAAGGCTGTTATATAATCATAATCCTGTTCTCTCTCTCTCTACACACACATACAACACACACTCACACAATTCTCTCTCTATGTGTGTGTGTACACACACACGTAGAAACACATACTCACACAAGCATGTATAGGTTCTCAGTTATAATGTTTAATACTAAACAATATAAGTGTGCATGGATGGACTAAATATATAGACTGAGATACTGTTAAGGAAAATCACATTTATATTTCTGAACTTTATCATATTTACATATATAATTCTTAGAAGTTTATATTTACATGTATACTCCTCTAAAAGTTTTAAATTTACATATATACTCTTCAAAAACTTTAATCGTAATATTTTATTTTAAAATAACAAAATATATTTTCAATTCATAATATATTGCAAATGACATAATTAAAGTTATTAAGTGTTAAATGTCAAAAAATTATTATAGTAAAAAATAAAATATTTTTTAAAATATTATATATTATTGTGAAACCTAAACATAATAAAATATAAATTAATTATAAATTTTTATTAATTTTTTAAAAATGTTTTTTAATTTTTAATTTAAATTTATAAAGTTTTAAATTGAAGTTTCAGGGTATACATATGTAAATATAAAACTTTTACAAATATATATGTAAATTTTATGGATATAAATGTAATTTTCCCTAGTATTAATTAAAGCCACACTCACACGCACGCACACACACAAGGCACAACACACATACAAGAGATACAAGAGATCGAGATAGATATATATTTGATCGATGTATACATATGTGACAAAATAACACATGCATTTCCATAAATATCCAATAACACTACAGGCCATCATATGTATATATCATATATATGAGATAATATACGTTAAAACAATATATACGGCTATATACGTATTGATGTTTATACTGTCTAATTTAGTAAAAGTATATTCGCTATATTAAACTAGAATATGCTAACCCGAGAAACACATGGCAATCCGCATCTATACGTCCGTCTAATCTGACGTCTCCGATTGAACTCCTGTAATATGAGGAATATGGTGACCTAAGAAACACACTTCAGTGCCAGCGTGGCGATCTGCGTGACGGATTCTCATCCACACCGTCCGTCTAAATCCGACGTAAGAAATTGAAATTAGGATTCTATCCATCCGACTTTTCCCTCCGATATTTAAACAGCCCTATGGCATAGGTTCTTTACCATTAGGTTTCTCTTCAGGATTCATTCGCCATGTCTGGAAGAGGCAAGGGAGGGAAGGGATTAGGTAAGGGAGGCGCCAAGCGGCACCGCAAGGTACTCCGTGACCATCCAGGCATCACAAAGCCGGCAATTCGCGCCTGGCCAGAAGAGGGGTGTGAAGCGTATCAGCGGCTTAATCTATGAAGAAACCCGTGGTGTGCTCAAGATCTTCCTGGAGAATGTGATCAGGGACGCTGTGACTTACACAGAGCACGCCAGGCGCAAGACCGTCACTCCATGGATGTTGTGTATGCGCTCAAGCGGCAGGGCAGGACGCTGTATGGGTTTGGAGGCTAGATTTCTTCTCAGAGTGTATATCCCTTTTATGTTTCAGGTCTTTAATTGAAGTTTTGTGTATGTATCTATATATATATGGTGTACCTTGGTTATGCTTGCTTGTCCATACAACGATCCGACTGTACGGAACTCGGGCAGGGTCGTAGGAGAAACTTAAAATGAACAATGCTCATATGTTGGGTAGTAAAGAATTATAAGCTTGTGTGTGTCATATGGTGTAATGAATAATATATAATAATCATGTATTACCAAATATATTAATAATACTTTAGTTTTAAACTAGTGTATTAACTATAAACTTGAGCATTTACATAATATATATTTAACTGTTTATAATTTTTATGTTTATAATATGCATGTAAATGATAATAAATAAGCTCTTTCCTGATCTGATTAATTATAAATCAATTTAAAATTTGATTTATAAGGATATTATAAATAAAGTATAGTGTTCCTAATGTCATATCAGAATTTAACTAAACAAGTTTTACACATTATAAAGATTAATGATTATTTATAATGAAACAATATTAATATTTATTTATTTTTTGAATTTGTATTCATTAATTTATATCATATATATAACTTTGTAAAGGGTAATATAATTTTAATATTATACTAAACATCTTTATTATAAGTTGATCTTTTAAATATTAAAACACAAAAAGTAAATATTATAAAGATATGGACCAATTCATAACTATATTACTAATGTTTTATTATTAATTAATTTTATTTTTTAAAATGTTATATGTTAATAATTTAGTTTTTTTCATATGAATAATAAAGAATGCTATTATTTACTAGAGAGTTGAGCAAAAACTTATTAGAATAAATAAATTATAAAAAGATAAAATAAAAAAAAGTTCAATATATATATTAGAATGAATTAAGTTAAAGAAAATAAAATTTATTAAATTTTTTTTAATAAAGAAAATAAGCAACCAAATCGTTTAGAAATTAAGGTTAAATAATTTTAAATAATCTAATAAATTAAATAATAATAAATAATTTAATAATCATGGTGGTCATTAATAATTCATTCATGATGATGACTTATTAAATAAAAAATATTTAATGATAAGAATTTTAAAATAAATAAAATAAGTAATAACATATTCTTCATAATAATAAATATTCTAAAAAGTACTTATGTTATTTAATAAAATTGAAATAATACATTTTATGAATTTACATTATTTAATTGATTAGATTTTATTAATAATTCTAATTAATAATTAAATTTTACAAATTTTAACCTAAGTCTTATTTAGACTTGACATTTAAAATTTATACTTCTTATAAATGTGGAAGAATTATATATATTTTATAAATGAATTTACTTTGTCATTTTGTTCTTTATAACGTATGTTTTACATACGCAATAAAAGAAATATTTTAAATAATTATAATTTAAGAAACTAACAAAGTTGAGAGTGTATAAATTATTAAAAATTATAAACAAAGATCAAAATGTTAAAAAATAAAAATTTAATAATTAAATTTTAATTAAAGTTGGACTCACTTTAACTTGTGTCAAAAGTGCTTAAGATAATGATAAAATCAACATATATATAAATATTATCAAATATACCTAAAGTCATAACAAGTTTTTACACCATGAAATTATATATGTAAAAATGTATATATTAAAATACATATAATGATTTCTATATTGTTCCAATGTTAATTAAAGTTCAATCATTTAGTTTTTTTTTGTTATTAATACCTTCATGGTTTTGTTTGTAACCTTTAATAATTATATGAAATTTTTAATTTTATTTCTTATTGAATTAGAAACATAAAGATTTCATTTAATTATTCAAAGTAACCATTTAAAGAGCAAAATGACAAAATATGTTCTTTATATATATATATATATATATATATTATATATAAGTTTTTGTGTTTATTATAATATAATAAGAAGTATAAATAAATCTCCCACTCACATACACACACGAGAGAATACATATTTGAGTGTTGATGCTCTTGTAAATAAGAAATATTTATTTAAGTCAAATTTATAACATGTAATTGATAAAATTCATAAAAGAGTAGAATTATTAATAAAATTTGATCAATAAAATCATGTCAATTCATTAAAAAAATAAATTATTAAAAAAATTAATTAACAAAACTATGTAAATTCATAAAAGAATGTGTATTATATTTATACTTGGTAAATGAGTAATAAATCTCACATAATTCATTTATAAATTCATTTAGACACTCAAATGAATAAATTCAAAAGATAATTTATATAGTTTTAATCATATATCGATCAATTAAGTAGCATGTATTTGTTAATACTTTATACCTTATAATGATTACACATATTTTATACAGTTTAAAGATATATAATAACTCGACTTCAGCATTGACACGTGTACACAAGAGAATCAGATGGACTACCTTATTAAATTTTTATTATTATGTGTTATTCAAAGTGGTAATTTATATATTACTGTTTTAAAAGAATTCATACTTAATAAGTAGTTTTAATTATTTTAAATACTAACCAGCATTCTTTTCACAAACGATAAAATTTCTTTTACCGGCTCAAAATGATGAGAACACACTTTAACACATGATTTTTTTACTGTTCAAATACTTTTAACACAAGTCAATGCAAATCCAATGTTAATATATATTATATATAAAATCAATGTGACTAAAATTATAATAATAAATAATTTATATAACTTATGATTTTGAAAGCCCTTCGTGATTTCTCTTTAGGGTTTGTAAATAACTATATTATTACTTATACAAGAATTTAAACACTAAAGTACATTATATATATGTTCACCTTATGAGTGTTTAATATAAAGAACAACAATATGTGTAGGATGTTTTTATGATTAATAATATGAGTGTTATTATATTTATTTATATAAATATTAGGATTTGATATAAACATATGATTATTAACAAAATATAAACTTAATATGCAAAAGTGAAGCTTTTTAATAAAATGAAAAACATAACAAACGTATTTACTTATTTCCATACAAAGTAAGTTTTTTCTCCTTCCCACACACAACAAAGATACACACACATTTTTTACTTAATTTCACACCTTCTTTTATTTAAGTTTAAATTGTTATTTAAATATCTTTCTCAATTTTAATGTATCTTTATTAATTTGTATTCTTCTTATTTGTTTTGAATATCTTATGTAATATAAAAGTATTAAGTTATGTAAAATGTAAAATGTATTATATAATTTTACAAAACCTTTATAACTTAAAATTTTAACCTATACAATTGTGAAAATAAAATATTAATTAACTTTAAAATTTAAACATAAAACAAACATAACATATATTTACATATATAATTAATGAGATTTAAAAAATTATTGATTTATACACACACACACACAAATTATTTATTAAAAATATTCAAAAACTTAATTATTCTTTAATTAATCTCAAAGAAATACAAAACATGACATTAAAACATTGATTATTATTTAATACTAATTTTATTTAATTCCACTTTCTAGATGTTAAAAAGTATTTATCATTTTTTAAAATTAAATGTAATTATAGATTGTATTTTATGCAAATGAATGTGTAAATGAATGAATATTTAACTTCAAAATATAAGTTTTTATTTTTCTAATCCCAAGTTAGATCCCAAGTTCGCCAAACAACACACAAACACACGCACGCACACATATGTCACAATTTAATTTCATATATCCAATAACAGTACAAGCCAGCATAGAGATATATATTTATATGAGATAATACGTTATATGTGTGCAAATATGCATATAGTGTAAGTTTATACTATAATTAATGTATATGTGTAATAAAAGTATATTCGATATATATATATATGCTAACCCTAAAAACACATGCCAGGAAAAATTATTTATTAAAAGAAATATATTAAGCTAACTATGGATATGAAACCCTAAATCTTAACCATTAATATTACTTAACATGAGAGTCTAAAATAAAATATATAAAAAATGATAACTTTTAAAATAATTAATTTTTATTAGTTAATTATAATTTTCTAAATTATAAAGTTGTACATTTTTATAGTTATTGATTTTATGAATGATAAAGCTCGATGATTATGTTTTGAAATAATATATTCTAAATTAATGTAAATATACTTTAATGAGATTATAAATTATTAACTAATTTTGGTTGTTTTATTCTTAATAAATAATTTTGTTTAATAGATTAAAATAAATTAAAGAATAAAATGTAGTATATTTAGAGAGAAGTAATGGCAAAGCTTATCACATGACTTAATAAGCACCATAAGAGTTAATTAATTTTTATTAATAATACATTTCAATTGTAAACGTTCAAAGTTTAAATTATTTGTAAAGTAGAATTTTAAAATTATACTTTTTTATAATAATTAATTTACTTAATGATTGAATTTCAATTATTAAAATGTTTTTAAATAGTATAATCTAAATTTAAATAAATTAATGATATCATCATGTTTAATATATTCTGGTCATTTTATCTTAATAAAATAAAAGTTATCAATAGGTTGAAGTGTACAATTGTTATTAAATTATATTATGTTTATTAAAAAAGTTATCGTTAATACGGAACAAGTTGAATTTAGGGTTTTTTAGAAATTATAAATAAAAATAAATTGTGTATGTGCATAGTGTAATTTTAGGGATTTTAATATATTTAAATTTTATTTGTAAGACATAAACAAATCATAAATTATTTGATTTAAATAAACTAAACATAAAACAATATCATAAATTTTTGATTTAAATAAACTAATGCCATGTATACACACTAAAACCAACATCAGCAAGTGTGTGTGAGAGAGAGAGAGGCTGGTTCCTGAGTGGAATGGTACAGCAAGTTGTGTTATGTAAATGGACATGTGCGTACGCAAGCACACACACACACACATACATTATATATAGTATTTATAATAAATCTATTATTAAATATATATTTTATTACTTTGTATACATAATATATATATATATATATATAACTTAATTTACAAGAGTGTTCATCACATTATTTGAATATAAAAGAAAAACCTTAAATACAAATAAGCAAACCCATTGGTTTAAAAACTTTAACATTTATGTATAATGTTTAATGTATTTATTAATATATGAATTTTAAATATTTAATGTGTATAAATATACTTAATATATATCATAAATATTAAAAGTTATGCTAATTTACAAAATCTCTTACCCTCTAATTGTTTAATATAAACAATTACTATAACTTTTCTTATCTTATTAAGCCAACAAAACAAAGGGTTTATAAGAGGTTTTTAATTTAGATGACCTAGGTCTTTCTTATATAACCTACATATTCCACATCTTTACATAGGTAATCAAATCACTAAGTTAAAACTATGACAATAACTATAATATTCATAAAATATTTTTCATGATCAATTTGTAAAAATAACAATATAAATGCATTATATCTATTTGTATAAGTATTTGAATTTAATATATGTAGACATATAATTATTAATAATTTTAAAAACTATATAAATTAATATACAAAAGCAAAGCTATTTAATAAAATAAAAAATGTAAGAATCGGGTTTAATTTTGTTTTGTACAAAAGTAAATTTGTTTTTTTTTTGTCACATGCAATCTTATTTACACAATTAATTTTTATTGAATTCTTAATGTTCTTTATTCTAAGTTTAAATTTAAGATATGTATATGTTTACAATGTAATAAGTATATATTCAATAATAAATTTTATTATAGATTATTATTAATTATGGTTACCACATGTGTGTGTGTGTATACATATATATAGCATTATTTAAAATTACTTCATAAATTTGAGTGTAAAAAAAACTCAAAAAATAGAAACAAGATATATTTAAACCAAAATTAACAAAACCATTGATTTATTATTATTACAAGACATTAACATTTATATATAATATTCATGTATTTATAAGATATAAATTTTGAAGATTTAATGTATATGGATATATAAATATATTATTATATATATCATAAATATTAAAAGTGGTGCCATTTTATCAAATCTTTTTTTTAATTTTTATTTGTCTCCCACTCATAGCCTTTTAAAAATGTTCTTTATTTGTATTAAATTATTCATTTCTTATAATATTGTTTTTGAATTTTATAAGGATGTGTGATAATTAATAAATTATTTAATAATGAATAAGTCATATACATCTGGATTATTATAAGAATGAGTAAGTCGTTTTACATTTAAACATTTTCTAATTTTGAATTCACACGAAATGTTATTTTATTATATAAAAATAAAATGTAATCTGCATCATATTTTATAATGTCAAAGTTTTATTACAACTAGGTCTACTCATCTATTTTTTAATTAAAACTTTTAACATATTAATAAATTGTATATTATTTATTCCATAATAGAAAGAATTATAACATTTTACATATATAAAATATATGTTTAACAATTTATTTTATTTATAATTTCTACAAGATTATTGAACTCAACTTGTTTCACATCTTTTTCTTTATTAAAGATAAATTTTTACTAAACATAATATATTTTAATAAGAAATGTATGTTTTAACCTATTAATAATTTTTAATTTATTAACATTAAACAACCAAAATAAATTAATACTCTATGTTAACCTGAAAATATTGCTACTCTATTTAAATTTAGAATATACTATTTAAAAACATTTTAATAATTGAGATCCATCATTAAGAAAATAAATAGCTATAAAAAAGTATAATTTTAAAATTATATTTTACAAAAATTTAAATTTTGAATGTTTGCCAGCCGTACAACACTCCGTCCGTACATGCAGCGTGCGGCACACCGCCGGTACAAGGCCCCGGTACGTCCTATTGTTTTTTATCTTATCTTATATCTCACTATTTTATAATTAAATAAAATTGTTATTCAACATCTTAATTTTTAACAATTAAATTTAATATTGTATTCTTCAACAGTACAAACCAGTTTATTATTTACAACATTAAATATCAATTATATTTAAATATTGATAATCTTAATTATCAATTATACACACACATATGTGAATATGACATATAAATTATAAAGAGTTTGACCCATGGCTTTCCCTCATTATGTGAATTTGTTGGACATCTTTCGTCAAGTAGTTATACATTTAGTTGTTGAATTTGCAAGATGCATTGGATGGAGAATTGTAGCTACTTGTTAACTAATTCATGTAATTAACTATTATATAATCATAAGTTAACAATAATTATATGTTAAATACTTTAATATGCATAATGTGTCAAACCTCAACCAACTGGTATTTAAAACTTCTGGACCACGGTCCCACCGAAGCAAACTCACCTAGATATGTATATAAATGCATATGACATGATTACCAATATATATTACATACGAGAAGTTCGTTTTTTTAATTATTATTTATTAATAACATGGTATAATGCTAACATTATTTTGTAAAGTATATTTCAAAAGAACTTCTATTACACGAAAGTTGTAATTAAAATGGGAATGATATATAATTAAGAATATACTTACATATTAATTATTAATATTTTAAACATACATTTTAAAAGATATTTTTTCTTTAAATCTATATTATTCTAAAAATTATTTTTTATATTAAAAAATACTAATTAAATAATTAAAATCATTAATTATTAAAAAATGAGACTATAGACATTCTCATTTTAGTTACAATACTGTTAATAAATATTCTATGCCATAATAATTCTTTATTAATGTATATGCTTAAGCTTAATATAAAATATTTTAACTACAAATGGTGAAATACATACTTTTAATATATGTATTAGAAACCAAAAGTGTTCCTCATGTCATATTATAGAGGGAAAAAAGTACTGATGATGTCATAAGATGGATACTCACCCTTTTTAAACAACTGCACTTGCAACGCAAACGAGCATATACACATATGGAGTCATACAAGGCTTTTGTGTGTGTGTTTCTAATGCTTCATATTGGTACTTCTCGTGTTATAGCACAGATTATACCTGCTATATATGTGTTTGGAGATTCTACAGTAGATGCAGGGAATAATAACTATCTCGACACGATCATCAAGGCGAACTTCCTGCCTTACGGGAGAGATTTTGATAATCATGTTTCGACTGGCAGGTTCTGCAATGGAAGGACTCCGACAGATTGGCTGTGTATGTATTGTGTGTGCGTGCGCGTGCGTATGTGTATGTCAGTTCTAGCTTACTGTATTTATGTTATATTAATTAATAATTTCTATTGATTCTTGTAATAAGTTTAGTAAGTAGCTTTTTCCATAGTAAATAACAAAATATAGTTTAATTAATAAATATTTAAATTAATCAAAATTGATATCAAAATATGATAGTAAAATGCACAATATCATCTACGTTGTAAATTTTGTGTATTGGAAGTTAAGCTACAATGTCATAAACTAAGTATTTATGTTTTTATTAATTTCATCTCTGTAGCATACACACACACACACACACACACATACACAAGAGTTTTGTATATATTCTTATTTTGCAGCTGCTCTATTGGGACTGCCTTTCAGCCCAGCATACTTAGACCCAGCAGCACAAGGCAGTGCTATTGTACAAGGTGTTAACTTTGCTACTTCGCATCTGGCTTCTATTGGAAAACTGCACACACCTTTGTACGTTGTGTGTGTGTGTGTATGTGTGTATACACGTACACAAGTCTGAGTATGTATTGTGTATGGACAGAATGTACCTCCACTTGAAACACAACTGGAGTGGTTTAGTGAATACAAGGAAAGACTCAAGGGTATTGTGGGGAAGCAAAATGCAAGTCGTATCATTTCTCAGGTACGTGTGTGTGTGTGTGTGTGTGTAAATACCATACATAATTCTATACTTGTACATATACATTCATATATACTATGTGTGTGTATTGCAGGCACTCTTTGCACTCAGTACAGGAAGCAATGATTTTATTAACCATTACTACTTAAACCCTATCACCCAAATGCAATATGGCAAGGATAAATATCGTGTGCTTCTCATGGATTCTTTCTCAAACTTTGTCAAGGTCAGATATTATTAACACACACACACACACACACACACACACACACATGCATATACGTGTGAGCGTGTGTTGTTTTATGCAGACGTGTGTGTGTGTTTTCAGAAATTGTATGGAATGGGTGCACGTAGGATTGCAGCGGTCGGCCTTTCACCACTGGGATGCGTACCGTCACAAGTGACGTTGTTCGGACACGGGGATTTGAAGTGTATGGAGTTTCAGAACGAGGATGCTCAGCTGTTTAACCAGGCTTTGAATTCCACGGTTCGATCCCTGCAAGCCACTTTCTCTGATCTCAAGCTTGCCTACCTTGATATATATTCCATCTTTACTACAGTTCTAAGCAACCCTTCAAAATATGGTAATTATATTTATATTATAAATAATAATAATTAAAAATTTAATTAACAAAGTTGCTTACTAGACTTATTATAAGAAAAAAATTTGCATTTTATATTGTAAAATAATTAATTAATTATTTAATTAACAGGATTTAAGGAAACGTTAACGGGGTGCTGTGGGACGGGGAGGATTGAAGTGTCTATATTGTGTAATCCGACGGGATGGGCCTGTGCAGATGCAAGCAAGTATGTTTTCTGGGATAGCTTCCATCCGACGGACACGATGAACAAGATCATTGCTCAAGAGGTAATTACTCAAGGTCTCCCATTGTTATTATAAGTAATAATAATAATATATATATTTATCTGTTTACCTATATATGTATTTATATATTAAAAATTAGCATTTGTACATAATTTAAGTAAAACACACACGCTTACATTATTCATATTTGAGTTTAGATAATATTAGTACATTTTAATTTCTTAAATTTATAATTGTAAATAAAAGCTATTAAGTTTATACTTCATTGTCAAATTATCATCATTCTTACTATTATTTTAAATATTTCATTTCTTTATGATTATCATGATTTACATCGATTAAGGTGTAAATAAGATATTATTAATATATTCTAACGATATACTAGTATAATCTAGTATATTCTCATGATTAATGTTTAAATAAGTTTAAAACTTTTATTTAAACATTAATTTAAATAATTTATAAAATTTAAAATCAAGTCCCCTTCGTATTAAAAACCAAATGAAAACATTTATTTAAAATAGTTCATTTATAATAAATCGTATGTATAAATAAAATGTATTAAACCTAAAGGTTCTTTTTTTTTAAAATTTAAATATTTATATATATATTTATATATATATATAAAGGTTGAATGTCAAAATAGCAAAGAATGAATTTATTTTAAAAAATTCCACACGTATTACCAGGAATATACTAGAATGGAACTCATTGAAGATAATTAACTATATATGTGATTAAATTAATGCACATTTATATTATACACACACACACACACACACACATATATGTATATATGTATATACATAATATATATATATATATATATATATATATATACCCATCGGACTTCAGATATGCTTTAAGTGCAGCTATATACAATATTGGATATATATTTATATACACACCCATTTGATAGATATGTCGTTATAATAAATGTTTTATGTGTATATTAATATGCTTATTTAATGCCTATGTAGATACTAACGTGTATATAACATCAATAGTTAGTATACATGTGCTTTGGATGCGTTTTGTTTAGCGTGTATACACACGTCGATATAGATACGCATGAACACCCTGTTTGTATGGTTTCTTCATATAATATATTGTTTGTTAGTTAGATTTAGAAAAACAAACATTTACACATTTGATTTGTGTGTATACATCATGGCAGGATGTGTGTGCGTGCGCGTTTGTGTGTGTGTGTGAGAGAGTTTGTACTATTTAATATATGGAGTTCGCATGGATATGAATATTAGGAAATGCTCGTATTAACATATAAATAATAAAAATATAAGTTCATAAATTAAACATGTCTAATAACTACAATTTAAACAAGCCTATTAAAATTTAGCAATTTAAATTCATAATTTAAACTATACATCTTATCTTTATAACTAAATGTATACGTATGTATATTAATATGATAACTTTGAACTCAATTCTATTTTAAAACACATAAATACAAATATATAATGTAGTTTAAAATTAAAATATTATTAAAATATTTTAGTATTATATGGTTATTATATTTTCAATGGAATATATACAATTGTCGATTGCATTATTTAATCGTAAAATAAAATTATATAGTTATGTTAATTCAATTTAAATATATATTTTAAAAACTGTATATATATATATATATGCACACACACACACACATGGTGTATACAGGTGTCCAAGATTGCTCCGTGAAACTTAATGATTTAAATATATTTTACGTTGAACATTTATTTAAATATTACCACCATTGTATAAATAATAATGCTATAGAGTAGTATTATGTACCTTCTCCTATTTTAAATCATTCAATCAGAAATCGATTGAATTTGAATAAATATTACATGTCTTTGATTAAAAACCCATACCATACATAAGTGACTCACAAAAATGTATATAAATGGTTAAAGCTCAACTCAGGCAAACCATCTTATCTCTTTTTCGACACTCCAACCGTTCTGCCACGCCTTCCAGTCGTCTTGGTGTGCTGCCCACGTACACGTAGTCCCCAGTAGTGCCTCAGCCCCCTGTGATTCCTGCACACACACAATCACACACATATATACAAATTATATGTTTGAAACATATACCACACACACACCACACACCACACACATATATACACATTATATGTTTTAACGAATAACGTGTAGAAACGTATACCAAGATACCTGATCTTTTTGAGTCTCTCGAGGTCATCCCTCAGCTTCATGTCCAACGCATTTGCAACCACTTGAGAATAACGACCGTCCTTGTGATCCTTCTTTCTGTTCAGGAACCAGTCTGGGATCTTGAACTGCCTCGGGTTCGACACTATCGTCATCAGGTTGTCCAGCTCCGCAGCAGTCAGCTCCCCAGCCCTGTTCCAAAACAAAATAAATCAATATATACGCATGCTTATGTTTGCATACATATCACAACACACACACACACACACACACACAAATTGGCCTCAGACACATAAATGGGCAATTCATTGAGATGCAAGGAGGTCCTAAGGAGGTTCTCCTTGACGAGCAAGGCCTTAGCCTCAACCTGCAACTCCGCACACACATATCATCACAGGCCACTGATCCTCATTCTGTGTATACATGTGCTTGACTAAATCTTATGTGAAAAAACCCATTCTAAGTGAAACTTATTAACATCACTCTGATATGAATCTAAATCAAGTAAAATCTCGATTTTTAGCTAAAGAAAAATCCGCACCTTTTGTTCATGTCGATATCTGCTTTCTTGCAGACGATGTTGGCGAAGCGGCGGCCGATACCCTTGATGGCGGTGAGAGCGAACATGATTTTCTGGCGCCCATCCACGTTCGTGTTCAGAACACGAAGAATGTGCTGGAAATCCTCATTTGTGACAAGCGCCTGTAAACACAGCGGTGTGTGTGTGTGTGTGAGAGAGAGAGAGAGAGAGAGAGAGAGACTTACCATCTTGATTCAGAGCTTCAGCCGCAACTCCGCCGCAACAAAAACCCTAAAACTTCGTAAGAACCCTAATCAGGATGATCGTTTTCACGGGAATATTCATCACAGCTACGAATGTTTGATCTAACGGTTGTGGTTTTATTAAAAGTTAAAACAAAATTTATTAGACCAGTCTTAGAAAACGTCAACAGCAGGGTTCGAACCTGCGCGGGCGATGCCCAATAGATTTCAAGTCTATCTCCTTAACCACTCGGACATGTTGACTTAAACTGATGAATTGTTCACAATGAAAGATACTTCTTTGTTTTAATTTAGGAATTATCTTTTTAAGAAAAAAAAAAAGATTAAACTTTATTAAATATCGGGCCTAGGGCTAGCTTAGGGTAGGAATTGTTGAGAGAGGAACAATGGCGGAGGCATCACCGCAGCGTACACCACACGAGCAATACATGCTGGCGCTTTCCGAGTACCGCAGGAAATTGCTTCAGCATCGCGAGTATGAATCCAGGATAAAGACCGGTAAGTACAGATCTAGAATTAGATCGATAGATTTCATACGTTTTCATCTCGTTCTAGGTACAGAAAATCTATTTGAAATTAAACATTTCTTCGAGTTTTTTCTGTGAGATTTTGCACATTCCGTTGAATATTTTCTTTTGAAATCGAGATTATCTGAGGATTTGAACTAAACAATCTCACATTTGTAGTGCGCGAGAATCTCAAGACCGCAAAGAAGGAATTTGAGAAAACAGAGGACGATTTGAAGGCTTTGCAGAGCGTAGGGCAGATTATTGGAGAAGTCCTTAGACAGCTTGATAACGAGCGCCGTAAGTCAGATTTGTGTTGCTCTTATTCATTTCTAAAATGGGTTTTGTGTGTATATTGTAGTTATCGTGAAGGCAAGTAGCGGTCCCCGTTATGTTGTCGGTTGCAGAAACAAAGTCGATAAGGAAAAGCTCGTTGCCGGCACAAGGGTGGCACTTGACATGACCACATTGACCATCATGCGTGCTCTTCCCAGAGAGGTACTCACTCTGTGTGTTTGCGCGCGCGTGTGTATTAACAGTATCTGGTTCAGGTGGATCCGGTTGTGCATAATATGCTTCATGAAGATCCAGGAAACATAAGCTATTCGGCTGTTGGTGGTCTTAGTGATCAAATACGTGAGCTTCGGGAATCCATTGAGCTTCCCCTCATGAACCCGGAGCTCTTTATCCGTGTCGGTATTAAACCCCCAAGGTAAGTGCTCTGATATAGTTATAATATCCCAGTATGTGGAATCTGTAATATAATTCTATCTACAGCATACTAATCAGGATCTTATGCTTATCTACCTGTGTGTGTTTATCGTCTGCTCAACTATGACCTGTGTAGGGAGTTTTGCTGTATGGGCCACCTGGAACGGGCAAAACACTGTTGGCAAGAGCCATTGCCAGTAACATCGACGCCAACTTTTTGAAAGTAGGTTGAATTCTAATTGACACTTGAATAACTCAATGGTTAATAGTAATCGTTTACTAAATTCTTTGTTTAATAGGTTGTCTCGAGTGCTTTGTGGACAAATATATTGGTGAGAGTGCTCGGCTAATTCGTGAGATGTTCGGCTATGCCCGTGATCACCAAGTAAGTAACTCTCACAGGTATCTTGAGTTTTACTCACAATGTTTTGCTTTGGCAGCCATGCATAATCTTCATGGATGAGATTGATGCTATAGGCGGGCGAAGATTCAGTGAAGGCACAAGTGCAGACAGAGAGATCCAGAGAACACTAATGGAACTCTTGAACCAACTAGATGGTTTCGATCAGCTTGGAAAGGTACACTTTTGATGTCCGCAGAGAGAGATATATACCTACATGTGTATATATAACAGGTAAAGATGATAATGGCTACAAATAGGCCTGATGTGTTGGACCCTGCATTGTTGAGGCCTGGGCGTTTGGACAGGAAGATTGAGATACCTCTACCAAATGAACAAGGTAGAATCGAGGTTTTGAAAATACACGCATCCGGATCACAAAGCACGGAGAAATCGACTACGAGGCCATTGTTAAGCTAGCGGAGGTAAGTATATGTTTATACACATTATCGGTAGTAGTAGTTGGCTAAAATGATATTCTTTACGGTATCAGCACTGAATACAACTCTATTATTTATGAGACGTGTGCGTGCGTGCGTGTGTTTCACAGTGCAAGTGCTTTGTTCACAGGGATTTAATGGAGCTGATTTGCGAAACGTATGCACAGAAGCTGGAATGTTTGCAATCAGAGCTGAGCGTGATTATGTAATTCACGAAGACTTCATGAAGGTATACATACGTACATATGTCTGTTGGGTGTGTATGAGTGTGTAAACGTGTGGATACACATATATATGATGCATGTTTTGCAGGCCGTTAGGAAGCTAAATGACGCCAAGAAACTGGAATCGAGTGCTCACTATAGTGCAGATTTTGGCAAAGACTAGTTTTCTTCAAATTTGAATTGGACATCTAAATAGTTATTAATTATTCTGTAATCATTTCAAATATAAAACACAATCTTTATTTAAATGTGGTACTGTAAGATACTGTATATTAATTAATATACCGTATATACGCATGTGTATATACACACATGCGTAGTGACACATGGGCGGTGATCTGGCCCCCATGTGTCAGCGCCACGTGTCGCATGTGTACCACATGGCAGGAGGTCTCCTGTATATAAGCAGGGTTTTTGTAAACTAATACATCGGACATTTTTCATTATATATCTGCTCTTTCAGTACCACCTCTAGTTAAACATATATGTATATAACCCGTTAATCTCATTAAATTTAACTTAATATAAAATGTTAATTATTTTTAGTATATTTAAGCAGCAGTTCTTTTAAGTAGTAGTAGATGTATATATACATCAAGACGTAGGTATACAGATACATAAGTGCACAATACTGTTTGACTGTTTTTATAATTTATAGATTAAAACTTTAAATGTTACTTGCATATATTATATTTTAGATTATTAAGCATATTATATTTTATATAAAGGTGTGTTGAAGTTCAGAATACTTAGACTTCCTTAATGCACTTTTTTAAATTTCAAAGAGACATGGGATAAGATCGCCGTGTATATGAAATTTTAATAATGATATATGTAATGTATTTCTTATTAAAGCTATTTTATTATATGCATGTACATGGATAAATTATTAATATTTTATAAAACACACATACGCACACAAGTAGTTATATATATATATATATCCTCTTTAGTCAAATTAATATATGCAGTTCACACATGCACTATATATATATATATATATATATATATATATATATATATATATATATAACATTTATGTATATTTAAGAATACTTTTACACATACACATTTAATAATACTTATTTAAAATTTTAAAAAATATTTAAATATTAAATAATTGTATTTAAATCACGCGCATATATATCTAACATTATTGGCAGAGAAGATGCTTCAATGACAGCTAATTAAATGCAACAGCAATTATCTAAGTTGCAACACGTGTCCCGGGTATTGGAAACACATGTTTAGGGTTCATCGAAACAGAGCAATTTAGGGTTCTACGGAGGAATCTGTAGGGTTGGAGGGAGATGGACATTCTCTCGGTGAGATCCACGCACTACGCCAAGGAAGATGAGCATATGTATAAGCGCTGGTTTGATTTCGCCGATACAGGTATGTGTACACGCACGCTCGCGCGCACACACGCAGAGGCTGCGTACACACATCCATACACACAAATGCCTGCATTTGGAACAATTCTGAAAATTACCATAACAGATAGGGATGGACGCATTACGGGTGCAGATGCTGTCAAATTCTTTTCTCTGTCCCAGCTACCACGCCCTGATCTCAAACAGGTATTTTTCTGAATTATAATTTTTAGTTTTCATTTTTTTATCTTTAGGTTTGGGCTATTGCTGATTCTAAAAGACAAGGCTTTCTTGGCTTCAAGGAGTTTGTCACCGCTATGCAGGTCATACATATGTACACACATACACACATATATACATTTGCATATACATCCACATACAGACACACACACACACACATATATACAGGATGTGTTTATACACGCGTATATTGTTTTTAAGCATACATACATACATACAAACGCACATTATAGCAGAGGA
Source organism: Selaginella tamariscina (assembly GCA_003024785.1). NCBI lineage: Eukaryota > Viridiplantae > Streptophyta > Lycopodiopsida > Selaginellales > Selaginellaceae > Selaginella > Selaginella tamariscina. The sequence continues at coordinate 100,762 of PUQB01000716.1, forward strand.
TTCATTCTTATGTGTTTTATTGCAGATCATCTCCCTTGCGCAAACTGAGGCACCATATCTGCAGACATGCTGAACAACAAAGGTAATTTTTGAAATCATGAATATATGTTTATTAGAGATAATTTCTAAATGAATATGCTCCTAATACATTATACTTCTGCTGCAGATGTCGATGATATTAGCCCACCCAAGATGGATGGCTTAGAGGAAATGGTGCAGGTACTTGTATATCATTATTGGTTTTATTATATGGCTTATGACCTTTAACAGGCTGTTAAGAAATCACCACCTACAGGAGATGTGTTTACAAATGGTACATTATGTATACACACAAACACAACCCATATATATAAGAGGGAGGGAGGGAGGAAGGGAGAGAAAAACTTGTGCATACATATACACACAGTTACATAAACTGGTTCGATTTATCAATACTTATATGTATGTCTATGCATTGTTTTCTTTCTCTTTAGGGACTTCACCTCAGCTACAGGCAGAAACTGCTCATTGGTTTAACAGCAAATCGGGAAAGAAGGTAGTGTCGTTACCTTTGTCAAACATTCATACATATAAATATTAATCTTTGTGTTCTTTTTTAATTTTTAGATTCCGTCGACATCTGTGACGTCTGTAGTTGACGGGCTAAAAAAACTTTACATTGAGAAGCTTAAACCACTGGAAATCACATACCGTTTCAACGACTTTGTATCTCCACCATTAGTAAGTTCTGTATAATATATACATATATACACCCGTATGTGTATATATATATAGGTTTGAATGTGAACATTTGTGTGTGTATATGTGTGTTTAGTAAATTTTATATGTGCAGACCGAAAGTGACTTTGATTGCAAGCCTATGGTAATGTTGCTTGGGCAATACTCGACAGGAAAAACTACTTTCATTAAGCATCTGCTGAAAACAAGCTACCCAGGTTAGTAATTTATAAGCTCATATACATGAAATATTGTGTGTGCGTCGATGGGTTTGTATATAGTTGTTTCATGCTGAACGCTTTTGTGGTGCACCAGGAGCTCACATTGGACCCGAGCCGACAACAGACCGTTTCGTAGTTGTCATGGTAACTCTCTCCCTCACACGCACACGCGCACACACACACATACACACACGAGATATCTTTATATCTCTCTATGTGTAACGCAAAACTTACATTAATCGGCTAATTGTGACATATTTTTAAGTTGCAACATGCTTTAACAGGATGGTACGGATGAACGAAGTGTTCCGGGAAACACCATTGCGGTGCAAGCGGATATGCCATTTAGTGGACTCACGAAATTCGGTACTGCATTCCTTTCCAAGTTCGAGTGCTCCCAGATGCCACACCCTGTAAGTACACACAGTATACATGTACATATGTATATCACATTTACATATGTATATATAAGCCAAGATCTCTCTCTCCCCCACGATTTGGATATTAACCCTCATGTCGTCAACTTTAAGTCCCTTGTTACGGTGCAGAATATACAAAAGCTTATAAAATAATCCATTCTACATGGACAACCTCCTTTATAACGCCAACACTGTTAATAATGAACGATGATAGTACTAGGTGTGCCAAGTATAAACATATAAACATACATACTTGATACTTTGCTTATATACATAATTTTGTAGAGATGCTAAACGCATATTGTTAATGCATATGCTTATGACATTGTTTTATCAAACAGTTACTCGAGCATGTAAGTTTTGTGGACACACCAGGAGTGTTATCGGGCGAAAAACAAAGAACACAGAGAAGCTATGATTTCACGGGGTCACTGAATGGTTTGCAGCAAAGTGTGACTTGATATTGCTGCTCTTTGACCCCCATAAGCTTGATATCAGCGATGAGTTTAAGCGGGTAATTACTTCGTTACGTGGACATGATGATAAGATACGTGTTGTTCTTAACAAGGCTGACCAAGTTGATACTCAGCAGGTATACTATGGATGTATGTTTTTATATATGTATGTTTTCTGTTTTAACAAGGTTGATACTGTAGAGGTTTAATTACTGTGAACTTCTCCATTGCAGCTTATGAGAGTATATGGAGCGCTGATGTGGTCGCTTGGTAAAGTGCTGAATACACCTGAGGTGATGCGTGTTTACATCGGGTATGTTCTGTGGCTGCGTGCGTGCGTGTGTCTATAAACAAGTTAGCAGTTTACGTGCTTCATATTAATAATCTTCTATATAGAGTACGCAGATGTATATATAGAGACCTGTATGCAGTTGTAACATGATGACATATTAAGATGTGTGGCTATGATGTACACTACACATGGTTTATGTGTTTGAGTCTGTAACTGAGTTCTTATTGTTATAAAATTCATTAGTGTTATAGTATATACTTACTGAATTTCTTTTAACTGCTTTCAGCTCGTTCAATGAAAAGCCAATCAGTGATCGTTGGGTAGGACCAATTGGGAAGGAGCTTTTCGAGAAGGAGCAGGACGACCTTCTGGCAGATCTGAAAGATATTCCCCGAAAAGCTTGTGACCGTAAGGTATTATCATACATTAACATAAGAGAGACATAATATATGATATTATTATGTCGCACACACAACTAACAAGTTTGTAGATCAACGAGTTTGTGAAACGTGCGAGGGCGGCTAAGATTCATGCATACATTGTGGGACACTTGAAGAAGGAAATGCCGTCAATGATGGGTAAAACGAAAGCTCAACAGCGTCTTGTGGACAATCTAGAAGAAGAGTTTCGGAAGGTGTGTGTGTGTGTGTGTGTGTGTGCATGCGTGGGCACGTAATACGTGCATGTATGGCATTATATTGAAGCATGAAAAACATGAATTCACCTAATTACACAACTTAATTAGTTTAATAAAAACCGACCATCTCTCTCTCTTTATATATATATATATATATATATATGTATGCATGTATGTATGTATACAGGTTCAAAGGGAGCAGCATTTGCCACTAGGTGATTTTCCGGACGTGGACCTGTTTAGGGAGAGGTTAAGCGGGTACAACTTTGACAAGTTCGAGAGGCTCAAGCCAAAGATGATACAAGGTGTGGACGACATGCTGGGACGGGACATCCCGGACTTGCTTAAGAAGTTCCGTAATCCTTATGATTAATGCTAATCCTCAAGGTAATATATCCCCGTATATGTTATGTAGTCGAATTCTTTTGGTATATAAATCTGTCGCTTACATGTAATAATTCAGAGAATGAATACATATATATATCACAAGCTTAGACTTAAATAACATGCGTGTGTGTGTGTGTGTGTTTGTGTGTGCGCGTGCGTGGCTGTTTAGTAGGAAAGTTATATATTAGTGTAAACGTAAAAATTAATTACAATTTTGCATGTGACAATATCTTACTTACAGTATAAATTTATGCTTTATATATATATATATGCAAATATAAAATATATAGTTAAAGTTTTCATCTATCTATCTATCTATATGACGTGTGTGTGTGTGTGTATAGACACACACACGGGTGTACACAACACATCTAAAGGTGTATATTTATACTACATTTATACGTTAATGGCTTACAAAATACACCTCGATTCTTTCATGGGTATAAAGGGTAACATGGCGTCCCCAAACAGATTCACCAGCGAGTCGATCAACTCGCCAACTTCAACATCCTCCTTCCACGCTTCAGAGAGTACACTCCCCTTCTTCCTCCTTCACCCTTCTCCGGCTTCTGTTCACCCTTTTCAACCTTTTGCACCGTATCATCCTCTCCGTCCATCATCTGCTTCTTCCTTGGTGGCTCTGTGCCCTTACTCAATGCCCTCTTCTTCGACCTTTTCGGACTAGACTGCAGCATCTCGAACATGCAGTTGCCCGCCGCCGACTGTATATAATCATGACCTATGTTATATAAGTTGCATAATACATTAAGCATTAATGGATGTGTGTCATTTTCTCAACTGGACCAACTAAGTATGCATATGTCCGTATGTAACGCATCTGAATACACGTATGTATATAAATACCTGAAGAGCCGCGTAAACCCGCACGGCTTCGTGGCGTCTCAGCTCGTTGGATTGGTTTGTGAAGACATTCGGGTAGTAAAAGATTGACATAAACTTCCAAGTTTGGCAGGATAAGCAACCGCACCTATGTACTAACAGGTTTAATTAAACTATAACCCCTCTCTCTCTCTCTCTTAAGTGAGATGAGTTTATTTGTAGCTACGTGGCTAGATGCATAACAACTGACACTATACATACATATACACATAATAGTCATGCATACATACACCAGATATGCAGCATAGCAAAGTGTGCCTGTGTAGTTTAAAATGTCTAATCAAGTAAATGATTACCAGTTTTGACCCCAAAGCGGCAATCCCTTTAACTGCACCATAATGCTGCGTCATTGATCGTTTCGGATCCAAGAAAGAATGCAGCAATGTCCTTGTAAGACGGGGTTGCAAATTGTGATATGTATGCCCAAACCTGTAAAAACCACAGGCTGCCAATTATTAAAACACACGCACATACACAAACACACAACCAACCTTTTACATATGAACGCAATCAGCATTGCTGTGAAGTCTCGAAGCTCCCAATGCTCTGAGTAAGATTTCCCTCCTAAACGCTTTGCAACAAGGCATGTAACCACCGAAGGCATTAACTGATGTAGCTGCACATAGTCCCACGTTATGTATACTCACGAGAGTGCGTGTGCGTGTGCGTGTGTAATATGTAAGATGTCTTACATAAGGTTCAATGTGGACGTGCGGATTCTGTAGAAGACTTTTGGCAACTCGCATCAATCCAAACAGGACTTTTACGTCGTCTAAACAACGAGGCACCTGCATAGAAGTTTAACAATGACGTGTCTTCATACAACACACACACACACACACACACTCTTCTCCTATGAACCGAACGAAATAAGGTACTAAAGGGTGAAGTCCTGAGTCCGTTGCTAAACTTGAAAATACATCTTTCAAAAGGACCTCGTCATTTTTAGAGATAACGAGCTCCGTGATCTTTTCAAAATAAAGCTGCAGCAATAAACTTGTTATGTACTGTGGACCATATGTACGTGCATTAGCTTGTATCGGTTATATATATATATATATATATATATATATATATATGCATGTACTGAACATGTGCACGCACGCACACACGCACCTGAAGCTCTCTGCACACGTTGTGTCTTAAAGGAAGTTTCACATCGCCAGCTTGATCAAAATACTTAGCAAAGCCTTGCACAGTGTCAGCCATTTTGACTTCAGTAGGAACTGAAACTGCTGAAAATAAAAGATAAATAAATTAATCAAAATCCGCAGCTTGTGTTGCTCCTCTCTCTCTCTCTCTCTCTCTCTCTCTCTCTCTCTCTCTCTCTCCTCTCTCTCTCTCTTCTCTCTCTCTCTGTGCACGAGCGTGCGTGTATGAAACAATTAACCACTTACGATCAACTGGAACATTTTCTGGTATAGCAGGTTGAACTCCTTCGATTGCTAGCCAATGTGCCATGACTGCTGTGTCCAGTGGTGCCTTTGGTAGAGGTGCATCGCAAATCTGGAAACACAACAATACTAAACAATCACAACGAATCTCGAATTAAATCATACTTATAACAAAAATGTGATTTAGCATATTACGCTATATATCCATGTATATATGCACGTATATATGTGTACATGTGATGTAATACGTTCACAGCGAAACCCCATGGAGTTCAAAGCTACACACTCATACACGCGAACATATACGATGTATACTTCATACATAGGCATAATGTGTGTGTATACACACACACACATGTATACATATACCTCCTTGCAGTCGAGCTCTTTATCTTCAATGTAAAACAGGTCTGAGTGGCCAGCAGCTTTTCGGAATCGTAATGGGTCCCCAGATGCAAAACCATATAATGGCTGTTCAAATAAGGGAAAACAATTAAGCATCTTGTGTGTGTGTGAAACGCTTACCTCTACATGGCGCAGATGGAGAGCGGTATTGACATCATCAGTAGTCAGAATGCTCCTCTTGGAGTGCCGCATACATTTGATCGCTTCCTGTAGAAGAAAATTCAGAGAAACGAGAGAGAGAAGAGAGAACCTGTATGATTTCCCGCATTCTGTACTCGACATCCGGAGCGAGCGCCGCCGCGACATCATCTGGGAGATTGGAGATTCCAACGCTCTGCGCGATCACATGAATCGAGTCCTTGGGGACGACGCTCATCTCAGGAACCCTAGAACCCTAGAATCCTAAACCAGAATTTAATTAATAATAATTTACGTATTAACAACAACGCATACGTGTACACCTTGTGTGTGTATGGCTACATATCATATACACAATACTTACAAAGTTCCCATAACTTAGTAGCGAGGGCTAATACACATTGCATTCCATTCATTTCCGAGGGAGAGAGAGAGAGAGAAGAGAGAGAGAGAGAGAGAGAAGAGAAGAGAGAGAGAGAGAGAGAGAGAGAGAGGAGAGAGAGAGAGAGAGAGGGAGGGAGGGAGGGAGGGAGAGAGAGAGAGAGAAAGCTGATGACACACCTACTGTGAGTGTATGCAGGGTTTGCTCTTTCTCTTTGATACATTGTTCGATGCTTATTCCTGAAGTGCTGCAAAAACACGCACACACGCACGCACGCACCAACACACGCACGCCTTACCTGCAGGTGTATACACTCGTCGATCATATCTAACTAGCTTCAATATATAACTTTCACAGCGCTATAGCTTGCTCGTACTCAAATTATAAAAGCATGTTCCTGAGAGTATTTAATACGTTGAGAATAAACATCAGGAGCCGCGTGGGCTTTTCATATAATTTCTTCGTATCCTCTAGCAATGCCTGTATATATACACAGTATACGTATACATGCACACATACACACGCATGAGCGAATATAAATGTTTAAACTGCATCTTACTTGTTCATCTCTACGGAGAAGATGTAGCACGATTTCCAAATACTTAATTCTCATGTTTTGAGGCTGCATGAAAACAACTTATACGTGTGTATACATCTTTCTATACACATACACACACACACATACATCTTACATCTTTCTATACACATGCACACACACACACACCACCCGTACATCTTACATCTTTCTATACACATACACACACACACACACACCCGTACATCTTACATCTTTCTATACACATATGCACACACCTTGGACCAAACTTCCTCTTGTTGAAGGGGCAAATACCGCCTATGGTCTGGCAATGACGTGGTCCTGCAGTTTTGCAAGGCTACATGTTATTAAACAAATAAAACACGCACGCACGCGCGCACACACACACACAAGGGAGCGTGTGTGTGGTGTTTTACCTTTGAACTGAAGACTCCCATCCTCAATAGAAGAGAAGTGTGGTTTAATTTGCACCTGCACCTCTTGGTCTTCTAAGAGTTTTCTGTTCATTATTTATAAATAACTTCTGACCTTCCTGCTAGGGTTAGGCACTTATAAGGGTATATACTTAAATATCTAAAAGAAGGTAATTTACATTTTATTTATGAATAAATCATTCAATATATTACATCATTAATTTTAAAATCTCACATTAGAAAATTAATATTCTTAACAATAAAACAGTAATAAATAAAGTACTGCAAATTTTAATAGAATTTTATAAGTTTTTGGTAAATTCATTAAAAAGCATGCATGAATTTTTATAAATTCAAATAACCTATCTAATTAGATTATTTAATACGAACAAGTAAACACTATATATATATATATATATATATATAGTATTGAAGGCTAAAACACACGTACACATATATCACATCTTGGTACACATGTGTTTGTGTTCATGTGTGTGTATATTCATCCGGTTTATTATTAACAGTTTTCATGTACATATTTATTCATTATGTCACATGCTTAGCTAAGTTGCATGTGCTTAATGACAGTGATAAGACTAAATAGCTTAAAATGATATGATGTGTACATTGTAGTCCACGTATGTACTTGGGGTGTGGGTGCGTAGAAAACAATATAGAAACATAAGTGTCAACCATTTTAACCCTAAACCCTAACCCTAACTTTAATAGAATTTCATTTCATCTATTTTATTACTACAATTTAATACGACAGTTCAAATAATAAGTGTATACTATATACAAATGGTAGTTTTTATGGACTAGAGCAATACATATATTTTATGAAAAAATTCCAGTTTACAATTAGATATTAACTTTCCATCCTGTGGTCTTAAGTTTAAGAAACCTTGGTGTGCATTTACATAGGTATTGATTAAATCTATATCATTAAGAAGATAGGATTCAACTTGACAAACACTACAACATGCTCCACACACATATACACACAAACACATGCACACGCACATAAGTATATAATAATCATAAATATATATATCACTTTAAACAATGTTTCAAATGCCTAGGATTTTATTTGTGCTCTTCATTGGAGGTTCTTGTGCTATGTGTTCAAAGCAAGATGACTAGAGTGTCGCTGCTCTTCTTTTTTCTTCAAGTTAAAATGTTCAACCTGGAATATGCATACATAATATGAAAATACTTATTGCATATAACGGAACCCTATATGTTAACTAGTCTTCGATATAACTAAATTTCGCATGCTCTTCACACAAATATACACACATATGAAGTATATAATAACATCATAAGTGTGTATATATATATATTAGTGTAAACAATGTTTCAAATACGTACGCAACCCATCTAAATACCTCAAATGTTAATGTACTCTTCTTTGGAGGTTCTTGTGGTTATGTGTTGAAGATGCTTCAGGCTTTACTTGAGCTATGGTAGGATAGAATGTCGCTTCTTTTTCTTCTTTTGCATGTTAAAATATTTAACTTGGAAAGATACATACACTATCAAAATACTTATTGCACACAATGGATCTAAACATTGAATCCTATGTTATCAGAGGAGTCTAATAACTTGATTTTGCATGTTCCTAAAAGTAGACATACACACATAAGTAAACATCATATTACACACACCCATCCAAGCACCTATGATGGCTCTACAACCATTAAATCAATGTCCCTGTCAGTTATTACCTAGTATGTTGTATTAGCTACCCTAATCTTTGAATTGTCTTGCTAGTTCATGGTATCATAACTATAGAGATATATTAAATAGTTTTATAATATATTCATTTTTGTATGTTTTATGCTTAAGAAAGATGATGAAATTTAGATTGAGAAAACTATGAACTCTCTTTATGAAAAAAAAAAACAAAACAGAAACAAAGAATATGTTATTTTAAGAAAAGAAAGAAGAGATATAATAAATTTATTTTAAAAAGGGTTAACCATTAAGCATTCTTAACTTAACAAGGTTGTTTTAGAAAAGAAAAGAAAAGAAAAGCTATGCTTTTGAACAATTTTCAGCCTTCACAAGTCTCCAGTACCCTTTTTATAAGAATGGCACTTTCACAAAACTAGGGAACTTTTAAAATTTCATTGAAAAGTCTATTGTCCAAAGGTTAAAATAAGAAGTTGAGTGTTATCACTCTTAAAGCCCAATTCTTCCACATATTAAAAATGTAATTATGTTATTAGAGTCAGCAATTATGTATCAAGTTTGTCCAACTCAATATAATTCTTCCATCGTTGAGAACATATCAATATTTAATATTCACATACGAAAGATTTATATGTCAAGACCGTGAGTTTTGCATTATTAAAACTTATGACTGATAAAACAAATAATGCTAAAGACATATGAGTGTTTTTTAAGAAGTGTTATAGTAGTTTTTCGAATTAAAAGCATTAATACTTTAAAAATAATATCATTTTAAACTCAGTCAAAGGTCATGTGAATAAATTTTAAGAAATTATAAAATTTCTTATTGAGGTTGGCATTAAATGAAAAGATATGTTTATTTTTTTATTCTTATGATCTTTTAATTTGAAGTTCAAGAATTCTATTTCTACTTTATATTTAAAAAGATACATTCTTGGAATTGTCATTCGATAAATATATGATTAATATTTGTAAATGCTACATAATAATAATGCATTGCTTTATATGTTAATCAGAACAAAAATTGTGGCCAAGTCGGGTGGTGTCCATGTAGTCAACAGTGGACAAACAGAGAAAGTCTATGACTGGTTAATCATGGTCAACACCCAATCAACGATGGTCACCAACTAACTAATGAAGGTCTCAAATTGTTCTTTAGTTTTAATAAATGACCTCAGATAAGTAAATCTAAGTTGTTATCTCTTTAATGTCATATGACCATTATGATTATTGGGTCAATAATGAAGTTGATATAAGAATCCACCATTATATCTAGTGACAATAGTGTTCCAAGATTGTGTTCATATAAATACTAAACAATCATTACTAATTAACACTCCACATATCACATAATCGATTCAAATAAAAAATAGTCAACATTAATAAACACTCCACACAAGTCATTCAAATACTAAATATTTTCATGTAAAGTGTACCTTTTATATTTATATATTGCCCTATTTTTTCTTTTTTTATGCATACCTTGCACGACAGTTTAATATTTATTTGAACCTTGTTTGAGAGAGGAACCTCAATATTAGAAATGTTAGCATCTTTTTAAGATTTGTGCAAAGTGATGATTTCTTTATTGTTTATCATGCCAAAATCTCGTCTTTAAATTCTTTATTTTCTTAAACTCATCACTTCAATCACTAATGCATATCTCATCCTACATTATAAAAGATATGTTGTACTTTACATATTGTATGTGTGTGTACTATACACGTGTTTAAATTAGAAAGTATATGGATAAATAATATATTTTAATTATATTATGTTTACCCTAATGTTCAAAGAAGACACTATTATTTTGGATCACATAGTAATGGAATGTTTGCATCTTTTAAATTAAAATAAATGTTTTGCATATAAACTTTTACTCTTGGAACTTCATTATTTTTATCATAAATAACAACTCTTTTTGTAATTCATGTCTCTCCTTATTAATTTAAAACTTATCTCATAATAGATGAACTTATTATTGTTTGCTTGTTAACAATAACAATATCTTAATGTATATATAAAAAGGGAGATAATTGTATAGAGAGTGCAAAAACAAAACAAAAAGGGAGAGAGAGAGATGGATAGAGAGAGTCAAAGATATATAAATATTAAATAAAGGCAAAGAGATAAATGCATAAAAAGAGAATTTAAAAAACTTATTTGTAACATATGTATTTTATCTTAATTATTTGAGAAGTCACTTACTCATTTTTTTATTTATTTGGTACTCATCTTTAAACGGCCTCAAGAGCTTCTTATTAAGAAGTTTCTTTTAATTTTAATTTAACATCACTTCTTTCTTTATTAGTCAAAACTTACTTTCTTATTTAAAATAAGATTTTATTATATATTGAAAAATACTTTACTTGTGGCCTTCTTAATTAGCTTAATGTTGAATGATAATTTTATAAGACCTCATGTACATATAATATATATACACACATATATACATACATTCATGCATATATGATTTATAAGTGCAAAAGATAAACAAGAGAATATAGACAAACAAGTATAAAATATGCATTATTAATAAACGTGATTATAGTTTTTTACATAAATAGCACACACATGAATATACACATACACTCAACCACACAACATATATACACATATGCTGTTATCACATCTTAACTATGTAATTTGCTCTATTTACTCTTTTTTAGATTAAATGCTTTTATTATATTTAAAATTTTTATTATTAATAATTTAAATTAATTTATATGTATAAATATACAACAAATTATGTAAACATGTTTAATAAGTTTAAATATAAATATAGTTAAAATATCAAAATATGAAAACTAAATTAATAATATGTAATTTTGAGAAAATAAGATCAAGAACAAATATAAAATATTGTATAAATTTTTGATTTGTAAATAAAAATATTTATGAAAAAATAATGTTTAAAAATGTTTACAAATATAACAAAAATGATCTAAAAGTTTTGCTTAAGAAAAATTAAAGTATGTTTTAAAGAAACATTTGTTGTGTTTTGTTTTTTAGTTTTTTGTTTTCCATGATGTACATGTGAAAGTAAAGATTAAAAAGATTATAATTTGAAAAACATATACTTGTATTTTAAAATCATTGTAAAACATTTTTAAGTTTTCTTTTTTAAGTAAACATAATTTTTTTCTTCTTCATAAAAATTAATTAAACTTATTAAAAAAATTGCAATAGAATAATTTATTTACATAACATATATGTGCATAAATTAAAGGTAAATCAATGCGATAAGATAACAAAGTCTTCGACATCTTCGAAATTATATTATTCATTATCTTATATGTCTTTTTCATTATTATTCAAATAACATTATAAAACTTAGTAATTCTTCATGTATTTTTAAATATACTTATGAATTTACAGCATTTCCTAAAGCTTGTAATGCCTTTGTTAATATATTTATTAGAGTAAAACACTTTTTAATACCCTATGTTATATATTTCTTTATTTCTTACTCGAATGCATTTTTATTGAGTTCAATTTTATAAAAAATTCAAAATAATGTAATTATGAAGTTTCTTTTAGATATTTTTGTAATAATCTTCTTAAAAAAGTATGATACTAAATAAAACATTAATGTCACTAAGAAATTTATTCATTGCTGAAATAATGTTTATCTTAAATTGTTATTTTTTCATTTGAGCTTTTAAGATATGATAATATAAAGATTAAACACCTATTTTATGAAATTAAAGATGAAATAATTACATTCAAATTCTTTTTTTGAAACATCTAATACAATTCATAATTATAAATGAATTGACTACTGGGTGTAAATGTTATTAATTACATTAAAAATTAAATTTTTTAAGAAGATGATTTTTTTGACTATTTAAATTCTTTTTATTGATGCTTTAATATATGTTATATTATAAAGAATGATAACAATTTATATCTTTAAAGTTATAATTGAATATATTATTATAAGGAAATACATTATGCAACCTAATACATATAAAAGATGACCTTATGCATTTATAAACATATATGTTTTTTTTAAAGAAAACAAAATAACTTTTGCAAGTAATTAAGATGTATATTAAAATGTAATAAGAATAAAGGTTTAAATGATATACTCAAACATATATGACAAAAATAAAAGAAGCAAAACATCTCGTTAAATCATTTTAATGCTTCTTTTGTTATTTCTTTTAAGGACAGAACCACCCTCTTTATTTTCTATATTTATGTGTGAACACACTAAAATACTAACTTCTTTATTACAAGTTAAACAACATTAAGTTTTAAAATATTATTGTTCACCATACAGTAATGAACATATAATAACATACTTAAATAATCTA
>PUQB01000717.1:0-114066 GCA_003024785.1 Selaginella tamariscina
GAAGACTTTAGTCATGCTGTACTTTTCGGACTTTCACATGTGTCCATTATAATAAGAAACAATAATCTTGGATTCATTCAAGCCAATCTAGGACGCATTGTGAAACAGGAACTGAAAAGTGCATACCACTTTGACACAGATGTGTTCCTATGGAATGGCCTCGATCAGAGGGTGTTAACTTGGCAAAGTTACCTTAGGAGAGCCAATAGTGGCAAGGTCTCTTGGGAGTATATGCATATAAAGAGGATGTTCTGATTGAGAAGCTTGCACAATTTGGCTCATCAGAGGACTTTAGAGAGCTTGGAAAGAAATACAAAGTGTTTACAGTAGAGTCCTTAGGCAAGTTCTTACATGGGAAGCTCCTGGGGCATTGGTTTCTGAGAGGTATCAATCCAAGATTCGTCCTATTTACAAGGAGGCCATTGAGCTGGTGCACATGGGATGGTGCACATGGGAGAGTTATTGAGCTGGTGCACATGGGAGAGTTTGGTTTGGTAGAAAGAATGATAGATGCCTCTAGCGTGGTCAAGTGGCTATCAGACTTTGAAGCTGTTTTGAGAGGGGAACGCCAGGAAACATTTCGGCCCTACCTCCACTCTGATAAGGTCAGGGAGTTCGGTCCAGATTTGATGTGGGCTTCCGTGGGCAAGTGCGGTATGCCGACGGGTCAGTGGAAACGCTTCCTGTTATGGCACTCTTTCAGCATAAAGTGAGGAAGGAGATCCATTTAAACCATGCTTTTAACACTCTAGATGTGGAGCAGTTGTTTCTTCACAGAGGAGCAACCATGGCAGAAAGTTCTGGCAGGATGCATAGAAACCAAGAGGAAAAGGCTGTTGTGCAGAAGCTTAAGGAATTGTGCGACAAGGGTGGATTGAAGTTGGTTGTAGCCAGTGTTACAGATGTTATGCAGAGACGCATGGACAATTTGTTTATTGCTGCATATGGAGTAAGATGTGTTATTACGAGTTTTTCAGACTTCCTTAGGAGTTCTCGTTGGTGTTATTCATTTAAAATTTAATTTATAGAGCCTGAAAATGCACATACTTGAAAGTTATGCAAACTTTGAAACTAAACTTTACAAACATAGAATAAATTTAAAAAAGAGTACTAGTGGATATCATTTCTGAATGATTTACATTAATTCTAATTTTATATAATATTATTTATAGTATGTAGTGCATACAAATGGCTTATCCAGTACAATAATTTGCAACATACATGCGACATGCACCACGTATGTCTATGAAGTAGCATTGATTGACACATAGATATGTTATTCACGATGTATGTACGCACCAACACCTTGAAGAAAAATGTGGATTCTCTCTCTCTATATATATATCTCGTAATTTGATTGCCTCGTTCAAATAACTAACATAGTCAATGCAAGATTTAAACGGCAAGGTTTGCTACCAACTTTGTTATTTAAGTGAATCCTATTACAAATGTCTAATCTGTAGACATGTAATCATTATCATCACTATTTATATTTACTCAGTCTTAAGAATTATTTATATTCACGGTCAAATGCAGGTCAGACACATTCCAAGTGGGGTCGAGTCAAGTTCAAATGGAGTTAGAATTGAATTGAAAACGATCTAAAATATTAAAATTATGTGGTCTGTGGCAAACAACAAAAAGAAATGCCCATTAGTCCGAGTTGAATTGACATAAAACATATTTTTAAACAATACGGAGAGTTAAAGATGTCATTACTAAGTGACCTTAGAACTGCCACGTCACCGTGAGCTCTAATAGTACACTATAACATTATTAAGTGGTTTTAAAAAACCACAAAACATAAATGGTTTTAAAATGGGCTTAATATGTTATTTTTAAAAAGGTTATATGAATGGTTTAACATGTTATTTTAGGGGCGGTTTATACAAAGTGTGGCACATGGTTTTTTAAACTAGTTTGTATACCTTGTCTACATGTCTTTAATATGATTAATTATTATGGTGAGTTTAAAGGTCAACCACTAGTTTTATAATACTTTGTACTTTAAAAAACATAATTTTTAGCATATATGGTTAGTTTATATGATGATCTAAAGTTTACCACGATTTCTACTCCAAAAACGTGGTTTAATATGATATGGTTAATTACTACAATGAGTTACCCGAAAAGCATTGATAATCTCATTAGATTCACTCTTATGTAATTTAACTTATTTTTATTAGAGACAAATTTATCACAAAGTTAATATTCATTTTCATTTTTAGAAATGAAAATAAATATTAACTTTGTGATAAATTTAGAAAAGTATATGTCTTGAACTTAGATATACGAGTTCTTCACACATATGCATATATAGCACTTTAAACACCAATTAATAATCATGCAAATAAACAAAGAAGCAATAAGCACAAATGTATATAACACACATGTGATGGATGCATAAATTTTAATGACTTACCTTTGTAATAAAGCTCTCCAAGTTAAGTTTTAAACTATTTATTTTCATGAGTTTAAAATATAAGTCTTATAAGATTTAAAATTAAATATGTTTAAATTTTTTATATTCTATAGTTTAAATATGTCTTTATAATTTATAAATAAATATCATATCAATTATTATACTGTTTCTAGTACAATTTACTCCAATGTATATATTATTATACACCAGTTATAATTATTTTATTAATATTGTCACAAAACTTTCTTCTGTGTGTATAAATTTTAATCATGTCATATACTTATATATACATAAGTTTAAGTTTGATTTCAAAATGGATAATAAGTTTAAATTTATCATAATCTATAATTATTTTGAGAATTGTTACAAAGAAAATTTAAATAATTAATTCACAAAATATTAGGGGCCAAAAAAATTATTATTGAATTTTGTATGATATTAAAGACAATGATGATAAATTAGCACTAAAATATATTCTAACATGACAATCTCACTGTTGATTTAAAATTAAAATATTTAAATTTATAATTTATAAATTTAATTTATATATGTATGGCATGGACACGGGTTATTTAGAGAATTAATATATTTTCATTATTCATAAATTATTTTAAAGTAAAATGATTAACGTCCAATGATAATCTAAATTATTAAATTATATATTACTATATTAAAATCACATTGTTAATTTTCTATGTAACATATGATTTAAAGTTAAAGAATACATCTCTTTCTAAATTGAAATTACATATAAAATCAGTATATATAATATTTACTTAAATGACAACTCATTAATCCATAAATTTATAATACATAATGGACCCATCACTGCATATGTAACTACAAGTCATGTCCACTGTGAAAGAAAGGGACTGCACACATACACATAATATATATATATATATATATATAATATATATATAGACACACACACACACTCTAGTAAATTACCTCTTCTACGGTCCCCACTTCCTTTAACGTTGCTATGTAGGAGAACTCTTATATGGACTACTTTTTTATTTTAAATCACAGTAAAAACACATTTATTGTAAGCTCTGAATTTTGTCCCAAATGGTTTATTGAAGCTTTGAACTTTGTTTAATATTGTCTTCATAAAAAGACTATATCATCAAGTTGTATAGTTTTAATTTTTAGTTTTTTAATTATAATATGGAATGTATATATTTTTATTTTGTTTTTTAATTATAACATTAAATTGTAGAAAAAATAACATAGATGTATGGTAAATAAATTTACCTGCATCATGTATACATGCATATGAATGATGGAATATTAAGTAAAAATTTAATTTTAAACAGATGAATTCAAATAATATCAAAAGTACAATATTATTACAAAATTATTTATTATTATATCATAATTATAAACTCATATTTACTAAAGAAAAACTTTGGTGCTAGTCAATGTAAACTCGATAATCTCTATCCATTGAAGATACTTGTACATAATTGGACTATGTTGACTTGAGTCTTATATTAAATAATGTATAAAGATAATAAATGTGTTAAGGAACTTAAGACTCTTTATTAAAGATAAAATGACCAAGTTAAAGATAATAAATTCACTATGTAAAGATAATAACTTAGTTGCACTTTGAATTACATTTAGTGGGTAATTGATTCGATATTTATTTATGAATAAAATTATTGCCTCCTATTAGACAATTTAATTTTTTGTAATTAATGAATTTTATAAAGTATTATTATGCATAATACACATATACTTACATCCCATGAGCAATCAATTAGAACTATGGATTTTTCATAAATTTATCGTTTTGTTTAGAATTCAAGGCGCCACTCTTTCAATCAATTAACTTTAGTTTTTTTTTTTTTTAAAACCAACACCTTTAACCAATTAATGTCCCAAGCCATGTATGTCATCATAGTTAAAATAGTGTCGTGTGAATTTAGGAACTAAGATGGCCATACCATGGGGTTAAATTTAAGATTTAAACATTGTGATGACAAACATACACACATAGTGAATAAATTTATGAATTTATTGTAAATGATAATATATATGTCCATAGTTATTGATAACTATTTAATAATAATTTATTATTACCCACTATGAATTTATTCTTAACCCTTTAAGTTTTGAATTTAATTATTAATAATATTTATTTCTAAGTTGAACCTTTTAACTCAACTAATATGCTTAACATGGTGAGTATATCCCTTAGCTAAACCTTTAACATAATTATTACTGGCCAATGGAAAATACAATTGTACTAACGTAAAATGGTACAACTAGTGAGCAATACAAAAATTAAGTTGTTCTCAAATAGTTCTCTTATCTTATGTGGTACTTTCTAATTGGCCTAAACATGATATACCAGATATGTGTTGTGTTGTATTTGAATCTAAATGAGCCTATAATATTAGAACCAGTAACATACGATGCTATTTAGATGATAGTGTTGTGTTGTATTTGAATTTAAAATGAGCCTATAATAGAACCAGGACATAACGATGCTATTAGATGCTTATTCATTAGAAAATGTTTTGCAGAAAATAAATTAATCCATCCTGAATGCTTCAATTGATATTTTAATTTCATAAACTTTAATAACAGTTTCGTCTTTCCTTCACAGAGTGCACCAAACAAAGCCTGTTAATATCCGTCTCATATGGAGGTCCAAGATTTGGATCCACTGGAGCTGAGTCCATCTGTTCCTATGAATGCTGTAATTGAGTATGTTGTGGGAATGGCTACACATAATCCATACGTTGTCATGCATCTGTGCACACGGAATAATACCACTTTCCATCCCAGCCATCTTCTTCATGATTGAGATACAAAATTCCAACTATTACCATGCTCCGTAAACAATATTAATCTTACAAAGAAATCACTATCACCAACAGAGATCCTTATTCTATCGCAGAGAGTGTAAGTCCCATGCTCATCGAACTGCAACAGATACCGATCACAACCAACAACTGGAATTCGTTGCATGTCCCTAATTTCCCAAGTGTCGTTCCAAACATTGTAAGTAGCAAATCCCCATGCGCCCCAGGTAAACCTGTGCAACAGAATGAGGCCCAAGCAAGGATGGGATACATCGCTGTTTGATCAACATATTCATGGTCTCCGTCTGGGCACAACTGCGTGGTGACCACTGTTGAGTACGAGAATTGTAGACATGAAACCGACGTTTCGTGTCATCAAGTCCGCAATCATGAAGTCAATGCCGGTTAGTGAACACTCTCGGCCCAAAATTGCTTCTTCGGATCACGAACTTTTAAAAGAGGCAAAAGGAGGCAGATCATCGACATTAAAAGGAGGCAGATCATCGACATTAAAAGAAGGCAGTGGCACACGAATAACACGAGGAAAGCTCATGAGACTGAGCACAACCAGTGAAGAGGTTGTATCAATCCTCTCTTTTCTCTGTGAAGCACAGCAGCCTCTCACTCCCACTCACAAGCGTAACACGTGGTGGCAGGACTTGAATATAAACCATTCTGTGTTCTCTCCATGCATGTCTTTCACGTAGAGGTTTCGACCTTGCTGAAAGCGATATGGGTGAACAACTGGCTTCGCTTTCATGCCTCTCCTTAAACTTCTTCGTGTCGATTATACTTTGAAACTCCTACAAAAAACATCAAATTCCCTAGGCATACAAGTGGAACCTTGAGCTCCAACATTCCCTAGGCAACGTCTCTAATGAATTTTTCCGTACTAAATCCACAATGAACTCGCTAACCTAGCTAAATACTATAAAAGTTTGCTGGCAATCGATATTTCAACTCCCGAAGTACATTGAATAAGAAAGAATATTATATAGACAGTATGCTTATTGTGTTTATTCAACGGTAAGTATGCGTTTAACGATATAAAGTAGACTTTAAATCATAGAAGTTATATATATATATAGAGAGAAGAGAGACTGTTTCAAATATATAATTTTTTAATAATAAGCTATTAATTAATGGATTTATAAACCCTTAATCTAGTTCTTATACTTAAATTAGTGAGTTTATCTTTTAAATTCGTAAGCTTGCGCGCTTGCCCACTTACCTTGAACTTAGTTATTATCCTCGATGAGTTTATTCTTTAACTCAAATCCTTCGCCCAATATTATTCTTAACTTGATCAGACTTAATTATTTAACAACTTTTAATTCAATAGTATCTTTAATTAACAAGTTTATTCATAAGTAACCTCTTAGGTTTAGTACCTTTACCGAAGTTTCATCTATGCATGGGTTTAACTATTTAAGACCTTAATCACTAATGAATTTATTCTTAAGTTCCTAAGTTTACCCAACTACCCTTAACCTAGTTGTTATTGTTAGAATGGTGAGCTTATCATTAAGCTTTCTCTGCATTGACTTAACTATTTAACAATCCTTAACCTAATGAGTTTATCCCTATGTTAGACCTTTAATTAAAAAAAAATATTAAATTTTTACTTAGTGATTATTAATTTGATGAGTTTTTTTTAAATTTCTATCTTGGACTAACTACCATTAACCCAATTGGTATTCTTAATTTGATAAGTTATTGAATTTACTCATGCTAGAGTTTATCATTTAACAACTCTATATGAGTTGTTATACTTAACATGATGAATTTATCCTTAAATTCTTAAGTTTACCCAATTATCCTTAATTTAGTTATTATATTCTTAACCTAATAAGTTAACTCAATTATTATCCTTAACCTAGTGAGTTTATTAAATCTACAAATTAATCAATGAAAGGTAAGAAAAGTAATAATTGCAATAATGATGTATTCATTATTCTTATTAATATTAATTTAGGTTTTGTTTTATGATCAAGAATGCCCTTGATCGTGGGGGGTTTGACATTTCCTCGAGCGCAGTTTGCCGAGCGTACGGATTTCCGTCATACCGGAATATTCCATTCCGTACAGAATATTCGTTTTCATATAAAGAATATTCTGGTGCGGCGGGCGGGCAATCATGGCGGCACGGTAATGTGTCAAAGTTTCACAAATTTGGGGGTTAATCTGACATATATATTTATATATTTATATTTATATTTATGTTTTATTTTTTAATATTTATATTTTATAACTATAATTATATTTTTATATAAATACCGCATCAAACTAAATAAAAATTACAATAAAAACATAACTCAATCATGAAGACTCGTTTCCACCAGCCAGTGCCTCGTCGTTAATGAATGCATTGTTACGGTGTCGTGAACGTTTCTCCAAAATCTGTCTGTCGTAAACTTCGAACTCTTCAACCATTTTCTTTGCCATCTGATTAGCGTAGTCTGGTAGAACAATACTGAAAACATATTAAAGTTTAAAACCAAAGAAATGATAAAACAAATCTCACTCATCATCTGATGACTCGTATGATCTCTCTTCTGCTGACTCATCTGATGACTCGTCGTTGTGCTCCACGGACTTCTCCGTAACAACATCCTTGTCGTTTCGAGAAGGCGGATCCTGGTCTCCATCGTTGTCGCTAGCCAAAGGCAAATCCTGTGCTTCTGTTTCCATGGCCCTCTTCCACTCATCAAAAGGAGTAATCATGGAAACAACTTGATCATCCCCACCACCTTCAGCTGCTGTAACACTTGGAATGACCTTCCTGAAGACATCTCTGGCTGCTAAAACCAGATCCTTGTTGATGTCGATTCCATAACCATGTCTCCCTGTGTGAAAAGCTGCAAGAATACTAGCACCGGTTCCCACTGTTAGATCCACACAGTTCCACCAGGCTTTGTGAGCTTCTCCACTAGCATCGCAAACAACTTGGGAGATTTCGGGCCAATTGAAATCCTGAAAGTTACAATATTAGAACATGAGAAATAACAAACAACATTATACCATGGGAGCTGGAAATCTTCTGGCTCATCAAAAAGAAGAGTGTAGCGAGTGTCCAAGATCTCCTTGTTCTTGGCAACCTTAGAGTAGGGGGAACCAAAAATACACATGGCAATGATGCTTTCCTGAAAAAAAAACATTAAAAAATGACATTCTCAAAAAGAAGAATTACCTTTCTAGAGAAACGGTATCCCCATGACTTTGTCGTGTGCACATAACTCATCTGCAGAAACTTTAGCTTGCAAGTTTCTGCAGTGTTCTTCAAAGCTAGAACATCATCCGGTAGCACAAACACTACCACATGGCCAGCTCTGTCTAATATCCCGAAAGCAAGGTTCACCAAGTTCTTCAGCAAAGCATCCGAGAACTTCGTGTATTGATCCACCATCCCGCCTGCCTCAGCAACGCATCCGGTAGGCGGGTCGATGACAACGAGATCAACAGCTCCCTGGATGCATTTTGGTGGAGGCTTCGCACCAAACACATGAATAGTCCAACTTGACTTGTGACTCACGATCCAATCCTCAAGCTCCTTCAATCCTGACGGAAAAGGCCTTCCGGCTTTGAAGTACTGGACTGCAAGGTTCTCTGAATCTGCATGAATGATTTCCCAGCTTCCATTTCCCTTCTCAGGCATCACCATCCTCAACATATCATCTTCTTCCAATCCAGCCGAGATGAAGGATGGGGCTGAAGAAGAAGCTTGTCCCTTGCTGACCTTGCTCGCCGATCTAGCATACCTGATATCCATCTTCACATGGAGCTTCCTTGCAGCACTGTCGTTCTTCCATAATAGCTCTCGCCGATCATCCTTGTGTATCTTATAGCTGGCCATCTCCCATTCGGGACAGTCACAGGAAGGAAATCCAGCCAGAAAGGACAGTGTTCCACTTCGTAATCACTGATATCACGTAACAACCGGCTCCACATGCTAGAATCCTTGGTAACATCCATCCACTCTTTGAAATCTTCAGGGAGTGCATCGTTTTTCCATTTTAAAAACCTGTAAAAATAGATAAAAATCTGTAAAGAAACAAAAAAAAACTTGCCTGAATGCCATTCTTTTTGCAGATTTTTCCAGCTCAAATAGTCGAGAGGTGGAATTGTCGCACCGAACTCCTTGTTCTCGAGCATGTTCTGGTACATATCCAACTTAATTTCATTGTGCATCTTCGTATACCATGTCATGAACTCCTCTACATGCTCGACCAAAAGCTCTTTAGCTGCCTCCGCGACCTGGCACGATAAAACGAATAAAAATGAAAAATATAAATATTAAATTACCTGGAACCAGTAAGTAAAGATGTGCAAAAACTTGATGAAGTCCTTGTCAGGCCAGCCGGTGACACCTTCCTTCTTGTCTTTCTCCGTCATGTTCACCAGCTTCTCAAGAACGCCACGTTCTTGAATGTGCACAAGCTTTCCAAGGATATCAACCTTGACGTTGGAAGGAAGCTGGGACTTCGCGAGCATTTGAAGCTTCTCCAGAGTTATTTGCTTCGTTGATGGTTTGATAGTGATATCTGTGATCGCCTTGAACCAATCTTCACCGACCGCCGGATCAGCAATGGTGAGGAATTTGTTCATCCGAACTGTGAATGTCTTGTAAACGCTGGAGAGGATCTGAGATTCTGTCTGGTTTGGTTTTTGTTCGCAAGTTTTGTAGCGATTTGTCGCTTCAGTTGATTCTGCAAAAGAAACCGAAAATCAAAAAACAGTCAAAAGAAGAAGAAAAGATTACCTCCCAAAAAATCTTCACCAATGTCGTCTTTGGATACTCGTACCAAACGTCTTCTTTTCTGTTCGATCTCCACACTTCCACAGCTTTTCTATCTTCCTCCGGCATCCCGCGAAGAACATGATCGGTAGAAAGATCTGCAGACTTCACACAACAATTCAAGAACTGCAAGGTGTGAATGATTGTTGTAGGAACCACACGAGCAGTTGCTCTGCAAAACAAAACAACATTTATTTAGTATTTAAATAATGAAACAAACAAGTCACTTACTCATTCAACCGATTGCAAGCAGCGATTAGTCTCTTCTCCTCTTGCACTGTGGATGCTATGAGTGTTGCACGTACACGCAAAGTCCATTTCAAACCTGGCTCTTCAGCAAGCAAAGTGTTCAAAGCAACCCGACGATGATTCCCATCCCACACCAGAAACTTTGCATCTTTCAGAAATCGATACCACAGAAAATGCTGGCTTATGCAAATCCGCTTCAAACTCTCTATCGACCTGTGCTTCTGACTCATTCCAACTTCGGCGTTCGTCTGCACTCAGCTGTGGTCCGAAAGATAAGGTGAACACTGACGTCTCCTGGTAAAATCCTTCAGCTCTAATCCATCCAACAAGGTCTTTCACGCCGTCCTTAGTGACATTCCTCAAACGTTGGTGTGGGAGCAACCTGTGAACCGGGATACGCGGAGGCTCACCAAGCTCAACTGGAACGTAGTGGTCTCGTCCTTGTAGCGATGTGTCAATATCTGTGTCATACCGAATAACAAGATCCCGAAGAAGCTTGGATGGAGCCTCAAGTGTCAGCCGCTCCGGAATTGCATATGATTCGGCAACATCCTCAGGAGCATCCAGTTTCCTCTTCTTATTGAACATTTTACTACCAAGATCAATATCCGGTACTTCCTCTGCATTACCGTGTTCTGCAGAGCTTCCTGCAATCTCCCTATTTCTAGGCATCCATTCACTCACCACAGTATGTTCATCAATGACTTGCGAACTATCCACAGGTTCATTGTTCGTCGGCATCATCTCTTTGTGTGCAGTTGTTGCTTGGCGCCTCGGCCTCCTTTCTTGCCACGAGGTTTTGGAGCCATATCTGCAAGAGCTTCTTGGACGATATGTTCTGAAGTGTCAAAGTCTTGTATTTATCTCGTAGTCTCTTACTCTGCCTTTGTCTCATTCTGCAATTACAACAACTGATAAGTGTGTGTGTGTGAGTTGTTTTAATTTATGGACACACATTTACTATATATGTATACCTATCAATATATATAGACACACACGCACACACACACATATTTATACGTGTAATGTTGTTTGTGTGTGTGCTCACTATATAATGTTCCTTGTGTATGTGTGTAATGTTGATATGTGTGTGTGTGTGTGCAATGTTGTTTGTGTTTTGTGATGTGTCTGTGTGAGAGAATATGGGTATATTCATATCTCTTCACATGTATATACAGACGAAAAAGCATCATTCTATATACAAGTCTTAATTCATATACTTATACATATATATATATATATATATAGTCTTTTTAAGTATGTATTTAAATATATATATTTATATATACACACACACATGTATACAAGTCTAATGTTGTATAATCATAATGTGTAAGTAAAATGTTATTTATGTGTGTGCGCAAACAAACAACACAAAACACACACACACACGGATTTCCTGCCGAATTGGGCAGGAAATCCTGCCGGAATGGTGCGGCAGCCACCATCCAGGCGGCAGGAATTCCTGTCACCCAGATGGTGCGGTCGCCGCACCATCCTAGCGGTAGAATTCCTGCTGAATTGGCAGGAAATCCTGCTGCCAGATGGTGCGGCCGCCACACCATCCAGGCGGCAGAAATTTCCTGCCCAATTTGGCAGGGAATGTGTGTGTTGTGAGTGTGTTTGCCGAAATCGGCAATAACTCATGCCGTCGGAGGTGTGTGTGTGTGCACGCGCGTGCGTTTGTGAATAGAGAGAAATCCTACTGAATTCACACATACATGCACAAAATTATACACATATATAAGATTTTACCTGTAGCCATGTCGCCGTGACGCTCACACTAGCCTCTTGTCGCAAATGGAGAACAAGAGACCGCAAAAAAAAGAACAAAAGTGCCCTCTCTCAAATGGAGAATGGAGAAGAAGAATGGGCAGCCCTAAACCTTTACCCTAAAATCTAACACTTAACCCTTTGACCCTTAACTATAAAACTGTGTTTAATCAAACCATACAACAGTATATACAATACTTGCGATAAATAACGTACTATATAAAAGGATACAAATACAAACACATATTTAAGTAAAAATTTGTATGTTAAAAAACATATTATTATATAATTAAATAAATATTCGTGTAAAAATATGTATTTATAATGTCTACATTAGATAAAATACTGGATCAAATAACTATATAATTATAATAAATAAATTAACAGAATATAAACAAGTCATAAATAAATATGTCAGATGAATGTAGATTAGACACACATTTATTTAAAAGACAATAAAGATTGCTCTATCTCTACGTGAAGTGCTATACTATATTAGCATCTAAGATCTATACGTTTCCTTGAATTAAATATTCGCCCACGTTGAGTCATGATTGTGAATTTTTGAAATGGTAATATCCGATATTTACCAAAAGATGATTAAGTAATGCTGTTGTTTTTCTGTCACGTTTGTGGTAACTGCTTGCAAAATGGCCAGGATTGTTTACGGCAATTTGGATCACGATGTTCCTGTGATAGATGGTGTTGGAATCATTCTTACTAATCAGATTAGAACGTTCTTTGGCATTTTTTTGGCAAAGTGTTCGTCTTTTTAAACTTCTTCATGGGCAATCTGCTTTAGAGATCGAAATAAACGAGGACCAAGATGCTGGAGGGAAGGATAATCCAGGATATGTTTTGTTACCGGATGAAGGACCATTGTTTAAGCTTGTCGTTGCTTCTGACTCTGAATACTCAACGTTGAAGGACCTTTTCACTTCTAATACCTGCAAAAAGGGAAGAATTCTTATCGAGGGTTCCACGATCATTCATACAAATGAATTGCCTATTGCGTATGATGGGGATGTCATTTTTGAGCTCCCTCCTTCCGAATACAAATACAAAGGAATGAATCGGAAAGAGGATGGACATACCTGGACAGCAGGAACGACAACTGGAATTTTCAAGCGAGGGTGTCCAGGAGCAAATGTGTTGGGAGCCTTTGCTGTATCAACCCGGACTGCCCTGCTTCTAAGGCAGGATTTCCGAACTGCACTAAATGGAAAGGATGTATTGTTTCCCCACCTTCAATCGACAAACTGGCAAAAGGATTGACATGTTTTTTGTAAAGAAAATCCATTGTGCCTTGAAGTTTGTCATGCTGTGGCGTTTGCGTTTTCCCAGACGACATAACCAAGACTAGATTGTTTATCCACCAGGGAAAACATTCACATCCAGTGGGTGATGGTGTTTCTGCATCGAACAAAGAAGAAATGCATATGGCGGTCCAGAATGCAACAGAAAGAACTCCCAGAGCTAGTCCAAGAGTCATCGAAATGGCAGCATGTAAAGATGCTATCTTTGGTTTCCTATTAGATAATTCTGAGCCTGGAAGTTGGGATAAGCTCATGGATCATTTGCAGCCATTATCAAACAATCGAAGGTACAATTAGAGTTTTACTTTGTGCTGAGCATTCTTTGATAATACCTTTGATGCAGAGTTCGTCAATGGGTAGCGTCCGCAAAGAGAACTGCTGCTGAAATGCCAGAGAATATTGATGGATTATTGGAGCTGAAACGAAGGTTGTCTATCCCATTCATCCACGTGATTCACTATCCTGGGATGAATTTCCGTGGTTCAGACGACCAGGCATTAGTTTTTAAGATGACGGTTTCAGGGCCAGGTTCTGGAATCGATTATGTAAGGATGTGCCAACCTCCTCTTG
Organism: Selaginella tamariscina; assembly: GCA_003024785.1. Lineage (NCBI taxonomy): Eukaryota > Viridiplantae > Streptophyta > Lycopodiopsida > Selaginellales > Selaginellaceae > Selaginella > Selaginella tamariscina. Next base: position 13,942 of record PUQB01000717.1, read on the forward strand.
GCCCTTTGCAGAAGAGTTGGGTTCTACTTGATCACACACACCGTGTTGTTGATAAGTGGATCACTCTGGCATTGCATGTTTACGACCCAAAGTAAGATGTTATCTTTTTGTTGTCTTAACTCTTTGATTATTTTATAGTGTGCGTGATTATCCACCATTGCTTATGGTGACATGAAGAGACAAACGGCTGGAGCTGTGGAGAAGTTTTTTCGTGCTATGTTGGATGTCTGTTCCGAGAAGGGAATCTACAATGTGCAGTTCGCTGGGTTTATGTCCGATGAAGCAGGAGCGATCTGGCAAGCAATCAGGAATGTGTTCTTTAATGGCCAAGAAATTCCTGGACGTGAACGGAGCTGTATCTTTCACTATGAACAAGCCATACAACGTGTGACAAGGAAGTGGGTCCCTCTTGAACATCAACAACAACATCTTCAACTTTTGAGATCATGGCCAACAGCCACATCAACAACTGATCGTGAAGAAATTGAAAATAATCTTTTCCGCTTTTGGAATGAAAATGTGAAGGATGTTGGAGTTATGCAGACGTGGTTTTCATGGTGGGAAAGACAGAAGAATCATATTTCAAATGTTGTTCTTGAAAGCATGCCGGAGAATGCTGCAAGGGTTGTGCCCATGACAAACCAGTCGGAGTCTGTTCACGGAAGATGGAGGAGGGCTAGAGATTCAAAATACATTTCATTGTACCAAGCTACAATCCACGACCTGACTGAATCAGTGCGACAATGTGCTCTTGTGAAGGCTTTTAGAGATGGAAGGTATAGTGGTTCCGGGCCGACTTCAGAGGAGCTCTCAGCAAGGTTCGAGAGAAGAATGTCAAATGCTAACTCAACAACACCTACAGCAAAGGTTATCATCGACTTAGTTGAAGATGTTGCTCCATCAAGCATGCAGGATACTGCTTTTGTGGCTGCCACGAATGTTGAACATCGCACTGTGCAAAGAAATATGGGGTCAGAGGCTGAACGATCCCACCGACCGGACATCTTCTATAGTGAACAGGTTATTCCAACACAGTGTAGACGGAAGCGACGATTGGATTTTCAACTTGCAGAAGAACATGAAGAATATGTTCTGGTTGAAGAACAAGATGTTACACCTGGACAATGGGCGATTAGAAGATGTGGTGAAAGAAGTTCTGTGAAATGTCTGGCAGGCTTTCCCTCTTCAGGAGGTCAGTGGAGTGCTTGTGACAAAAAGATCAGTCCTAGTGGTAATCGAGTGGCTGCTCCTTGTTTTTTTGGAAGGATCAGATACAATGACAAAGAAACTGGTGAAGAATGCTTTCGCTCACAAATGATGTATTTTTGTCCAACAAACATGCTTTGCAGCAGACATCCAAGACCAACTATTGTTTCTCCGCCAGCTTCTACCTCGGTTTGGAAAGTTCAAGTGGGCACGAAGCTGATAGCAGTGGAGATCAATGATCTGGCAAGATCAGGTTTTATGCTAGCTGGGCTTCCTTCAGCTCATGCAGGAGTGCCAGGTTTTTCAACACCTCATGTTCCTTCAGTTCCTGTTGGAGTCACTGGATTTTCAACACCCCCTGCACAATTTCGTGGACCTCCTGTTCCTGCAAGTGGTCGTGCAACAAGAACACCTTTAGGGATGTCTAAGAAACAACAGGTAAGTTTTGAAGCATGTTTGACGTTGGGAGCATATGTCGCAGAAGTTGACGTGGTTGATCCTCCAACATGCATTCGCTTCAGAGTATGTGACAACGACCATACATCTGCTTGGGTTGTCATTTGCAGCGCACCATCTTGTTCATGCTCGGAGTTCTGCAATGGTCGTCAGTGGGTGCCTTGCAAACATATGTATTTTGTTTACAAGCGTGTACTGGGAGCTGATCCTCGAGTTGTCAAGCATTTGCAACGTCGTACACTTGCACCCCGTGAACTAAGTTCTTTATTGATGCTACCAAGGAACCTCCATCCTCCACCATCTATTTAGTGTGTTTGGTTTGTTTTCAAACAGCTTCGGTTTTATATTTGTTATTTCAAACTTATAATTTTCAATATAAATTTTAATGGTAATTTTATGCTTAGCATATTTTTAAGTAATTTAACATATATTTCCTTTAAATACAACAAAAATATACTACCATATTTTGTATGCGGCCGCCGCACTAGAATATTCTAGAATATTCTTGAAAATTTTGGAAGGTCCAATTGTGTGTACACTTGGCAGTACGAAAAATTTCCGTACAGAATATTCGAGGATATCTAGACGGAAATCGTACGGAACAACGGAATATTCAAGAATATTCAAATCTTGGTCAAGCTCGTTGACCTGCGCTCGAATTTCGCTGTGCCCCATCGTGGTGAACTTGAATGGATTTAGAAATTTTCAAATATGAACTTATGAATAACATAGAATGAGGGATTATAGAGTGTTTCTTTTGCGATATATGTCTAAGACAAAAACTAAGTGGATTAATAGAGAGAAGATGTTAAAGGGTTTTTAACAAAAGATGCATATGTCAAACATAAGATGGATTTATGGAGCAAGAGAAATCCATTGTAAAAGGTATGTAAATTTCTATCTCAAATTCTTCAACACACATTTAAAGTAGATTAATTACTTGTGGGCAACTTCAATTGATATTCTCGTGGGTAACTAATTTATGTGAATTTAGAGAGTTTAAATGATGAAGAGAATTTAAAGCAGATCAATTACCTGCAGACAATTAATTTTCTCAGGGCAACTAACCTTCTTGTGAATAATTAATCTTCTTGCATGCAATTGATCTATGTAGATTTTAAAAAGTCTGAAAGTGATGAAGAGAAATGAAACAAATCTGAAAGTGATGAAGATATAAGAAAGAGAACAAGTTTAAAAGAGAAAAAAAGAACAATATTTTGGTGAGTTTTTGTGTTATAATTAATTTTATGAGCATTAATAACTAATATTTTTTTTGATCATTTAATAACTTGAACATTAATAAATTTATTTATGTGGGTAACATAACGTTGTGTTTTAATGAAAGTAAGGAAATAAGAGAATTGAAATATTATAAATCAAAATGTTAAAAATGTAGAGAATAAAATTATAGCCATAATTCATTTTGGGATTGGTACAAACATGAAAGCTCACTCTCTCACAAAGTGAGTATATTTTATTTAAGTTAAGGTTCTTTAATAAATTTTGATTGCAGTTAAGATAATTCCAGTGGAGAAGGAAAGAAAATGTAAGAAACAAGAAATAAAGATGTAAATAAATACATTTAGAGTTTTATAGTTTTTATATCATTTGAGTACGAATAGACATGTGTTAATAAGCAATTGATGAATCCTAAAATTAATCATTCAATGCCATTGTAGCAATTAATGAGACAAAATATATGTTACATTAAAGAAGTGTAGATAAAGGAACTTGAACCTGAATTATTATTAACAACATTTACTAAGCAATGGAAAGTGAATTAATTACAGAATTGTAATTCATCAGGATTATGAAGGTTTAACAAAATAAAATCGTAATAAATTTTTAATTTTTAGTTGGGAAACTTTATACTTAAGACATGGTAATAGATATAGTTATAATGTAAATGTTAAGATAAATTAAACCTAGTATAATAAGTGTCATAATTTTTTTTTTCAAAATTTTCAAAATTTTTTTTTTAAGCAAATCAATGAGAAAACAATCAAAACATGTAAAATACACATGGCCAATAATGATAGTGGATAACTATCTCTTTGTGGGTACATTCCAAATTCTTTTTAACTCTTAATCAAAATTTTCACATACTTATTCATGTGATGTGGATAACTTTTACTTAGTGTGGGTAATTGATGTGGTTTTAACTTTTAGTGGATAACTTATGTGGTACATTTAAAAAATATTTAAGTCCTTATCAATTATCTATATTGGTTGCCTAACTTATTCATATAGACAACTTATAACAAAGAATTTGGGTTAACTTAAGCATTATATTATTAGGGTTGAAAATGAATATGGAGTGCTCTTTAGAAATTGTTTAAATTTAAAACATAATCTAGCTTAACCAAATCAAAATGAAATTAATTTTGTAAATGATGAAGATGATCTAGTTCATATATAAAAAAATGTAAAGGTTTCATTACCAAATGACAAGATGTATTTTTTACAGTTGCATTCTTGCAATTAATAATAATAAAAAAAACTTAGCCATTAGCTTTTGGAAATCCTAAAAGTTGACATTGTTTTGTCCCTTTCAATTCTTACAAAAAAAAAAAATACTCAAATATATAGAGAGCATTTGTATGGATGTGGAATAACATTGCAAATCAAGTGATATAAACACTTTTTAATATGGAAAAAACATTATACTAAATAATTCTGCTTCTTTTATAGTGCTTCCTTGAAAATAGTGTTTGAAATTCACATGATTGATAATGGTGTGCATCATTCTTCAAGTGTTGTACTAAGAGCTAAAAAATCACAGTATATGAAGTAATATCACATATCTATACATGTGTTGTAGACTAATTTATTAAGTTTAGTACAGGCAACTTATTTAATGTATACAACTTAATATATGGGTAACATGTTTAATATGGGCAACTTAAACTCATTTTAAGTTTTATAAGCTATGAAATTGGTTTAAGAGACATGGAATAACAAATGAGTATGTGAAAGAGTGTGTTGGTGCATTTGATTGTTAACAAACAACAAAGTACATGCTTGTGGTGGAACACATAAGAAGAGGTTAGGTTGTTGATTTAACAACTTAGTTTCTTAGTCTCAAAGTGCCCTTGGCATTTTTTATTTTTTCTCCAGTGGAACGATCTCTAACTACAACGAAAATTTATTGGAGAGCCTTAAATTAAATAAACATATTCATTGTTTGTGAAGAGTGAGTAATATGTTTGTACCAAGCCGAATAGAAGATGTGACATCTTTACTCCATTCTATGACCAAGGTAAGCCTGCATCTTCAACATTTTAATTCATATTTGTAATTCTCTCATTGTTCTTGAAAAAATCAGTTGCATGCATGTAAATGATTTAAATTCTCAACATCACTATCATATTCTCTAAAATCCATATAAATCAGTTGCCCATGAGTAGATCAGTTGCGCACGAGAAAATCAATTGCCTGCAGGTAACCAATATGCTTTAAATGTGTGTTTTAAAGAATTTGAGATGGAAACTCACATACCTTTGGCAATGGATTTCTCTTGCTCCATAAATCTATCTTATGCTTCACATATGCATCTTCTCTGTTGAGATGGAAATTCACATACCTTCGGCAATGGATTTCTCTTGCTCGTAAATCTATTTTATGCTTCACATATGCATCATATATACTCCTAATTTTCTTTAGATTTTGTATTTAAGAAATGATATTAAATAATATTTTATGTCTATAAATATAAATATTTTTAAATTTAGATTATATGTGTGTATGTATTGAACATGTATATTGCAACATGTATTTCTTGATATTTTGATATAATACATAAACTATTCAATGTGATTATTTATAGTCTCTTTAAAACTTAAAATTTGATTTGCAAGAAACATATGAGTGTTTTAGCCCCATGCATCTCAATCCTATGCTTTAGAATTTAGAACTTTATATTTTATTAATGTTTTTTTAATATGAATTTAAGGATATTCATATTAAATTCATATTAAATCATCTGTTTATATGAATGTAAACCTTAATAAAATGAATTTAAGGTTCTTCATATTAAAAGACCTAATAAAATATTGAAGAACCTTAAGAACCTTAAGCAACGACTATGCGAGTGCCTCACTAAAAGAGATCCTGTTAATGAGCTTAAATTGTTCAACCCTTCGACATGTTTACACCCCAAGGAGAACACCCCTAGCCAAATGTGCTAACTAGCACACCTGATTATGCGACCTAACCTTCCTTGAGCGAATGCTCAAAGCTTAGTGAGCACAAATACATCGACTTGTTAAAGTATTCAACCCCTTGGCATTAAACCCATGACACAACCTTGAAGAACGTGAATGTTACCAACTAGCCTAGTATCACATGTCTAGGTGACATTGTTTTCCAAGATGTGGGTTATTTTGTGATAACTCCTTCCTTAGATTAAATAGCTAGATCTACGTGGCTTACAAACGTCAACCCTAGAACCCCTTTGTGTGAACCTTCAAGATATTGATAAAGAGAATCTGTCAACCAAGATGCCACACTCATAGTTGAATAAGGTCACGGATGTGCCTTGCTTAGTTGTGAGTTAGGCTTTAGTTTGACATGAAGGAAGAGGCTAAAGACATGCCTCAACTTCTAACTAGTAGAACATATACTTGATAAGACCTCTCAAGCACAGATTCACTAACAATAAGGGTTGGACAACCCTTAAGGTATAATGTACTCTACAGATTGGAAGTTAGTGCGGCATAATATGGTTGTGCCTTGATAACACAAGTTAAAAGCTTCCACTAGTAGGAGAATAACGAGCTCACTTATGAAACTAAGAACTCTCTATACAACTACCCTACCTAAGTTATGTGACACAACAATTTTCATGTTTGACTAAGTGAGTTGGCACCAACCCTTAATGTTTCCTACCTAGACTCTGGCTATCTCTATCTCCTACCCCTAAATCCAACCTAGAGATATTAAGATGAGGGGTTAGGTCAACCCTATGGGTGTTTGTCAGAGTTTTAACCCAAAGGCTAACACGTGGCAACATGTGGTTGCTAAAGTGGCCATCTGACGTCAACACCCTATGTGAGTAACGCTAAGTCTTCTAAGACAATCTTAAAAGTTTAATTCAAATGTCCAAATAGGTATGAGACTTATGACTACCCTTCAAACCCCAAAGGATAACCCAAGTAGACTTTAAGATCTTGGCCTAGGATACCTATGCAGGCTCATGCCCTAACCCCACTAAGGAGATGTGTTCCACATATACCCTTGTGACAGAGCTAAGGCATTGTTATTTATTCCTTGAGGAATTACCCTCATCTGGGAGTACAACCTCTTTGAGCAATAAGGGGTACCCTAAACCACGACGAACCCCTAAGGGTTTGGGTGGTTGAGTCATACCCTAGACCTAGGGTTAATACTTGGTGAGGATAAGAGTGTGCGTCATAAGTGAACACGAGTGTTTTATTAAGTAAACTACCCAAGGTTGGATAACCTTAAGTACACAACCATGCAAGTGACTTATGAAGAAGCTTTTGTTAACAAGTTTAGGTCGTTCATAAGGAAAAGACCCTCCTTAGCCGAGTGTGCCAATAGCTTTCTAGTTAGAAGACCTAACCTCCTTGAGTGAATGCCTAAGGCTTAACAACCTAATGAGCACAAACATGTTTACTTGGTAAAGTATCCAACCTTTTGACATTAAACCCATGAGGTAACCCCAAAGGGTGTGCCTTAAGTGTTGTATTGTGTGTCATTTATTCTAATTTAACATCTTTATGTGACATTGTTTCTCAGGATATGAGCTATCATGTTATAGCCCCCTAGATTCAAGAGTTACACAATGTGTCATGAACGTGCTCTTAAATGCTAACTCTAAAACCTCTTTATGAACCCTTAAGAAATTGGTAATGAAAACTTGTTAACCAAGATGTCTTGTTTAGTTATGAGTGCTACACCTATCTTAATGTGGAAGAGGAGACTAGAGACATGCCTCAACTTTTGACTCTTAAAATGTGCAATTCGACAAAACCTCCCAAGCACAGATTTGTCAATGTTAAGGTAGACTACCCTAAAGGTAAGATGTACCCTATTATTTAAAAGTTGGGGCGGCACAATAAAGGGTTGTGCCTTAATGACAAACTAGATCTTGCATCAGTAAAACAATAACAAGCTCAGTTATGAACCTAGGAACTCTCACTGTATAATATTTAATATAGTGACAGAGACCCCCTAAAGTGGATTAACATGAAATCTCATTCCTAATGAGAATATACTTGGTGAGTTTAACTTAACGACCCATTAACTCTTAAACCCTAATTTAAGGGTTTAGGGCGTGGGGTTAAAGCAACCCTAGGGTTAGGTCAACCCTAGAGGTATTTCTAAACATATCTGACATGTCAAATTTATTAAGAACTTAATTGTGACATGAAAAGTTACGGTAAGCATTTTTTTAGATGAAAGTGTTAACTTCATTTAGAGTTTCTTGCAAGTACATAATGACACTCAGTTTGATCATAACTAGATACCCAAGTGTATTAAGTTGTTGTCAACATAGTTTGATAGGTAACAACAGTCAATATCATAATAAAAATTATGACAATGTTCTTAATTCATACCAACATGCGGAATTTGCCAAAGTCAACTAGAAAACCTTACAAGAATCTAGTCGAGACATAAAAATCAAAGGAAGAGTTTTTAAAAGGTAAGTGTTACCTTCTCCTAGGGTTTCTTGAGGTATCTAATGACAGTCGGTCAAACTACCCTAAACACTTAAGTGCACTAAGCATAATTATTTGTTATTACATATAGGGTTTATCACATAATTCGATAAGCAACAATTCAAAGTAAAAATAAAGGTTATAATAAAATTATAATAATAAACCAAGTTAAAAATAACAAATAAGTTAAGTGTCATAGTTTTTACTATGACTCGACCCTTTACTTTGGACGTTGACTGTTGTTACCTACTGTACTATGTTGATGGACCCTAGATGTAGTAGGAAACATGCCCGCTTAGTGCAATTGGGTATCTGGTGATGGTCCGGCCGGTGTCATTAGGTATTTGCAGGAAACTCTAAGCGAAGCTAGAACTTACCTTCTAGAAACCCACCCCAATTTTGACGTCCCGAATAGGTTGTTTGGTCTTTGCAAATGAGTTCGGCGTGTTAAGTAGGGTTAGGAACACCCTAGGGTTGACCTAACCATAGGGTTGCCCTAACCCACGCCCTAAAACCCCCACCCCCTTGGGTAGGGTTTAGGGGTAGGAGTAAGGGTGAGTTATAGGCTCATATTGCTAATTTATCTAAGGGTTAGAATTCAGTGCCAGCCCACTAATACAAACAGGAAAGAGGGGGGGGCTCCGTCACATAAATAAGTAGAGTATATGTAGGAGAGCTCCTGGGTTCATGAATGAGTTCGTTACTCTTCTGCCGGTGCAAGCTTCAGCTTGTGTCGTTAAGGTACAACCCTCTGTTGTGTCGCCCTAACTTCTAGATGCCAGGGGTACGTCCCACCTTCGGGGTAACTTACCCTTAACGTTGGCGAATCCATGCCTGGGACTTGTCGGAATGCACGTTCCAAGAGGCAGAGGTTGAGGCTTGTCTCCAGCCTCCTCCTCCACGTCAAGCTAGGTGTAGCACTCACGGCCAAGCAAGGCACATCCGTGTCCTTGTCCAACTGTGGGCGGGATCTTGTTTGACAGGTTCACGTTACCTGGTTCCTGAGGGTTCATTGAGGGGTTCTAGAGTTGGCATTTAGGAACCACGTTTGTGGTACTTGGTGCAACTCTTGAATCTAAGGGCTATGGCATGATAGCCCACATCTTGGAAGCAGTGTCACATGGGGATGTGACACTGGGCTAAACGTCACATGGTACAACGCTCGAGGCACGCCCTTTGGGGTTATGTCATGGGCTTGTCGCTAAAGGGTTGGATACTCTAGCAAACAGGCATGCTTGTGCTTGCACTAGGGTGCTAAGCCTGGGCATCCGCTCGAGGGAGGTTAGGTCTCGTAACTAGGTGTGCTTTGGCACACTTGGCTAGGGGAGTGTTCTCCTTGGAATCCAGAACCTAAGCTCATTAGCAGAAGCCCTTTCGTAAGGCACTCGCAAGGTCATGTGCTTAGGGTTATCCCAAACCTAGCCTTAGGGAGTTTGCTTAGCAGAACACTCGTGCTCGCCTACGGCGCACACTCGTTCCTCACTAAGTACTAGCCCTAGGTCTAGGGTGTAACTTGGCCACTCAAACTCTTAGGGGTTAGTCGTGGTTCAGGGTACCCCTTGTCCCTAAAGGGTTGTACTCCCGGATGAGGGTGATTCCTCAAGGGTAAGTGACAATGCCTTAGCTCTGTCACGGGGTATGTGTGGAACACACGTCTCCTTGATGGGGTTAGGGCATGAGCCTGTCTAGGTCTTCTAGGGCAAGACCCTAAGTCAACTAGGGTTATCCCTCAAGGGTTTTGGGGTAAACACTCTAGGGAGACTTAGGCTAAACCCTAAGTCAACTAGGGTTATCCCTCAAGGGTTCTGGGGGCAGACATTCTAGGGAGACTTAGGCTAAACCCTAAGTCTCTTGTCCACTTGGGCATTAGAGTCTAACCCTAGGGTCGTTGGGGTTGTTCTGGGAACTTAGCGTTGCTCACACAGGGTGATGACGCCGAATGGCCACCTGGCAGCCACGTGTTGCCACGTGTTGGCCATTGGGTTAAAACTCTGACATTAAGGGTCATTAAATAATTAAGTCAAGCATGAGAATTTAAAGTTAAACTCACTAAGTTAAGGATAACAATTAAGTTAAGGGTCCAATTTAAGAATAAATTTACCAAGTTAAAATAACAATTAAGTTAAGGGTTCAATTTAAGAATAAACTTACCAAATTAAAAATAATAACTAGGCTAAGTGTTCAACTTAAGAATAAACTCATCAAGTTAAGTATAAAACTGGGTTATAATTAAATAATTAAGCCCATATATTGGAGTTTAAGGATAAACTCTAGCAATGAGTAAAGTTTCTTGAAGTTAATGGTCCAACTTAAACATAAACTCACCAGCCCAAGAGGATAAACTCACCAAGTTGAGTCCATAAGGGTTAAAGGTCCATTAATTAATGAATTATTAAAACATTTATAATATAGTATTATATGTATATTTATTTATTTATTTACCTTACATACTTATGTTGAACAAACACAATAAGCATACTGTACTATACTATATTCGTTTCTTATTCCGTGTACTTCGGAAGTTGAAATATTAATTGCCAACAAATTTTTATAGTTTTATCTAGGTTAGCGAGTTCATTGTGGATTTAGTACGGGGAAATGTCATTAGAGACGTTGCCTAGGGCAATGTTGGAGCTCATCTTCCTCAAGGTTCCACTTGTACGCCTAGGGAATTTAATGTTTGTTTGTAGGAGTTTCGGAGCATAATCGACACTAAGAGGTTTAAGGAAAGGCATGCAATGGAAGGCAGTTGTTCACCCCATATCTGCTTTCAGCAAGGTCGAAACCTCTACATGAAAGACATGCATGGCCAGAACACAGAATGGTTTATATTCAAAGTCCTGCCACCACGTGTTACGCTTGTGAGTGGAAGTGAGAGGCTGCTGTGCTTCACAGAGAAAAGAGAGGATGATACAACCTCTTCACTGGTTGTGCTCAGTCTCATGAGCTTTCCTCGTGTTATTCGTGTGCCACTGCCTTTATTTAATGTTGATGATCTGCCTCCTTTTAATGTTGGTCGTGTGCCCCTGCCTCTTTTAAAAATTCGTGATCCGAAGCAATTTTGGCCGAGAGTGTTAATAATACTAAACCCAACGCACTAACCGGCATTGACTTCATGATTGCGGGCTTTGATGACACGAAACGTCGGTTTCATGTCTACAATTCTCGTACTCAACAGTGGTCACCACGCAGTATTGCTCCAGACGGAGACCATGAATATGTTGATCAAACAGCAATGTATCCCATCCTTGGCTTGGGTCTCATCTATTGCACATGTTTACCTGGGGCGCATGGGGTTCGCTACTTACAATGTTTGGGACGACAGTTGGGAAATTAGGGACATGCGACGATTCCAGTTCTTGGTTCTAATCGGTATCTGTTGCAGTTCGATGAGCATGGGACTTACACTCTCTGCGATGGAATAAGGATCTCTATTGGTGATTTCTTTGTGGGATTAATATTGTTTACAGAGCGTGGTGATAGGTGGAACGTTGTATCTCAATCAAATGAAGAAGATGGTTGGGATGGAAAGTGGTATTATTCCGTGTGCACGGATGGCAATGGACAACGATGGATTATGTGTAGCCACTCCCACAACATACTCAATTACAGCATTGATAGGAACAGATGGACTCAGCTTGGGGCACCTCCAGTAGATCCAAATCTTGGACCTCCATATGAGACGGATATAACAGGCTTTGTTTGGTGCACTTTGTGAAGGAAAGACTACAAACTGTTATTAAAGTTTATGAACTTAAAAGCATTCATGATGGAATTAATTTATTTTCTACAAAACATTTTATAATGAATAAGCATCAAAATAGCAAATTCTATTATAGGCTCATATTAAATTCAAATACAACACAACACAGGAAAGTCCATAAGTCATATACGATATCTCCCATTGGGGCTAATTCAAAGTGCACATAAGTAAAAGAACCTTTTGAAGCCAACTTAATCTTTGCACCTCTGGCTGGCTATACCGTTTACCGTAAGCTAGTTGCATTCTCAGTTGGCCTAGCTGCACATTAACTGACATCCCTTGTAGTTGATTTGACATGTATTTATAAATAAAATTACTGCCTTCCATTCTACAATTCAAATTCTTATAATTAATGAATTTTGCAAAGTTACTATGTAAATACAATGACATATACTTACATCATTGGGCAATCGATCTTAACTAAGGTTTCATTAGATTTTGTTGTTTTATTTTTGTATGAGGCATCATTCCTTTTTTAATTAATTCTTAACTCTTAGAAGGAATTAAATTTACAAATTAATCAATGAGAAGTAATTGCAAAAGTGATGTATTCATTATTTCTTATTTAAATTGATGTGGGTTTGTTTTATGGTCAAGGATGCCCTCTATTGTGGTGAACTTTGAATGGGATTTAAAAATTTTAAATGTGAACTTTTAAACTAATGTAGCTTCACATACTAAGATTTAAATTAAATAAACAAACATGGAATGAGGGATGTTTCCTTTATGATATAAATTTGAGATTGAGAATCGAGTGGATTAATGAAGATTCAAATGTTAAAAAGTTTTTAACAAAAGATGCATATGTCAAGCATAAAATGCATTTACGAAACAAAAGAAATCCATTGCCTAAGGTATATAAGTTTCTATCTCAAACTTTTCAAACACACATTTAAAGCAAATCCATTACCCATGGGCAACTGATTTTCTCACGGGTAATTAATTAATCTTCTTATGGGCAACTAATTTATATAGTTTTTTAAAAGTCCCAAAGTGACGAAGAGAAAAAGTGATGAAGACAATTTAAAGTAAATCAGTTACCTGTAGGTAAATGATTTTTAATGAGCAACTAATCTTCTATAAGGCAATTGATCTTTTTGTATGTAATTGATTTATGTGAATTTTAGAGAATCTGAAATTAATAAATAGAAATGGAATAAGTCTAAAAGTAAGAAAGATTTAAATATGAAATAAGGGTAGTTTGCACAATGGGCTCTATTAATTTTAATACTTTTTAAAAAGATTAGGATGTATTGTCTTTATAACATAAGGAAAAAATAAAAATAAATATGATTTTTTATGGATTATGATATAAATTTCTTTAGGGTTAATGCATTTTATATTAACATTCTTTTTTATTTTAATGCATATGTGAATGGGTTTCATGCATGTTATTGAAAAGAATAAAAAATTGTGCTAAAAAACCTTTGGAAAACCTTTGGAATTAAGGAAAATATTAACTTCTCTTTAATTTCTTATAACTTGAGCATTAATAACTTAATTTTGTGAGTAATATAACATTGTGTTTTAATAAAGACAAAGAAAATAAGAAAATTAATAATGTTATGGATCAAAAGATGTAAGCTTATCTTAATTATAAAATGGAGTAGAAGTTGCCACAATTTTTTTTTGGGCTTAATATAAACATGGAACTCACTCTCTCACAAACAATGAATATGTTTTATTTAATTTAAGGATCTTTAATAAATTTTCATTGTAATTAGAGATAATGAAGAAGAAAAGAAACAATGTAAAAAACAAGCAAATAAACATGTAAAGAAAGAGTTTTTTTTGTAGTTTTTTATCATTTGAATATGGATGGGCATGTGTTCATGGGCAATTGATGAATCTTCAAATTAATCATTCACCCTTGTAGCAAGTAGATGAGACAACATATATATATTATATTAAAGAAGTGCTAATAAAGGAATTAAACTTGAATTATTATTAATCAACATTTTATTAAGTAATATGGAAAGTGGTTTGATAAGTATAAAGTACATAATTAAAGGATTGAAATTCATTATGTTATTTATGAAGGTTTAGCAAAATAGAATCATAATAAATTTTAACTTTTATGTGGGTAACTTTATATTTGAATGCATGTATAGATATAAAATTATTAATGTAAACATGTTAAGATAAAAGTGTTATTTTTTTTTTCAAAATTTCCAATTTTTAAACAAATCATTTGAGAAACAATCAAAACATGTAAATTACACATAACCAGTAATTAATAGTGGCTAAATAACATTTTTGTGAGTACATTCCAAAAAATTTCTAAGTTTTAATCAATTTTTCACATACTTATTCATGTGGTGTGGGTAATTAGGTGAGTAATTGATGTGGTTTAACTTTGAATGGATAACTAATGTGATAATTTCAAAAAAATTTAAAATCCTTATCAATTATTTATGTTGGTTGCCCAACTTATTCACATGGGCAACTTATAACAAATAAATATGGGTAACTTTTTTTTGGGTCACTTAAGTACTATAGTACTAGGGTTGAAAATAAATATGGAGACCTTTTTAAAGTATTGTCTAAATTTAGAACACAATCTAGATGAATGAGATGAAAATAAAATTAATTTTATAAATGATAAAGATGATTTAATTTATATATAAAAAAAGTGTAAAGGTTCCATTATCATATGGCAAGATGTATTTTTTAAGCCACTAGCCATTAGCTTTGAAAATTCTAAAAACTAACATTGCTTTTGTCCCTTTCAATTCTTACAAAAAGAAATATCTAGATATATATAGAGCATTTATGGAGGTGGAATAACACTGCAAATCTACCATTTTTAATAGATAAAAAGCATGACATTAAAATAGTCTCTTTCTTTAATAGTGCTTCTTGGAGAGGAATGGTATTAAATAGTGTTTGAAATTCACATTATTGATTATAGTGGCATCATTCTTCAAGTGTGTACTAATCACATATCATATTTGTGTTGTGGGCAACTAATTTATTAATTTAATATGGCAACTTATCTGTTCAACATGTTTAATATGGGTAACTTAACTCACTTTAAGTTTTTATAAGTTATGCAATTGGTTTCAATGCACATAGAATAACAAATGAGTATGTGAAAAAGTGTGTTGTGCGTGCGGTATATGTACAGTGTGACAAATGACTATCAATTGTTGTAATGACTTTGCATGATTTTATAAATTACAAAACTTTGATGAAACATTATTATTTTAACCCTTTGTCGTTTTATGGAATGCAAAACAATGGACTTTTTAATAAAGTGTCGAGTCATTATTTAATTGTAATGTTATGTTCCCCATGCATGGATGGTACTCATACATAGGAATGTATAGGCATTATGCCATGCAAATATTCATGCATACATGTCCCATTCTTTAATGCTCACTCTATGAGCTAGTCAATTCACAAAGTGAAATATAATCTCACTTCATGAGCCAGTTGGATCACAAAATGAGATGCCATCTCATTTTGTGGCCCAATCGAATGACAAAATGAGGACCTTTCTCACTTCATGAACAATTTGGTTCACAAAGTGAGAAGATGTCTCATTTTGTGATTGATTGGTTTATGCAATGAGCATTGTAAAGACAGTTACATGTCAAAAATCCATTTAGATTATAAAAAAAGATATTTTGAGGGCTCTATGTTTTTGTTTTCATTGGTCTATATGTAATTTCTTTATGTTTTCTTCACACAATGTTATTTACTTAATCTAATTTTAAGAATTGTCATTCAGGAAATCGATTGTGTTTTAAACAATGTGACTAAATAGCTTTTATTTGTTCTTTGAAGTGACTGGTAGTTTTATAAGTTGAAAGGGTTTTCAATATATTCTGTGAAACTAAAAATATGTTGTTTAGTAAGATGTTACATTTGTGCTATTTATGAATTAACTGTTGTGGTAGATAAAATTTGGGAAATAAAAAACACCTTTTACATCTTTACAATAAGATTGTGTTATGATTTTTTTTGTTTTAACTAACAAAATAGTTTTGATAATCATAGTTGCATAGGATTTGTTTGGGTTTCTATTTATAAAGGAACCAAATTGTGCAACTCTCTATTGTAATCCACATGTTCACAAATAACTTATCACCCACAACATAGCATAACTTAATATTTGAATGATATAGAAGTTCGACAATAATACCAACAAACCCTTCCAAAATTGATCACCTAATTTGAGTGAGTGATTTGTTTTCGATTGCATTTATGTTAAAAAATTATATTTTCAGCATTAGACTAGCCAAGACATTGTAAATTTTGTACAATCTAGTGTAATATATTAATTTAATGGGAAATATTATAATGACCTGATGATTTATTAAAATGACCTAACACGTTAGCAATTGTCAGTCATATAGTGGATTTTTGTCACGCAGTGAGTACACCTCTCTTGATATATATAAATAAAAATCATTGTCACCATCGGCTACTTCATTGCATCTATGGGACAGGCAAGACAGGGAGGGGAAAAGCGCAATGTACACAATTAGAACGAGCTCTCTCGCGACATCACAACCAGCTCAAAAAAAGTTATACATTGTTGGCCAACTAGAGGCAAGTTCGCCAGTTGTGGCCAGGTTGATTGCACCCTCTGCACAGCCGTTGTCTATACTCCTGTGGTGCCAGAACTTGCTGGGGTAGTGATGCTTGCTACAATGGCTTGGGATGGCACCTGGGACGGCAAATGGGATGGCACTTGACACACTCATGTATATACACACACACACACACATGTGTGTGTGTGTGTGTGTGTGTCTATATAATTTTATTTATTTAGCACACACACGCACACTCTTGTATATACATATACATACATATATATATATATGTGTGTGTGTGTGTGTGTGTGTGTGTGTGTGTGTGTGTGTAATTTTATTGATTTATTTATCTCTAGCACACACACGCACACTCTTGTACATACATATAAATATATGTGTGTGTGTATTTGTATAATTAAATATTTATTTATCTCTTGTACACACAAGCACACTCATGTATATACATATACATATATATGTGTGTGCATATGTATAATTTAATTTATTTAGCACACATATGATATACTGTTATGACCCATATAACAAATAAAAGAATATTTTCTAAAAAGGTATAAGTTAGAATATTCCTAAGGAGTTATATCTAGATTTAAGGTAGAATTAAGGACACACTAGGATTGGAAGCCTTTTGGGGAGAGCAACGTGTGGAGACTAGAGACAACTTGGTGGTTTGTGAGGGTCTCTAGTTTGTACGTAGTGGTGCCTAATAATTGGTATCGGAGCAAGGTTCGAGAATGAGTGCCTAGTGGGAAGGAGAGATAATACCACCTGTGTGGAGATGTTGGACACTGAAAGACAAATTGTCTAGGTAAGGGTTTCATTGGTGGCAAGGACAAGTATATGCCTAGAAGCTTCAGGAGATGGAGCGTGGAGAGGAGCACAAAGAAGACTTCTCTAAACCACAAGGTAAATTTCTATTTGTTTTTGCTCAACATGTAACTGCATGCACGAGAGGAGCCACATACACGTGCTATTGTGGTGGAGGACGATTGGTGAGTGTCCAGTGCGAGTCTTTGTGGATAGCATGAGTAGAAATAACTTTGTGTCAACAAAGTTAGTGGAGGAGTGCAGCTTGCGCACAAAGATTGTGCCTCAATACGAGATTGAGGGCAAGCTACAGTGCTTATGTGGAGGAGTTTTGGCAAAACCCAGCTGGTGGAGCTGCACGAAGACTGTGCCTCAATATGAGATTGAGGCTCAGCTTTCATACATAGCTATAGTGCTTGTGTGGAGGAGTTACAGCTGTAGGTTGGCAAAACCCAGCTGGTGGAGCTGCGCAAAGACTGTGCCTCAATACGAGATTAAGGGATTAGCTATCACATATAGCTATAGTGCTTGTGTGGAGGATTTACAGCTGTAGGTTGGCAAAACCCAGCTGGTGGAGGTGCACAAAGACTGTGCCTCAATACGAGATTGAGGGCTCAGATGTCACACAGAGCGAAAGTGCTTGTGTGGAGGAGTTATGCTAGAGGTTGGCAAAACCCAGCTGGTGGAGATGCGTGATGAACTGTGCCTCAATATGAGATTGGGCTCAATTGTCACACAAAGCTAAATTGCTTGTTTGGAGGAGTTATAGTTAGAGGTTGGCAAACCTAGCTGGTGGAGACTTTCTTTCTTGCGAAGCTAGTGTGTGTTGACCTCATTCTTGGGATGAGTTAAGTGGAGCAATGGCCAATTCCTAGCAATGTACAAGAGTTACGGAGTTTCTTGGGCATAGATGGTTATTACTGGCAGTATGTCAAGGATTATGCCAAGAAAGCTTCTCCATTAATTAGGTTGCTAAGGAGGGATGTTCCCTTTGCATGGAGTGCTTCAGAGGAGAGTAGTTTCTAAGCTTTGAAACAAGCTTTGGTACGTCCACCAGTTTTATGTATTGCAGATCCCTCTAAGCCTTATGAGGTATCATGTGATGCAAGTGGAGTGGCCACTAGAGCTATACTTATGCAAGAGGGAAGGCCTATTGCTTATAAGAGTTGTACTTGAATCTTGCAGAGCAATAGTACTCAATGTATAAGCAAGAACTACTAGCTATTATTAATGCATTATGAGTTT
This sequence comes from Selaginella tamariscina, assembly GCA_003024785.1. NCBI lineage: Eukaryota > Viridiplantae > Streptophyta > Lycopodiopsida > Selaginellales > Selaginellaceae > Selaginella > Selaginella tamariscina. The sequence continues at coordinate 32,661 of PUQB01000717.1, forward strand.
GGAGGCACTATCTTTATGATGCAAGTTTCAAAATGTTTACAGATCACAAGACTTTAGTGTATCTATTCAAACAAAAGAGTTAAAACTCTCGGCAAACTCACTAGATGGTTAAGCTCATGAAATTTGGTAAATTTCCTATTGAGTATTGCGTGGGAAAGGCTAACATGGTGGTAGATGCTTTGTCACGCGTTAGGAGAGTCACAATGGTTGGAGAATCCCAAACACGCTTATGTAATGCATTAACAAGGACGGTCAGTGAGTTTAGCCAGGTAGTTCAACATGCTCAAGCACAAAACGCTGAGGTGCATGAGCTTAGAGGACAACTAGAGCCACCATTTCATTTTAGGATGGAGTTTTTGCACTACAATGGCCGTGTGTATCTTCCTCGTGTGGACCATTTAATCAACTAGGTACTATATTTCCATTATGATCGCCCGAAGGCTGGTCATTTTGGAGGGAGGAAAACGTATGAGTTGATCAATATGAGGTTCTAATAGAGGAATATGAAAGCTGATATTGTGGAGTACTGTAGGACTTGTGACAAGTGTCAGCAAGTAAAGGTGCCCAAGGAGAAACAAGGTGGGCTATTAGTACCATTGCCTATTCTAGACAGGTGATGGGGCAGTATCTCTATGAACTTTGTCACCAATTTGCCAAGGACATATGGCATTAGAATGTGTCCATACTATGCTATGTTTGGACGACATTCCAAGACAGCTTTTGAGCTGGGTTTAGCAAATAAGAAAGCTCAAGGCAACATGGATGAGAAAGCTAAAGATTTGAGTGTTAAGCTTGAAAACATTCAGAGTTTGTATAAGAAGAACTTACAACAGATCAAAGCCAAGCTATTAAGTTTGCTAATGAGCACAGAAGCTTCCGAGAGTTCCAGGTGGGAGATTATATATATCTCTGAGTGGTATTTGCCACACATGTACTCAAGCATATCGACTACGGTAGCCAGAAGGAGTGAGGGTGCACCCTGTTTCATGTTAGCCAATTAAAGAGAGTACTCACAAGAAACGAGTCCCAGGTAGATTCTTTGTGGATGTACGAGGCTAATGATATAGGACCAATTGAGTAAGTTATACTGCCCTTGAGGACAAAGACTTGCTAATGGGGGAAGGATTGTTATGACCCATATAACGAATCAAAGAATATTCCTCAAAAAGGTTTAAGTTAAAATATTCCTAAGAAGCTATACCTAGATCTAAGGGAGAATTAAGGACACACTAGGATTGGAAGCCCTTTGGGAGAGCAATGTGTGGAGACTAGAGACATCTCGGGGGAGGTCAGGTGGTTTTGTGAGGGTCTCTAGTTTATATGTAGTGGTGCCTAACATATACATATACATATATATATATATGTGTGTGTGTGTGTATTTGTATAAGTTTATTTATTATCTATCTTTGGCACACACACGCACACACATATAATTTTATTTATTTATCTCTGTCTCTCTTAGAAATTACTTTATATATCTCTCTTAGATACACACTCTTTAATGTATATGTATTTGTGTTTTTTTATATATGTAATTTCTTTATCTCTATCACACACACACAACTATATGTATATGTACGTGTGTATTTCTATCCCATTCTCTACCTAGGTGACAGGATTAACCCTACCATCCCTTTCATGTTGGGTGGGCAAGATTAATCCGCCCACCACTCTCTGAGACAGAGAAGAGAATCCCGCCGCCTAATGCATGTGATTAACCCCGCCACCCCTTACATGGCGAGTGGGTGGGATTAATCCTGCCACCTATGCCCTACTTAAAGGGTGGTGGGATAAACCCACCACCCATGCTTTGCTTAAAGAGTGGCGGTATAAACCAACCATACCTTACCTAAAGGGTGGCGAGTAATCCCGTCACCCATACCATGCCTGGCATGCAAAATTAATTCCATCTCACACTCTTTGAAACATAATGATGGCGGGATTAATCCCACCACCCCTTCCATGCCTGATGGGCAAGATTAATCTTTGCCCATAACTCTCTCATATGGATAAGGGTAGTGGGTGGGATTAATCCCGCCACCGATGCCATACTTGACCGGCAAAATTAATCCCGCCCCACATTATTTAAGACATAAAGGGTGGCAGGATTAATTCTGCCACCCCTTCTATGTCTAGTGGGCAGGATTAATCCTGCCAACCGTTCGAGGAGGCGTGGAGGTGTTAATCCGCTCATCGAGCATGGAAAGGGTGGCAAGATTAATTCCGCCCACCGGATGGCACCTGGGACGGTGGTTGCCATTCAAGCTGTACCAATGTATGCATGGCTACTGCCATTGCTTGCAGTGCAAGTGTCACACTTCCTTGGCCCTGGCCCCGTCCTCCACACCGACGTGGAGCCTGGCTTGTGACTGCTGGAGCTCTTGTTTTGTGTGCTCAAACCCAGAGGGGTCTCACATGGTGGAGCGATGGTGTGATGGCCATCCTGTTTGATCACTCGATGCAGTGCGGTTCTAGAATGCCAACCTCGTCTGGGTTTTGTTGCACCCCATCATCGGCAAGCTTGCCATTGGTTATGGAAAGCTTCCACCGAAATGGGCTCACCCTTCTGCAGCCACTGGAGAATGTCATGCATACACAAAATGCCTAGCGCAGTATGCTAATACCCTGTTCAAGGTATGATTTTGACACTGTAGGGTCCGTTGTTGCCAGCTTTTGGTTCCAATCCTTGCCTTGTACAAGTTTAAGCGCATGGTGCGAAGCTTGCCGTGCAACCGTTCAAAAAGGGGACCAGAAAGGTTGGGAAATGCTTGCGTCTTCTCCACCTCTAGCTTTCTGGAAATGTTTCTAGTCTGTGCAGCAACGGCGTTCATAATCCGTCCATAGGTGCCTGCAGTGTCAATGCAAGCCAGGGTTAATTAGGTTCAGCCCACCTCCCCTGGCACTTACCATAGAGGTCAACCAGCTTGCCAAGCCACCCTTTGACTTGCCAATGTGCACTTTCGACGTTGGAAGTCGTAATTCTCCCAAAGTGCGTAACCTGGTTAACCTAGGCATCGACAAAGTGGATTTTCCATGGCAGCTTGTTTTTCTCGAGGTAGTGGATGGTGTGGCGATTCACTTTTCTTGAGAACATTGCCATCTGGCCAAGTAAGCAACTTCCGTAGGCGCTCCGACAACATCCCATTTCTTTAAATGTTGCATCGCCATTTTTGTTGCCGCCTCACCATTCCAGTTGCATAGCTTTTCTTACAGTGCTGCACAATTTTTGGAAATGTGCCATTAGCAAATGATGATAATGTCAACAGCCACTCGGTCTCGATTGTAGTGATGAGGGCAAGCTCGTGATCCAAGACAGCAACCTTGGGGGTGTTCGCAATGTTGCATTGATGCACCAAATAGCCCAGCAGTAATCAGCAATGCCCTCACTAGGTAAAAAGGCGAACAACAATGAAAAGCTTTGGCTGGTTGCAATGATGCCAACAACATGCATAAGTGGCAAGCGATGTTCATTCATTTTGTACGTGCAGTCTATGAGGAGGATGTTCGACCCCAACGATGTGTGAAGACCTAGGTAACCTTGGGCTCAAAAAATAAGTGAGTAACCCGATTATTTGCATCTACTGCAACCTTGCTGACGATACTGGCATTTGCCTCATTCCGCAGCATCTCCATAAGAGCCCTGCCACCAAGCTCTTGCAATTTCCTTTGCAGCATAATGTTGCGCAACATCTACAACCGTGAGGAAGGTCTCCGATAAGTCTAATTCCCTTGAAACAGCTTGGAGGATGTGCCTGGATTTCATGCCAACCCGGTGCATGTTGTCGATGTGGTAGACATCTTCTACTGTGCACTTCAAGCGGCGAGCGCTGGGAATGGCAGTGAGGGACTCACCGAAAAGTCATGGTGGATGGCCAGTGTGCGTCGCGTTGGTGCAGCTAATGATCCAGCTTCCATCGATGTTGTTGAGCTTCAGCATCACCTCATATCCACATCCACTCTCTAAGTTCCTTTTTGCCGTATGCTGAGGGACTTGGGGGTGCATGCTCCGCCTTGTGCACATCACAGGATGTGCCACCGGATTGCAGGCTCTTGCTCCCCAATGCTCCAAGACTACGAACGCCTGATGACAGACACGAATCTGTTGGCAAGTGCATATTGACATGCTTCCCGTGTCAGTGCCAAGGAAGGGAGGGGAGCAGTGCAAGTCTAGATCTCCAGTGTTTGCAACGGAGCATGTTCCTGTCCCTCCGACAAGTCAAGCTAGTGGATACTATTGTCCATGATAAATGTGGTAACACGCGCTTGATCGTTTTTTACTTAGAGTTTGTACACAAGAATCGGGAATGAGAGGCTGTTGCCGAGGGATGAAGGGGTGCGGAGATGATGGGTGAGAAGGATATTCTGAAGGGTGGGCCGTGGGAAGGCTTTCAACGTGCTCACATAGCAGTGCCAAGTATTGGGGGTATCTCCCAGCTAATCTTACACCTTCCATTAATGGTGAGTGTCGCAGGTTAAGTGACGTGTTAGGTCATTTTAACAAATCATCAGGTCATTATAACATTTCCCTAGTTTAATTTCTAACTTTGAAAGTGTTAATAAAAAGATTATTTTCAGAAGTAAACTCATGACAAGGAAGTGATTGTACGAAATGAAATTATTACTCTACGAAGTGAGAGTTATGCCCCAAAGTGAGTCTCAAAGACTCTAAACTCATAAATTGAGGCTTCAAGCTCACGGAATGAGTCTCCAAGCCCATAGAGTGAGCCTCATGTTATACTTTAAGTGATACTCTAAGCCACAAAGTGAGGCTCCAAGATTAGGAAGTGAGGCTCATGCCTTACAAAGTAAGACTCTGTTCTTAAGAAGTAAGATTCCAAGCCCATGAAGTCAAACTCCAAGCCTATAGAGTCTTACAAAGTGATACTCTTTCCTTATAAAGTGACACTCCATCCAAGCACATGAAGTGAATTTCCAAACCCATGGAGTGAAGCTTTTTCCTTATAAAATGAAATTCCAAGCCTCCAAAGTGAGATTCTATTCATGAAGTGAGTTCATGCCCCATAAAATGAGACTCCTAATCCACAAAGTGAGACATGAAGTGATGGTCATGCTCTATAAAGTGAGCCTCTAAACCCACTAAATGGGCCTCCAAGCCCATGAAATGAGGAGTCATGCCCCATGAAAGTCCAATTTTAAAGCCCACAAAGTGAGTTTTAGGCCATACGCAGTGACACTCCAATTCCATGAAATGAAAATCCATCATTAATTATGGTGCTCTTCTTAGGGACTTTATTTTTTAACTCTGAAGAAACTTCCTCAATGCAATGAAAAAAAGTAAACTAAATAGAGCACATGGCATTGAAAAGCCAGCCATTGTAGTGGCTATCAGTACATCTATTATATTTACAATATTTATAAGTGGTGTTACAATGATTCATAATGTCTCCCTCATTCAATGAAATAACATTTTTAGAAACAAACCAAGGACATTGTGGCTAGCACCACAGCCAAGGGTATACATGGATACTGACCACCAAATAATGGGCTGGGAGATGCTGTATACCTACAATAGTTACTAGTGTTTTGACTTAATAGAGTATAATGGGTATCAAAGGTTTGATTTAGTAGCAGTCTTATCTCACTTTGTAAACTTTGGCTCATTCTATTAACAGAATTCAATATATAGTTGTTATACTTGGTTAGTTTAAACCCTAAACTTAGGCATTTAATGATAAACTTGCAAGGTTAAGTATAATAACTTGGTTAAGAGTTACAAGGGAACTATTATTAAATAATTAAGCCCACCAACGATGGGCATGTATACTAGTCTTGTGTGTGTGTGGGTATGTTTGTCATTAACGCCCCATCAATGATCATCTTAAATCAATATATAGTTGTTATACTTGGTTAGTTTAAACCCTAAACTTAGGCAATAGTTGACTTATAGTTGTTATACTTGGTTAGTTTATTTAAGTTAATTGTTATCCTTAATCTAGTGAGTTAGATTTTTAGCCTAATTGTTAGTCTTAACCCGGTGAGTTTATCCGTAAAGCTCCTATGCTTAGACTTAACTATTTAACATCCTTAACAAATTAAATCCTTAACCTACTAGGTTTAACCATGCCTGTGAGTTTAACTGTTAACAACCTTTAACCTAATTATTATATTTAATATGATGAGTTTATTCTTAAGTAGACCCTTAGAGGCGATTCATATGTGCCCTCACGCTTACTTTCTTGGGGTCACATGTAATATTTTACTCCCACCCTCGTGAGAGTTTGAGGGCAAAATTCTAAATAAGCCTAGATTTAACTAAATTTCATTGCCCTCGTGAGGGTAAGATTGTACTTTTTCTTGTCACATGTTTCATTATCATAGATTTAAATAAAGATTTTAAATTATATTTAATATAAATAGTCAAATTTTTAATCTTATTTATTTTATTTTAAAATTATATAATTGAGAAGTTTATGATTTTAATTTATATATATAATATATATTTTAAAAACAAATTTATTAAATTTAAATTAATAATAAGAGGGTAAATAGGTCATGTGTAACCTTCAGCCTCACCTTCACCCTCATATGAGGGTGAGGACACATGTGAACAGCCTCTTAACCTCTTAGTTTTACACATACATGGACTTAACTATTTAATGTAACTTTGTTATTATTTTTTAGTCAGTGAGCATAACCCTTAATTTAATTGTTATCCTTAACTTGATGTAAATTGAACCCTTAACTTAATTATTATTTTTAACTTTGTGAATTTATTCTTAACTTAATTGTTATCCTTAAATTGATGAGTTTATCCTTAATTACCTATGTCATATATATCATGCATGATTAATATGATGCTATGTGGATTTAGGACTTAGGGTGGCCATTCCAGTTTCTTTGTAACTTTTATTAAATATTTAGTAAAATGAACAAGATTCATATTTGATGGACCACATTTTAGGATGGCATTTATAAGGCATTGATGACACACATATACTAAATAAACTTATTATATAAGATATTACACATGCCATGACTTAAATATTTAATAATTATTATTTACCCAATTGTTATCCTTAATATAATGAGTTTATTCTCAAGTTTCTAAGTTTGAGCTTAATTATTTAACTTAGTTATTCCTTAATATAATGATTTTTTTTTTAAATTAAATCCTTAAATCAATTATTATTCTTAACTTAAAGAGTTTATCCCAAAGTTAAATTCTTATATTGAATTTAACATAACCATTAGATAAAAATAAAATAATCATCGTATGAAATTCAAAATGATCATTAGATAAAATTTAAGATGGCCATTGATGAAATGATTTAGAATAATCTTTTGATGGGATTTAAAATGGTTGTTAAAGGGGTGTTCATGACATACATATGGACATAGACACACACATTGAATAAACTTATTATATAAAATTTGTGCATAGGTAACATAAATACTTCATTATATTATTATTATTAATAGGGACAATTTTAAACTAACCCTCGCATATTAGTAAAGATATAAAGTTTTATAATATATGAAAAAAAAGACTCGATAATTTAATTACTTAATTGTTAATTATTAAATCCTAAATTAATAATTAAGTAAATCATTGTTAAATTCTAAAATGAAATTTTATTGATGTGTAACTTCAAGCCTCATTATTATGATAATCTATTATCATTATAATTTCTTAAATAAAAGTTAAGCCAGATGTATATTTGATATATATATATATATATATAATATATATATAATATATATATATATATAATATTTCTATAATATTAAGATATTTTCAAATTTTTTATTATTAGAATTTCAGAAATGAATTGTAATAGTTTTTCTATGCAATAATTGAAGTGCAGAATAAAAGTAAAGTGTATGTTTATTATTTCTTACTTGTAAATACGCCCCCATTTACATTTCTTAAATAAAATTCAAATTTGATTATAGAGTAATTTAAATTTTTTATTAAATAATTAAAGTGTAAAATAAAGTATTGTTTACTTAAATATATGCATATATATATTTGGAGTTATACGTGTGTGTATATGTGTGTATATTTAAATAATAATATGTTTTAAGTAATGATTCGATTTTGAATATAATAACATCCAATACTTTGGGTATAGTTTTCACTTAAATCTGACAACCTTCTTCGTATCCCTACTCCTGGTGCAAGTGTTAAAATTTTATAAATATTTTAATTATTAAATACTGTTTAATTAATTTATGTTCATTAATTAGACATTATAAACATGCCATTTGTATATAGATACAACACTATAACTTATTATATATATATATAATTTCTTTTTATTATTGTTTCTTGAATTTTCCTTACATTTTTATGTTCTTGAAAATATAAAATATAAGACAATATTTGACTATGATTTATAGTTGAACTAAGACTTTAAGACTTCAAAATGGTAGAAAACATTTCTAAACAAATTTATGTAATAAAATTATACTGACTGTGTATATTAATACATAATATATATTTATTATGCTACCGTGTAATAAATGATAGAAAATTCATATTCAATAAGAATTTAAATAATTAACTTTATTACAATTTTTTTATTTAATTGTAAATTGCATACACAATCATAATATAGTTGTGTACAAGGTATGTCCTGCATAATCGTTTATGATATGTACAGAGTAGATGGTGAGCTTATGTCAGGCTTACAACAACGTTTTCTCAGTCCTAAATCTTAGAAATTTAAAAATATCAATAGACGTTTAGCTATAAAACAATAAGTATCAATGATGAAATAAATTTAATTATACATTTATTAGTAATTATTGTAATAACTATACTTATTATTAAATATATATATATATATATATATATATATATAAACATGACTTCATTGTAATTAAACCCACCAAATTCAAAGTTGCTCAGGTAACCGCATTCAGAAACTGATCCTCATATGAAGTAATCCCATCAGTAACTTGGTATCATCATTGCAACTTCCATATGTACATAGGAAGTATATCTATCAGCAACTGTATTAGCGTGCGTGCTATTACTAACCAAGGCAAACAATAAAAAATTTACGTCACACACACACACACATGTGTGTGTTACTATTAGAGCTTACCAACTGACCGAAAATTTGCCGACTAAACACACACACGTTATATACAGAATAATATTGTATGCAAGCTAAGACATACACACCCCATACATTACATACACACACGTACCATTCTCCTTGTAACGTGCTCAGCCTTCATTATTCATACATTTACCATCATTTAAATAAGTTAAATCCTCACCTATAATATAAAGATTGCTATTTTAAAATCATTAACTAATTAGTGTTATGTTGGTTCTAGATAAAGCAAATACCAACATTGGACTCTGCACAAATCCATAACCAATATATAGGCGATTTTCAGCGCTAAACACACAATATGATTGTGCATCAGTGACTCTAGTCCATCGCCAAATACACACATGGATATAAATTATAGAGAGATAACTTATATTCTTAAAATGATAAATTCATTATGTTTGTCCTAGATAAAGGACCGACTTTCAGCGCTAACACACAATACACTTTTGTGAATCAGTGACTCTAGCCATCGCCAAACATTTTATATATATAAGATCCAACATTCAATGAATATATATCTACACATAATGCATTCAACTCGGGTATATCTTGTACTGATATTTTGGTCCGAAGTAGAGCCGTTATCCACACTGGATAATGCACGAACCCAAGCCAATATATATAGGCGACTTTCAGCGCTAAACACACAATAAGGTTTTGTGCATCAGTGACTCTAGTCCATCGCCATGTGTGAGTGCAAGTTCTTAAGCTATAATCTTATCGACCGACTATGTATGGCTATGCCTCTATTGCTAATTCATTAATAACATGGAAACCGAGATTGGCACACGAAAACACAGAAATCACTCACTGTTATGATAACTCCTCTCATTATACCCACAAACTTTACACTTCTTTGACCTGCCAATTTAGGAGTAAATGGGTAAAAAGAAGGAAATTTATGAAAAAAAGAATAGGAATTTTGTGCAAACGAGGCGGATCTCCACAGCTTCAAAGCCGCCAGGCAATCGCCGCCAATGAACCCTAATACTCCGAACCCTAGAGTTTAATATATTTAAATTTTATGATTAAAAAGTAATATGCATCGTGTCAATCATACTGTATAAGTGTGGATAAACATAGGAAAGTGCCGGTGGAGTGTGCATGGGAGTAAATATGAGATCGTGGTAAATAAGACTGGATTATTGAACTTCAGCAGTCTAAGGGTGTAAAGGGCCAAGGGACGAAGGAGGTCCACTTGGCTATATAAAGTACCCGTTCAGATCATAGTCTTACAGGCGCACTCACTCCTTTTTATACATGATTATAAAAGGTTGTGGCCTCCACCTTGTATTCCTTTGTTGAATGAATTCTTGCTCCTTTGCAACTCTTCCTTATAACAAACAGAAGTGCGTAGGCATCTACACTGGACGTTTCTCCGTGCAACAACATTGTATAGTTGACCTCTTTTCCTTCCAGCCAAATGACGATTAAGGAAACTTTATATTTTAACCCCTTCACCATAATAGCAATCTTTAGTACTGTCCCCACAGGTTTTACGTCCGCTGTCTCCACGTTAAATGGAGCGGGTTCAATGGGTATTCCTACACGTTTGTTCCTATATAAAATTCACACTAGACCCCATTAATTAAAACTCTTTATTTCGTCCTATGTGTACAATAACACATGGAACACATCCATCGTAATCCTCTTGCTCCTCTTTATCCTTTCCAACGCGCAAATCTCCCTATGTTCATGTAACATGGACAATTTTGAAAATGTTTGAACCACCTTCAAAATTTAGTTCCTCCCCAACTGTAATGGTAACACCATGCTCCAATACTAGTGCGTTCTTTGTTTAATTGTATTATCAAGAGACTCAGTATAATGAATGTCATTCCAATGGAGGTGATCCTATTACAACTTCCCCTCCCATCTCTTTATGAAGTTCAACATGTGGCTCCCCTCCCATCTCTTTATGAAGTTCAACATGGGCTCCCCTCCCATCTCTTTATGAAGTTCAACATGTGGCTTCTCTTCTTGTAACTGTTGAGTGAGTTCACACATCAACTTGCTATCCTTAACCCATTCTTTTTTAGATATTTGTGTTACCTCATCACCACTTTCCTATACATGTGTAGGTTGTTTTTAAACCTTAGCTTAAGTAATTGCTCTACCCCACCTCTTCCTCTTGCTACTACTACATAATAAGTAACAATATCATAATTTTTATTATGATTGTTCTTTATTTTGGATGTTAATTGTTATTACCTATCGAACTATGTTAATAAGCCCTAGCTAAGAAAAAGGCCGTTTAGTGTGGATATCTAGTGATGGTCCGGTTAGGTGTTGTTAGGTATTTGAAAGCTAGGTTTCCATTTAAAAAAATCTTATCCTCATTTTTTGTGTCTTGATTAGGTTGTTGATTAATTTTGATGAGTTCAACATATAAATATCACCCCTAGGGTTGACCTAACCCTAAGTTGCCCTAATCATGCCCCCTAAAATTAGGGTTTAGGGGTTGATGGGTTTTAAGTTAAAACTCACCAAGTATATTCCCATTAAAAATGAGATTTCATGCACTTTATAAAACAGGAAAATAGGAGGGCTCTGTCACATATATGAGAGTTCCTAGTTTCATGACTGAGCTTGTTATTCTTCTACTAGTGTAAGCTCTAGCTTGTGTTGTTAAGACACAACCCTTTTTTTTGCCACCTCAACTTCCAGACAATAGGATACATCTCACCTTCAGGGTACCTAGCCTTAATGTTGGTGAATCCGTGTTTGGGAGGTTTTATCAAACTGTATGTTACAAAGGTCAAAGGTTGAGGCATGTCTCTAGCCTCCTCCTTCACATCAAGTTAAGAGTAGCACTCATAGTTAAGCATGGCACATCGGTGTTCTTGTCCAACTATGGGCGTGAAATTTTGGTTGACATGTTTTCTTTACCAAGGTTCATAAAGGGGTTCTAGAGTTGGAATTTGGAGCCACATTCGTGGCACATGGTGTAGCTCTTGAATCTAAGGGGCTATGGTGTGATAGTCCACATCTTGGGAAACAATGTAATATGAAAATGTGACACTACAAAATAGCACACGGTAAACACTCGAGACATGACCTTTGGGGTTAGCTCATAAGCTTAACACCAAGGGGTTGGATACTCTAGGCATGGTTGTGCTCACATTGGGCATTTGCTCGAGGATCCCAAGGATAAGACCCCCCTAGCCGTGTGTGCCAATAGCACATCCAATTAGGAGAAGGGTTGAACAACCTAATCTCGTTAGTAAAAGCCCATTTGTGAGGTACTCGTAAGGTTGTGTACTTAGGGTTATCCAAACCTAACCTTAGGAATTTACTTAGTAGAACCACTCGTGTTTACTTTTGACGCACACTAAGTATGAACCTAGGTCTAGGGTAGACTTGTGCCACTCAGATCCTTAAGGGTTAGTCATGGATTACCCCTTGTTGCTCAAAAGGGGTTGTACACCTGGATGAGGTTTTTTTCAAAATAAATGACAATGCCTTATCTCTGTCATAGGGGTACGTGTGGGACACATCTCCTTGGTGAGGTTAAGGCATGAGCTTATCTAGGTCTCATGAGGCAAGATATTCGAGTTGTTGTTTGGGGTTCGGAGGGTAGTCAAACTGGGGGACTTAATGTAGGACCTTATGTCTCATGCTTATTTTGGCATTTGAGTTAAACTCTTAAGGTTGTCTTGGAAAACTTACCGTTGGTCACACAAGGTGAAAACATTGGATGCCCACTTGACAGCCATATGTTGTCACATGTTAGTCCTTTGAGTTAAAACTCTGACAAGTAGGTTGCCCTTTCCAATGTCTCTAGAGGTGGATGCTTGATTAAGATCCCTCAAGCAATCTTGAGATGTATGTCCTCTTTCTCTATAGGCATAACATGTTATAAAAAGGGTAATTCCTTCCTTGCCATTCCCCATTTCCAAAGTTTATTTGTTTGAATAAGCTGTATCATTATTAACTCTTTGATAGGGTATGTCCTCACCTCTATACTATCTATTGTTCCTCCCCTTAAACGGTCTACCATCTCCTCAGTAGTACCTATTTTGTCTATCCTCACCTCCATACCTTTGATTAGGAGGAGGATTATGATTATATCAGTTATCATATCTTCTTTCATTTTGTCTATCTTTGCCCACTTTGGCAATGTTTTGATTTGTAAAATATCTACAATCCCTTGCCACATGTCCTTTTTCTCACATATTTAACATTTAGGCAATTGAAGCCTACACTCTTGGCATTATGTCTTACCACACCTTTGGTAATGATTCTTTCTTTGTGACATCACTTGTCAATTGTTTAAGGAGATGTACACATCCTTTCATCCACATGGTGATTTTTGAAATCTCACTAGTTCTTCTTCATCATCTGAATCATCTTTTCTCCTCCTATATGCCTTCTCATTGTTGTCAGCAATCTTCTTTATATGTCTCATTTTCTTATATAACTTTAACTAGTCAACAAGGTCCTTTCTATCCTTCTCATTTATAGTCAATGCCTATTTATACCTTTGGAGCAAAGCATCCTCTTCTCACATATAAAGTACACTTTTTCTCATGTTTCTTAAATCGATGTGTATATTCATTTATATTCACATTCTTCCCTTGGTATATATTAATGAGCTTCTCAAGATGTTTTTTCGGTAAGTCATCCTTACCAAAATATTCTTTAACACTCCAATTATCCTCTAATAATCATTTCTAACATTTGCCTTAAGGTCATAATACCAATAAGAAGCATTCCCTTTGAGTGTATGAGGAAGTATTAAGAGTTTTCTCCTTAACTTTGTGCAATTTTGCAACTTCCTCAAACTGCTTTTTGGGATCCTCATTACGTCCTACTTTATATATAGGGTACACGATTGCCTCTCTTATCAACCTTGGAGATATAACCATTATATTAATATTTCCCTCACATCTATTTTCCACTATTCATATCCTCTTAACCTAGGATTCCTTGCCCTTTCTGTTTGATAATTTTACCACTAATGTCAGAGTTTTTACCTGGTGTCACAAAGGCGGCTTGCCATGCGCCAACCCTAGAATCCCCTCTCTGGAAACCCCACGGAATCTGGTAAAGTAACCCATATTAGGAACCCAACCCTTAAGAACTTAAGCCCCTAAGTCCATGAACGAGGCTCACATTGTGAATTAAGATACGCAAAACAGCCGAGCTATAGGTATCGTTCCTAACTTGGCGTGGTTGAGGCGGCCGGAGCAAGGCTTCAACCACTCTTTTGCAGAACGTGAACTCGGACAACGCCTTTGAGCTTGCGAGCAGGTTTTCAACCTAAGGAATTTAACTAACTCCTTGGAAGTAACGTACCCTTGTCACAAAGGCGAGATCCTGCCAACAATAAGGATAGTTTAACCCAAAGGTGGGACGTACCCTTGTCGTGTGGAAGTTTGGGCGGCACGACAAGGGTTGCGCCTTGACAACACAAACTTAGCTTGCACCAGTAGGAGGTTAACGAGCTCTCTTTTGAACCCAGAAAGCCTCACTATATATACTCTACTTATTTATGTGACAGACCCCCCCACCCCCCGTTTTCCGAAGTGAGTAAGTGGGCTGGCACAGAAATGCCAGCCCTTAGTGAAAATGAGTTGTCCTAACCTAACCCTAAACCTAACCCCTATGGGGGGTTTTAGGGCATGGGGTTAGGGCAACCCTAGGGGTGTCCCTAACCCTTTTTTGATAAGCTGTACTTTTAATAAAAAACCTACTTTGAAACATCAAACTGGGAGTTTTCTAGAAGGTAAGTTCTAGCTTCGCCTAGAGTTTTTTGTAAATACCTAATAACACCCGACTGGACCATCACTAATATCCAAGTGCATTAAATGGGCCTATTTCCTACTACATCTAGGGTTCGTCACACAACTCGGTAAGTAATAACAGTTAAACCCCAAAGTAAAGGTCGAGTCATAGTAAAAATTATAACAACTAGCCTAAATCTTTCTCAAATTTGCTAGTGTGTTGTCCTATAAGATCTATAACCCAATCAAGAATTTAATTCTACCTTTCAAGATTTAACTTTCCTTCTCTCTGTTTATGGGCATCCTCCCTGTAGGCATCCCTATGATTTCTTTGCTTAAGTAGAGCTAAATTAGGTTGATCTCTCCATGGCTCCATCCATACCTAATTTCTCCTTTTATTCCTTCACAATTGAGCTCTACTGTTTTAAAGCTCTTGTCTCAATTATTTGTGCATGACAACTTCATAGTCTTGATCATCAACCCTAAAGTCTTCTAATTCTTGCCGAATCCCTAACATGTACTCTCTTTCTAGACCTTCTATTGAGATTCTCTAATATACAATTCTTAAAGGGCAGTTGTGGCCTTTCTTGTGTACGATTTAACACTTTTTCTAGTACTTCCGATGGTAAGATCCAGTTTAAGAACAGTTCTCTTGCTCTTTTTATAATAATTCTCAAATCAAGTTGAACTACTCCATTAGGTGTAACCTCTAACGATATATGCTATATTGACTTTCTCCTCTAATTTCTCTAAGTGGTAAATTAATAGGTTGATTCAGAACACTCTCTTTGCAGAGGTTTTCTACTTGCAGAGGTTCATTTAAAATTTATCTCCCATTCTCTTAAATTATATGCGAACACATCCCATAGTGACATCTATAATGATTGTTTCTACCCCTCCATAGGGTATTTTCCCCAAAATCAAAAGGTTGGGCTCTTTTATGCCTCCTTATCACTTTGTCTCTCCACACCATTATCATCAAATTAATAATTCTCACAATCCAAGCAACTCTTTCCTCATATCTTTCTGAATTCGCCCATGTCTTATACAACACATTTTGGGCACTAGGGGCTAAAGCAAGCACAACAGGATAACAAACCTCTATTTTATGTTGCCTTAAGAATTGCACAACGGTTTGTCTATAGATATATCCTTTATAAACCCATACAATTATCTTTTCCTTAATAATCCATCTAGTAGTAGTCATTCACTCTCTCAATTCATTCACCAATTCTAACATAGCAATGGCACCGTCCCTCCATGATCACCATATGTTAAATGATATTTTTATACCTTTCTTTGAAACTATTGTTCATCGATTAGAAGTATGGATATTCAACTTATTTATTCATTACTTTTAGGTAATACTTATGTGATCTTTCTCAATGACCCATTTCCAAGGCCAAGAGTAAGGATGGCTTAAGTTATTATTGTGTAAGAGTTGATCCACTCATTTGTGTGTATTCATTCTTATATAAAGGAGTACTCAACACACAAAGAAGTATATAAATGCACTTGAATTAGTAAAAATGAGTACAAGGAAGCAAGTGCGGAGACCCCTTCCCTAATGTTCCATATCCTTCGATGCCCCGCTAGCTCAACTGTCCTAATTGTCCTCCTCTTACACTATCAGATTCCTTGCTCCAATGAAGGATTCCTTGTAAATAATCCTTCCTACTATGTTCACCTTCCTTCTCACTATAGAAGTAAGGTTCTATGCATACATTTTCCTACCTTAACAGGGTGGTTAAGTCTCGTAGCCAAGTGTGCTAGCTATCACACTTGGCTAGGGGTGTTCATCTTGGAGACATATGAACGTATTCAAGGGTTGAACAACTTAAGCTCATTAGTAAGAGTTGTGAGACACACATGTGATCGCGTGCTTAAGTTTGTCCAAACCTAGCCTTAAGGTGTTTGTTTAGGAGAACACTCATGTTTTCCTACGACTCACACTCATGTCCTCATTAAATACTAGTTGTAGGACTAGGGTATGACTTGGCCATATAAACCCTTAATTGTGAATCAAGGTATCCCTTGTTCCTAAAGGGATTGTACTCACGAATGAGAGTGATTCCTCAAGGAATAAGTCATGATGCATCAATTCTATCATGAGGATATGTGTAAGGCATGTCTTCTTAGTGGGGTTAGAGCATAAGTATGTCTAAGTCTCATGGGCAAGATCCTAAAGTCTACTCAAGTTATTATTTGGGGTTCGAAGGGTAATCATTCAAGAGGACTTCAAGAAAGACCCTAAGTCTCATACCTACTTGAGGATATGAGCCAAAGAGTCATCTTAGAAGACTTAAAATTACTCATATAAGGTGTTAATGTTAAATAGCCATTTAGCATTCATATGTTTTCCCTTTTCAACCCTTCGAGTTAAAACTCTGACATTTTCAGTATATGGTTTAAAAGGGTTGTTTTATAGTGTGTTTCTTGTAGTTATCAATTGTTTTTTTGGATATGATTCAAAAGACCTAGTTGTTTCAACTAAAGTATTGTGGCATGGTTTTGATAAGTTGTATGGTTGTTTTGCATATGTTTTCTAACTATGTTTTATTGCAATGTGGGGTTTTAGAAGGTCTCTAATGAGAATTATGAAATTACTAATCACGAAATCACACATTAATTAAACGTGGAATCTACAAGCGTCTTCTCAACCCATTCCAATTGGTTCCAAGCTGCCTTGTCCACACTCATCAAATTTGCCTCAATGTTAATATGCTTCAAAAAGTAGAAAATAGTTCACCTGGTAGCATCTCATCCATTACTTCATACATGTTTGGACACTACTTTCAAAAGTTGATCACATTGAAGAAGGATGCATCATTTATAATCAAGCAAGAGATCAATTGCTTCACTTTCTTATGTGACTTCCTCCTTAGTGAAAGCTACTACTTTATAGGAGTTGAATGCCACAAACGTAGCTCCAAGAAAAATCAGCAGATACCTTAAGTGATTGCAGCTTCACATTGCTCCAAGCAATGTCCATTGGCTTTAGGACCAGCTTGGTGCAATGTTGCCTCCCCAACTATTGCATCATGACTTGGAAGAAACACAAAGCTGCCCTTTACTAGGACTTGCAAAAACTAGTAAGTTTTTTTATTTAAAACACATGCTAAGCTAACTTGTACAAGGCCCCATAGAACAACTTAAGTTGGGGTGAGTAGTTCTATGGGGGCCTTGTACAAGTTAGCTTTAAGTCTTAAAGGATGGTCCATATGCTAATTAATTTGAGCTTTAGAAAGCATGGAAAATGTGGGTGGACTCAGCAACATGATACAATTTCTCAGAACATTTCAGATCTACAGCAAGTGGTAAAGCAAAAGTTTCCCATCTTTACCAAGGTCATCTCACACTGCATAACCCCAAGGTTGGTCCATATATTGCACTCGTG
The DNA here is from genome assembly GCA_003024785.1 of Selaginella tamariscina. Classification (NCBI taxonomy): domain Eukaryota; kingdom Viridiplantae; phylum Streptophyta; class Lycopodiopsida; order Selaginellales; family Selaginellaceae; genus Selaginella; species Selaginella tamariscina. The sequence goes on from PUQB01000717.1 coordinate 50,873, forward strand.
AAGTGGGTGAAGGAGAGGATAGCTCAAATTTGCCATGGCAAAGGTAGCTTCTTCAAAATTGCAACTTTTACTTTAACTTAAGACTTAACATTATACAGGCTCTTAACACGTGCTAAGCTAACTTGTACAAGGTCCCCATACAACTTTTACTTTAACGAGGGCATTGGAATTCATGGACATAGAAATAGCAGATCTTACTACTACATCCATGGTGACAAAGAAGGGCCTTGATGATGAGGGCAAGGGCAAGAAATGGAGCAAATGAATCATGTTAACGAGATGGAGTAGGAAGAGGTAGCACATGTTCAAGAAGGGTATGTAACAGAAGCATGTTAACGAGATGGAGTAGGAAAGGTAACACATATTCAAGAAGGGTATGTAGGATAGGGGCAAGGGCAAGGGGAGGAAATGGAATATGAGGGGCAAAGGCAAGATGAAGAGGGAGAAGCCATAAATGCACAAATGAAGCTGAGCTCGAGGAAGACAAGTCTATAGAGGGATAAGGTGCTCTTGTAGATCATTGAGTTGTTCAATGTCTTCAAAAGCCAATCATCATCTGAAGTGTTGCAAGATGGCATCCTTCGGCTTCTATTTGAGAAAAGAGGTCTAGCCAATTTACTTTGCAAGTTTGGAGAATGGGGTGGTTTTGTCAATGACATGAAGCTGCCAACAAGTGCAAAGGCTGCATAGAAATGGTTCATGGACTTTGGGCTTGGTAGCTTGAATCAATATGTGGTGTGCTACCATGAAGGGACATTGATTGTGCAAGGTTTGTAAAATGACAACAAGAAAGGAGGCAGTCCCAACATTGTTCATGAATCTCAACCCAAGGTAGCAACAAATTTCACAACTTTCTACTGGTTATGAGAGAATATTGAAAGAACCACACTTTTATTTTCATATTACAGAGACAAGTGTATCATCAAGTATCGTAAGTATCAAATCCACACTCATATGATGAATTAGAGTATCCCAACTAATTCATATCACAGTACACTACCAGAGTATCTCAACTAATTCATATCACAACTTATGTTTGACTGCATTCCAATGAATAGTATTGAATTGACTCGAGGTATAATAGTTTCAAATTGCATTTGCAATGCGAAATGCATAAGACAACCAATCAATTTTAATAAGGGGTTTATGTCTTTAATTCCTCTTCATTTTGCTGTCATAGATGTGGGTTAACTGCATACCTACACATATAAAGAATCTTAAATGAGATAAATATAACATTAGGTTTAATTAATTAAATAATTAATTTCTTAATTGATTAATAAGATTGTGATAATTCAGTTCTTATAAGCAACATAGAGAAATGTCACTTTGGTGCAAGTGCATATTGGATAACATTATCACGAGCTTTTTAAATAAATACTCACTGTTTAAGCATTTTACTTTAGTTTAATTTAATATTTAATATATGTTGCTATAGGATCTTTACGAACTTCTCATTGGACTGCAAATTCAAATTGAATTCGTGGTGAACCTATCCGTTCCTCCTAAAATTTAAAGTCGGCGACGAACATTATGATGTTTGAGATTGAATTTGTCATTAATATTGATTTTGATCATCATTGACTTCCATTGACTTACCTTCTCAACTCATACCTCACCTTACTGCACCTCATCTCAGACAATGACTGCCCTCCTGTTCCCCTCAATTGGGGGCCTCAAACTAGGAGTACGTGTGTGGCCACCTGAAGTTTAGGTACAATAGCCATTCATTTAGGTACATAAGGAAAACATGCAGAATGGCATCAGCGGCCGTACACATATTGAAGCCAAATCCTATCACAATCAATAACTTATCAGTCGAGCGCCACACAAAACTCCAGTGTTATGTATACCTTGTTGGATGCAAGCATAATTAACAACGCCGTGTCAAAACTAGCGTTACGTACGGTGGCTACAACTCTGCATATGAATGATGATGAGAGTTATAGCGCCGTTGTTGTCCCACTGATACGTGACTTAACTCTTTTATATACTTCACTTATTCTGTTTTTCATTTTCACCGATTCAATAAAATATAATTGGTTAATTTGGACATGTATTCAGAGGCGTAGCGAACCTCCGGAAGAGATTGTCGGCCAGTAGTCTTTCCATGGCAGCTTGTGGCAAGGCGATAGCAATCTCCCTGCTTCTGCCTCCGTGTGGCGTAGAGAGCATAAAAGCAACTCCATCACCAAAACACTGGTCAACCGAATAGTGAACTGGCTTCCCGATTCCAAACTCGGCCTCATAGATTGGGAAAGTGTACAAGCTGGTGCAATACACGTCGGTTCCCTTGTACAAGTCGCAGTTCAAGCTGACTTTGAGGCCTTGTTCATCTGCAGCTGCATCCAGTCGATGGAGGATCTGATGGTCTCCTTGCAGATAGAGTTTGTGTCTTGGTGGATAAGATGTGCAGCGAAGGAGAGGTGATTGGCTTTGATATCACCAGCCAGCGCCGGCAAGCATGACACATGAACAGCGTTCCCAAAGCTTCCCACTGGTATTACTGGATCCCAGCGCTTAGGATTGTTGCGTAAGCTGAGGACATACATGTACTTGGTCACAGATTCATCATCCAGCTGACGTGCTTCGGTTATGCACTTCCACACCAGTGCAGCCATTGCCTGAAACGAAGTTGCTCTACCATAGCTGAAAGGACCATCTTCAACTTCTTTGACAAGAGAAGTTACTTATCTTCAGAGATGGTAAAGACGACACGGTGATATAGTTTCTCACTCATCTTCTTAGTTGCCAGGTCGGCAGCAACATAGTCTCTCGTGGGAATCTTCACTTGGGGAGGATCTCTGGCCTGAAACACTACGTCAAGGTTGAAGACAGGTGGATTTGACAGAGGTAATCCTCTATGGACTTCAGACCAGGATTGCATGAACTGGAATGAGGAGTGACCATCCGTCACAGTTGATGAAGCAGCGTATCCGAGTGCAATGGATCCACAGCTAAACCTTGTCACCTTTTAGAGTTGACCAATGCGCTTTTAGAATATAGAAAGTGCAATGTAGAGAAGCGTTACCTGGATCTGGACGAGTGGACTAGTTACACCTTCAGCAATTACGAATTCATCTTGTGGAACCAGCTGGGCTTCAATTTCGCATTTGTGGGCATTTTCAAGCCTGAAAAGAACGAAAACAACAGTCAGTAAACAAAGTAATGCGGACGAAACCTTGCTTCCGTGGTAGCTACGTGAAGCGGGATTCCTCGGTCATTGCAATTGACTAGCACCCGACCTCCTACACGCTGTGCTTCTCCTGCCAATGGATAGAAATGGACGAGAACTGAAGACAATGATTTTTTAAGAGCATCTACAAAGACGTTGAAATCAGAGGGGGATAGGCTGGACTTGTAGTAGTGGACTTGCTTGACGTAGGTACTTCCAATCAAGTCTAGATTGGAAAGCATCCACAAGCAAGGCTGGACCGTTGGAACTGCTGGTGCAATTGCCTGCACTTGCACTTCAACCATATTTCTGAATAATACAAGCTGAATGGCTGAGTGTTGAATATATGTATTCGCATGGAACGGTTTTCTCGTGAGTCGTGAGTGGTCTTTTTTTCTCCACGACAATCTGAACATTATCTAAAGTTGTGTTGAATATATGTATTCGCACGGAACGGTTTTCTCGTGGGTGGTCCACGTAACAGCAGCATTGATATTAACAATCTGAACATTATTTCAAGTTTAAGGCTTGGAGTATCAAATAAAGAAGAATTATATAATATAATTATATTATTTAGTAAATACTAATATAAACAATAAGTGCCACCTATGAAGCGTGTAATGTGCATTACTAAACAATAGTAACACAAATAAATTATGAATCATATCAAAGCTTTATTTATCAGGTTTAAATAATATAATTGTATAATTTTTAAGTAATATATTCAGCAAGTATTAACACATTGTAAATACCGCCAGCTTAATCGACCGTTTCCATCAAGTTCTTTGACCGACCCTAACAAAAGTATTGATTGGACATGAATTTACAAGTACTATTCAATGTCAACCAAATGGATACTTCAAATCTTTGCTACACTAAGTACTATATAATTAAATATTCAGTAATTATTTCTCAGTAATTCTTGAGAGTATTCTGCATCGAATTAAAAAATTTATCCTCTACGAATATTACAATTAACAATAAACGTAATTTCTAGAGCACTAATAAGCTAGGAGACCATACTACGGGAATGTTTTCAGAAACCATCCCAACTTCAATGGCACGAGGAGATTCCACCACGTAATAGCCTAAGGCCGTACGGAGGAAGTTCATCTGTCCCCGTTAAAAGGGTTTAAGATGGTTTCTAGGTAACTTGGTCTTCTCACCCTTCTTAGATAATCTTTCTCACTAGTGGAAGCCCCAGACTCCTGCCATGTATTCTACACTGAATGCCCATTCTTTCACCCCTTGCACTTAGCTACAGTAACTGCTTCATGAATGTGTGTAACTAGGTGTTCCATCTGCCACTGGGCCTCACATCGTTTAAGAACCTTATGTGTAGAGGCATTTTAACACCGTCTAAGAGGCATAGTCCACATGGCAATCGTCTGATGCGATCAAGGAGGTGTGGGTGTTGGTGACAATGCCATGATGATTATATTCTTCCATGCTTGTGTTCATTATATTCTTTCATGTTTGTGTCGAAGTTTTTACTTAGTGCCATGTGCAAATGCCAACTCTGAAAACCCTCACCGAAACTCAAAAAACTCTCACTATTCTCTTTCTGTTAAATATTCTCCCACCTCCGAAGGAGACTCCAGTCCATTTGCAGTGTTATTAGGCATTCCATATGGTAAGAAGGTATATATTCTCACTTCTCCTAGTGACCCCGGGAGTCCACTTAAACAAATCTTAATTTCTATCTATTGTAGTTTTATTAAGAGGAGACTTTACATGCAATACCATTAAGTACACATTAAATATGATGTGGTTTGCCTTCTATTTGGTATTCAAACTTGATAAGAAAACACTTCGTTAAAGCATGCAAGAAGGCCATGAAAAGAATCCTCTACGACTACTTTATCATAATCATATCTAAAATGAAAAGCTATTCCACCACTGTTTTCTTGTGTGTCGTCCCTTGTTTCTCTGTATTGTAAAAGCCCACGACGAGTACTTTATATAGCGACCAGATGTGTGAGGAAAGCTTGGGCTTTTCATGTTACATAAATTCAGGGCTATGATTAGAGTACGTTTGCATTGGCAAAAGCATGGCTATCAAAAGCCTCAAAAAATTCTACCACTCCATGATAAACATTCTTAGTGGTGAATTCCTACGGAGAACGTGCAATGTCTCTTGGAAATGAATGAAGAGTGTGATTTCATTGGAATGTTTGACAGCTTGGATTGCATGCATTGAGCATGGAAAAACCGCCTTGCAACATGGGTGGGATAGTATACTAGGAAGGAAGGCGAACCAATGACCGTTCTTGCTAGTTCACACAATGACATCAATGTTCTCGACCGTTTACATCTCTTGTCAAATCTCGAGAACGAGCAGGCATCCCAATGAGTGCAATACCAACTATTACCTCACATGCAATCTGAATTCCATGAGTTTTTTCTCGCATTCTAATGTAATTGAATTGCATGGATATACCCAAGATGGGCAACCCTAGTGCAAACAATCGCAACTCATTAACTATTATGACCCATATAACGAATCAAAGAATATTCTTAAAAGTATAAGTTAAAATATTCTTAAAGAGTTATACTAAATCTAAGAGAATTAAGGGCACACAAGATGGGAAGTCTTTTTAAAGAGTAACGTATGGAGACTAGAGACAGCTCGGGGAGGTCGGTGGTTTTGTGAGGGTCTCTAGTTTGTACATAGTGGTGCCTAACAATTGGTATCGAGCAAGGTTCGAGATGAGTGCCTGGTGGGAAGAGAGATAATACCACATGTGTGGAGATATTGGACACTAAAAGGCAAATTGTCCAAGGAAGGGTTTCATTGGTGGCAAGGACAAGTAGATGCTAAGAAGCTTTAGGAGATGGAGCGTGGAGAGGAGCACAAAGGAGACTTCTCTAAACCACAAGGTAAATTTTATTTGTTCTTGCTCAATAGGTAAACTACATGGCACGGGAGGAGCCACACACACGTGCTATTGTGGTGGAGGGACGACTTGGTGAGCGTCCAGTGCGAGTCCTTGTGGATAGCATGAGTAGCGATAACTTTGTGTCAACAAAGTTAGTGGAGGAGTGCAGCTTGCCCACAAAGACTGTGCCTCAATATGAATTTGAGGCTCAGCTATCACACAGCTACAGTGCTTGTGTGGAGGAGTTACAGCTGGAGGTTGGCAAAACCCAGCTGGTGGAGCTGCACGAAGAGCCTCAATACGAGATTGAGGGCTCAGCTATCACACAGAGCTACATGCTTGTGTGGAGGAGTTACAGCTGGAGGTTGGCAAAACCCAGCTGGTGGAGCTGCACGAAGAGCCTCAATACGAGATTGAGGGCTCAGCTATCACACAGAGCTACAGTGCTTGTGTGGAGGAGTTACAGCTGTAGGTTGGCAAAACCCAGCTGGTGGAGCTGCACGAAGACTGTGCCTCAATACGAGATTGAGGGCTCAGTTCACACAGAGCTACAGTGCTTGTGTGGAGGAGTTACAGCTGTAGGTTGGCAAAACCCAGCTGGTGGAGCTGAACGAAGACTGTGCCTCAATACGAGATTGAGGGCTTAGTTGTCACACAGAGCTAAATTGCTTGTGTGGAGGAGTTACAGCTAGAGGTTGGCAAAACCCAGCTGGTGGAGACTTTCTTTCTTGCGAAGCTAGTGCGTGTGGATCCTAAGATCTAGTGGAGCACCAAGCACATGAAGCTTGAGTATAGTGAAGTGAAAGACACTTGGTTTGGAACAAAGCTTGAGTCTCCAAACAAGTTCTTTTACTGTCACCTTGAGCAAAGCTGTTGTGCGAGGAGTTTGCTGACGTCTTCCCTCCTAGCTACCTCATGGCTACCACATGCAAGAGGTGTGGAGCTGGAATAGGGTACGAAAGCCATTTACCGTAAGCCATGACTAAGGAGCAAGAGGTTAAGAGACAAGTGATGGAGCTATTGGAATATGGCTTCATACAACTGAGCAAGTCTCCATTTGGTGCACCAGTATTGCTTGTCAGGAAGAAAAATGGCACCATGAGGATGTGCATAGACTACAGAGCTCTCAACAAGCAAACAGTGAAGGACAGATGCCCATGCCATGTGTGGATACTATCATGGATCATCTCGGTGGAGCCAAGATAGTTGGGCATTTCGAGTTCACTGTTATGCCATTCGGCTTAACAAACATTCACTCGGTTGACGACTGAGGTGTTTGGTGACTACTTGCACGACTTTGTGGAGATCTTCCTCAACGATATTCTTATTTACAGTAAGAATATGAAGGAGCATGTGCAGCATTTGCGAAGAGTTCTTCAGTTGTTGAGGGAGAACAAGCTCTATGCAAAGAAGAGCAAATGTGCATTTGCTCAGTGCAAAGTGGAGTATTTGGGTCACATTGTGACGCCAAGTGGAGTGAAGACTGATCCACAGAAGGTGGCAGTGGTGGAGCAATGGCCAGTAAGAAAGAGTTACGGAGTTTTTCTTGGGCATGTCAAGGATTATGCCAAGAAAGCTTCTCCGTTAACTAGGTTGCTAGGAAGGACGTTCCCTTTGCATGAAGTGCTTCAGAGAAGAGCAGTTTCCAAGCTTTGAAACAAGCTTTGGTACGTGCACCAGTTTTATGTATTGCAGATCCCTCTAAGCCTTATGAGGTATCGTGTGATGCAAGTGGAGTGGCCATTGGAGTTGTACTTATGCAAGAGGGAAGGCCTATTGCTTATAGAGTCGTACTTGAATCCTGCAAGCAACTACTCAACGTATGAGCAAGAACTACTGGCTATTGTTAATGCATTATGAGTTTGGAGGCACTATCTTTATGGTGCAAGTTTCAAGTGTTTACAATCACAAGCTTTGGTGTATCTGTTCAACAGAAAGAGTTAAACTCGCAAGCTCGCTGGATGGTTAAGCTCATGGAGTTTGGCAAATTTCCTATTGAGCATCGTGGGAAAGGTTAACGTGGTGGCAGATGCTTTGTCACGTGTTAGAGAGCCACCGTAGTTGGAGAATTCCAAACACGCTTATGTAATGCATTAACAAGGACGGTCAATGAGTTTAGCCAGGTAGTTCAACATGCTCAAGGGGTTTAGCAAGTAAGAAAGCTAAAGGCAACATGGATGAGGAAGCTAAAGATTTGAGTGTTGAGCTTAGAAACATTCAGAGTTTGTACAAGAAGAACTTACAAGCAGCTCAGAACTGAGCTATCAAGTTTGTTAATAAGCATAGAAACTTCTAAGAGTTCTAGGTGGGAGATTATGTATATCTCTGAGTGGTATGTCACACATGTAAGGTGTGTGGCCTTACAGAAGAGATGCAATGATAAGTTGTCTCCTAGGTATTCAGGTCCTTATGAGATTCTAGAGCGTATCGATAAGGTGGCATATCGACTACAGTTGTCAGAAGGAGTGAGGGTGCACCCAGTGTTTCATGTTAGCCAGTTAAAGAGAGTACTCACAAGGAACGAGTCCCGAGTAGATTCTTTGTGGATGTACAAGGCTAATGATACAGGACTTGAGTAAGTTATACTGCCCTTGAGGACAAGGACTTGCTAATGGGGGAGGATTGTTACGACCCGTATAACGAATCAAAAAATATTCCCTAAAAAGGTATAAATTAGAATATTCTTAAAGAGCTATACCTAGATCTAAGAGAATTAAGGACACATAGATGGGAAGTCTTTTAAAGAGCAACGTCTGGAGATTAGAGACAGCTCGGGGAGGTCAGGTGGTTTTGTGAGGGTCTCTAGTTTGTACGTAGTGGTGCCTAATATTAACTCACCTGCACCTCATCTCAGACAATGACTGCCCTCCTGGTTAACCAATTATATTTTATTGACTCGGTGACAAAAGCAAAACAAAATAAACTTTACTATAATGTTGGACATGCATTCAGAGGAGTAGCGAACCTCCGGAAGAGATTGTCGGCCAGTAGTCTTTCCATGGCAGCTTGTGGCAAGGCGATAGCAATCTCCCTGCTTCTGCCTCCGTGTGGCGTAGAGAGCATAAAAGCAACTCCATCACCAAAACACTGGTCAACCGAATAGTGAACTGGCTTCCCGATTCCAAACTCGGCCTCATAGATTGGGAAAGTGTACAAGCTGGTGCAATACACGTCGGTTCCCTTGTACAAGTCGCAGTTCAAGCTGACTTTGAGGCCCTTGTTCATCTGCAGCTGCATCCAGTCGATGGAGGATCTGATGGTCTCCTTGCAGATAGAGTTTGTGTCTTGGTGGATAAGATGTGCAGCGAAGGAGAGGTGATTGGCTTTGATATCACCAGACAGCGCCGGCAAGCATGACACATGAACAGCGTTCCCAAAGCTTCCCACTGGTTACTGGATCCCAGCGCTTAGGATTGTTGCGTAAGCTGAGGACATACATGTACTTGGTCACAGATTCATCATCCAGCTGACGTGCTTCGGTTATGCACTTCCACACCAGTGCAGCCATTGCCTGAAACGAAGTTGCTCTACCATAGCTGAAAGGACCATCTTCAACTTCTTTGACAAGAGAAGTTACCTTATCTTCAGAGATGGTAAAGACGACACGGTGATATAGTTTCTCACTTATCTTCTTAGTTGCCAGGTCGGCAGCAACATAGTCTCTCGTGGGAATCTTTCACTTGGGGAGGATCTCTGGCCTGAAACACTACGTCAAGGTTGAAGACAGGTGGATTTGACAGAGGTAATCCTCTATGGACTTCAGACCAGGATTGCATGAACTGGAATGAGGAGTGACCATCCGTCACAGTTGATGAAGCAGCGTATCCGAGTGCAATGGAATCCACAGCAAACCTTGTCACCTTTTAGAGTTTGAGCAATACGCTTTAGAATATAGAAAGTGCAAATGTAGAGAAGCGTTACCTGGGATCTGGACGAGTGGACTAGTTACACCTTCAGCAATTACGAATTCATCTTGTGGAACCAGCTGGGCTTCAATTTCGGATTTGTGGGCATTTTCAAGCCTGAAAAGACAGTCAGTAAACACGTAAAGCTAGCATGAGAGATGAAGTAACGCAGGTAGATCTATATTGGATGCGGAGAAACCTTGCTTCCGTGGTAGCTACATGAAGAGGGATTCCTCGGTCATTGCAGTTGACTAGCACCCGACCTCCTGCACGCTGTGCTTCTCCTGCCAATGGATAGAAATGGACGAGAACTGAAGACAATGATTTTTTAAGACCATCTACAAAGACGTTGAAATCAGAGGGGGATAGGCTGGACTTGTAGTAGTGGACTTGCTTGACGTACGTACTTCCAATCAAGTCTAGATTGGAAAGCATCCACAAGCAAGGCTGGACCGTTGGAACTGCTGGTGCAATTGTCTGCACTTGCACTTCAACCATATTTCCGAATAATACAAGCTGAATGGCTGAGTGTTGAATATATGTATTCGCATGGAACGGTTTTCTCGTGGGTGGTCTTTTTCTCCACGCAACAGCAGCATTATATTATTAACAATCTGAATTAATGTATGATGGAAGTTACACCAGGTATTCCAGCACCAGTTAGCTACTGTGTCAATGTGAAAAGGTAGGCTTGGAGTATTAAATAAAGAAGAATTATATAATATAATTATATTATTTAGTAAATACTACACGCATAATTAATATAAACAATAAGTGCCACCTATGAAGCGTGCAATGTAAACAATAGTAACACATGAAACTATAAAATATATATGAATCATATCAAAGCTTATTTATCAGGTTTAAATAATATAATTGTATAATTTTTAAGTAATATATTCAGCAAGTATTAACACATTGTAAATACCGCCAGCTTAATCGACCGTTTCCATCAAGTTCTTTGACCGACCCTAACAAAAATATGGATTGGACATGAATTTACAAGTACTATTCAATGTCAACCAAATGGATACTTCAAATCTTTGCTACACTAAGTACTATATAATTAAATATTCAGTAATTATTTCGCAGTAATTCTTGAGGAATATTCTGCATCGAATTAAAAAATTTATCCTCTACGAATATTACAATTATTACAAATTTCTAGAGCACTAATAAGCCTAGGAGACCATACTACGGGAATGTTTTCGAACATTACAGAGAAGATAATATCTAAGATAAGATCCACACGACATATGTATCTGTTAGATGTGAAGCGTGCAAGAAACCATCCCAACTTCAATGGCACAAGGAGATTCCACCACGTAATAGCCTAAGGTCGTACGGAGGGACAGATGATTAAGATGGTTTCTAGGTAACTTGGTCTTCTCACCCTTCTTAGATAATCTTGGAGGCCCCAGACTCCTGCCATGTATTCTACACTGAATGCCCGTTCTTTCACCCCTTGCACTTAGCTACAGTAACTGCTTCGTGAATGTGTGTAACTAGGTGTTCCATCTACCACCCACCGTAACTGGGCCTCACATCGTTTAAGAACCTTATGTGTAGAGGCATTTTAACACCGTCTAAGAGGCATAGTCCACATGGCAATCGTCTGATGCGAGCAAGGAGGTGTGACAATGCCATGATGATTATATTCTTCCATGCTTGTGTTCTTTCGAAGTTTTTACTCAGTGCCATGTGCAAATACCAACTTTGAAAACCCTCACCGAAAAACTCAAAAAACTCTCACTATTCTCTTTCTGTTAAACCGAAGAAGACTCCAGTCCATTTGCAGTGTTATTAGGCATTCCATATGGTAAGAAGGTATATATTCTCACTTCTCCTAGTGACCCCGGGAGTCCACTTAAACTAGTCTTAATTTCTATCTATTGTAGTTTTATTACGAGGAGACTTTACATGCAATACCATTAAGTACACATTAAATATGATGTGGTATTCAAACTTATAAGAAAACACTTCGTTAAAGCATGCAAGAAGGCCATGAAAAGAATCCTCTACGACTATTTTATCATAATCATATCTAAAATGAAAAGCTATTCCACCACTGTTTTCTTGTGTGTCGTCCCTTGTTTCTCTGTATTGTAGAAGCCTACGACGAGTACTTTATATAGCGACCAGATGTGTGAGGAAAGCTTGGGCTTTTCATGTTACATAAATTCAGGGCTATGATTAGAGTACGTGCTATCAAAAGCCTCAAAAATTTCTACCACTCCATGATAAACATTCTTAGTGGTGAATTCCTACGGAGAACGTTCAATGTCTCTTGGAAATGAATGAAGAGTGTGATTTCATTGGAATGTTTGACAGCTTGGATTGCATGCATTGAGCATGGAAAAACCGCCTTGCAACATGGGTGGGATAGTATACTAGGAAGGAAGGCGAACCAATGACCGTTCTTGCTAGTTCACACAATGACATCAATGTTCTTGACCGCTTACATCTCTTGTCAAATCTCGAGAACGAGCAGGCATCCCGCAAACTACATTTTCAATGGGAATGAGTGCAATACTCACATGCAATCTGAATTCCATAAGTTTTTATCGCATTCTACATGTTCCTGTTCACATGTAATTGAATTGCATGGATATACCAAGATGGGCAACCCTAGTGCAAACAATCGTAACCACTACAAAAATTAGGAGTTTGCACAAAAGAATGTCGATTGAAGGGCCCTATTCATTTCTAGCATCTTGATAATCATGATTGCATGTGTTATTTTGCACAATACGATTGTTGAGGATTATCATGGCCTTAGAGACATTGATTTTAACTATGATGTTTGTGGTGATGCTCTTGCCGTTGCCAACAATCCATTTGACGACTTTATTTCACATTACTGCAATATACACAAAGAAGATAAGCATTGCAATTACAACATGTACTTGTGGCAAAGAAAAGGCAAAGAATATTATAACTAAGAGATCAATGTATTAAACAACATGTATCGATGATATATTTTCTTGCATCGATAATTAATAAAGTCGAGAAAAAACAATATTACTAATATTTTTTAGCCATCTCATTCTCGAGCTCCTTCACGATTTGTGCATGCTTCATCTCGTAGAAGCAATATTGAGTTTTGCTCATGCCATCCATCTTGCGGGCCATTATCTAATCTAAACCAACTACATAGTGAACTCTACATTATGAAGCTCAACATCATCTTGAGCTTTAACCAATGAAAAACAACTGCAAAACTTGTTTATAACAGCTTGGAGGGTCCTCCACCAAACATAGAGGCATGTCAACACACGTATTGTTAAAGAAAGCTATAATAAACAAGACATAGATGTGCTCCTAAAATAATGCAACTTTTAATTCATTATCGATCACAAGATACTATGCAATCTCGAGTTAAGACTTAGTGACATGTTCGTCTTTTATATTGCATTTTGTTAACTTGGAATCACGGAAAAAGTAGTGCGAGATGTGTTAGGGCCTTAGAAGTTATTGCATATGACATGAATAACGTGATGGAAAAGAGTTTATTCCAAGTAATGTATTGAGCAAATGTAATTACAAAATTCATAAAATTTAATTTAATTAAATTTATGTAAGATATAATCACGCATGTGGAAGGCCAAAATTTTTTTTTTAGGATTAATATATATTTACTCACACAATTAATCACATGTGGAGATGCTCTAATAAAAAATATATATACAGTACACATGTTCATTGTTACACAATAAAATAATTTTTCTCTTAAAAATTTAATTTACATTCTATTTGAAATAACAGTTTATGCAATACATTGTTATGGATAAATATATTAATATATGGTCCACACTACTAGGTGTTAAATATTAAAGCATTCACTCTTTAAACTACATGTTAAATGTTAAGGCTTGGAAGTGGGCATTTAGAGGCAAAAGAGAATGGCAGGACCGATAATCCAAAACAACGACAGCTTCATGCATTTGCTTGGGACGTCAGAACATGCTCCAACTCCAAAGATCTCCAAGACGCCAAGCAGATTCATGCAAGAATTGCAGCCAGCGAGCACCACAGTGACAGATACCTCAACAACCTCCTCATCGACATGTACAGCAAGTGTGGTAGCCTCAAAGAGGCAAGGTCCGTATTCGATACACTCGAATGGAAGAACACATTCTCATGGAACATAATGCTCGCTGCATATGCCCGGAATGGGCATATTGAAGACGCGAGGACCTTCTTCGATAAGATGCCAGAAAGGACGCGGGTATCGTTCAATGCTATGGTGTCTGCGTATGCCAAGACTGGCAACCTCGCAGAAGCCCGTAGCGTGTTTGAAAAGATCGATAACAAAGACGTTGTTTCGTGGACTACCATGCTGACTGCATATGCCGAGAATGGACATCTTCAAGAAGCTAAGAGGTATTGTTTTAAAGAGAGAAGAAGAGATAAAACTAATAATAATCTTTCATTTTACTTTCAAGTTCACTATGTATTAATATATAACAGAATTTTCGACAAAATGCCACAGAGAAATGTGATATCATGGACAGCAATGATAACCGGATACATCGAGAATGGGAAGCTCGATGAGGCAAGAGAGCTTTTTGAGAGAATGCCTGTGCGAAACGTGTCTTCATGGAACAACATGGTTAAGGGATATGCACTCTACGGGCATTTTGATGAAGCAAGAGAGATATTCGATAAAATGCCACACAAGAATGCCATCTCCTGGACAACAATGGTTACAGCATATGCCCAAGATGGACGCCTCAGCGATGCCAGGAGGTTTTTTGAGGCCATGCCAGAGAAGAACGTTGTCTCGTGGAATGCAATGATAACTGCTTATGCTCAACATGAGCATCTTGACGAGGCCAAGCAGATGTTTGATGCAATGACTAAGAGGGATCCAGTCACCTGGACTGCGATGCTCACGGCATATGCCCAGCATGGACGTATCAAAGAAGCAAGGGAGCTCTTCGATACCATGCCTCAGAAGGTGATTGTTTCGTGGAACGCGATGGTGGCTGCATATATCCAGAATGAAGATTTGGATGAAGCCAGGCGTATATTTGATATGATGCCTCAGAGGAACATCTCAACGTGGAATGCAGTCATCTCTGGGTATGCAAAGTCCGGTCAGGGCCGGGAAGCTATCCTTCTCTTATGTGTGATGGACCAAGACGGGTTGCATCCCAATGATATCACGTTTTTGTGTGTTATAGACGCATGTGCAGATCTCCAGCTAGAATTCGAAGGCTGCGTTTTCCACCAGGAGATCGTTGACAGTGGAATGAAACCCGATATGTATCTCAACAATGCACTTCTCCACATGTATGGCCGTTGTGGGCGTCTCTCTGTTGCGATGGGCATATTTGAGAGCATGAGCGAGAAAGACAGGTAAACTATATGTATACATATGCATATACTTATATATGTGTATACAGATGGACGTGGAATGTCATGGTCGCGGCATATGCCCGTGCTGGGCACACTGATCAAGTGTTCGAGCTCTTTGGCCTTATGCTCTTGGATGGAATGCTGCCGGACCACGTCACCTTTGTGGCGGTACTTGGTGCGTGTAGTCACGCTTGCTACGTTGCTTTGGGAGTTCAATACTTTGTGTCCATGCGTGCTGACTTCGGTCTGGAGCGGCTTATGGACCATGATCTCTACCTGGTTATGATCGATGTTCTGGGACGGTCTGGGTGGTTAAAAGAAGCTGAGGATCTCATAACTAATATGCCTTTTGAGCCTGACTCTGTGGCGTGGGGAACTCTTCTTGGGGGTTACAGAAACCATGGGGATGTCACGGGGAATGCAAAGGCTGCGGCTGGCTCGGTTGTTGAGCTGGACCCAGCTGACTCCGCTCCTTATGTTCTTTTGCATAACTTGTACAAGGAGAAGTTACATATGTCCCGCACAAGGATTGCATAATAATATACCCCGTATTGTACTAAATACTCACCAGAAATGACACTTCACGTTAGTGCAGTAATAACCTCCTGTGTTGTTACATGCAATGTAAGAACTCCTCTTTCAAGAATGGGATTTCTTAATGCATTATAGTTGACCATCGTCTATAGTACCAGCGACAAAGTTGTAAGAGAGCTTAGTAAAAGGGTAAAAGGTGAGCATAAGAATAGGCTGTGATCATGGAGGGCAGTCTTAACGTGCCAAATGACGAACTACCTCAGGTATAAAGCCATGAGTAAACCCAACATAATCCACACTCTGTAGTGCAAGTTCTTCATAGTATACACTCTGTGTAAGACTTGCATTCTGGAGTATACGATGATAGTATTTGTAACATTAGCTTCATCTGCTGCATATTCTCCCAGGCATCGGCAGCAGACTTTGATTACGTTGATGCATTGGATAAGTCTATCTTGTTCTATGAGCAAATGCGATCTGGAAAGCTTCCTGCAGATCAACGGGCCACATGGAGGGGCGACTCCGGCCTCACCGACGGTCAAGATGTCAATGTATGCTGCACATTCCATCTCTCATCATGTGTCTGTGTGTTTTGTTTGCTGCATCAGAGTTTGTGCTTATGTATGTCACACACACGCACACTGTCTGACATATATCTACTGCAGGTTGATCTCTCTGGTGGATACTATGACGCAGGAAACAATGAGAAGTATGGATTACCAATGGCATTCACAACAACTGTGTTAGCATGGTCCATTATCGAAACCGGTTCATCTCTCGACGCTGTTAATGAACTGGGATATGCAAAGACAGCTGTTCGTTGGGCCACGGACTACCTCCTCAAAACATATGCAGCTCCTAACGTACTTTGGGCCCAGGTTAGTACCTGCACGCACACATTATATAGATTATACTGATTAACAACAGGTTGGTAATCCCACTGTTGCTCATACGTGTTGGGAGAGGCCTGAAGACATGGACACACCAAGAACAGCTTACAAAGTAGATGCACAGCACCCAGGTTCCGATGTTGCCGGTGAAACAGCTGCTGCATTAGCGGCTGCCTCCATTGTTTTCCAGATTAGTGACCCCGATTACTCGGCTAAACTCCTCTCAACTGCACAAGACGTAATTAAATTAACTAAATGTTTAATTGTTGTAATAATTATTAATATTTGAAAATTGTTTTGCCAGTTATTCAGGTTTGCTGATACATATAGAGGAGCATATAGTGATTCTCTTGATGTAGTTCGTGCATACTACAACTCTTATTCTGGCTACAACGTGAGTGATAATACTGTAATTAATATATGTTCAAAAGTTGATAATAATCTTTTGTAGGATGAGTTATTGTGGGCAGCAGCCTGGTTATACAAAGCTTCAAGAAACACTGACTATTTACAATACTTAATAACAAATGGTGCTAACCTTGGAGGAACGACATCTACT
The DNA here is from genome assembly GCA_003024785.1 of Selaginella tamariscina. Classification (NCBI taxonomy): domain Eukaryota; kingdom Viridiplantae; phylum Streptophyta; class Lycopodiopsida; order Selaginellales; family Selaginellaceae; genus Selaginella; species Selaginella tamariscina. Next base: position 68,176 of record PUQB01000717.1, read on the forward strand.
TACTTTACGATGAGCTGGGATAACAAGCTCCCCGGCCTTCAAGTCTTACTTTCTCAGGTACACTTAATTTCGAATAATAATAATATAAGTATATACAACTATTTTGAATTGCAGATATACTTCTCGGGAAGAACTGACTTACAAGGGTACAAAGCGAAAGCTGACGCTTCGGTGTGCTCAGTGTTCCGGGAAATCCGCAATCCAGTGCAACCATCACACCAGGTGCATTTAGAATTAATTATTTAATTGATGTACTAATTATACTATTGTTTTTCATAGGTGGACTTGTATATATACAAGGAGCAACCAACTTACAGTTTGTCACAAGTGTTGCATTTTTGTTCTTTACTTATGCTAAGTATCTACATGATGCATCCCAGACCGTTGATTGTGGTGGTGTTCAAGTTTCTCCAGATGATTTAACTGCATTTGCCAAAAGACAGGTCTCTCCCTCTCCCTCCTCTCTCTCTCTGCATGGTATTTAGACACACATTGTGTGCATATGTGGGTACGTATGTGTGTACATATTACTTTGTTGCAGGTGGATTATATTTTGGGAGACAACCCAAAGAAGATGTCATACATGGTGGGATTTGGCTCGTCATATCCTCTGCACATACACCACAGGGGTTCATCGCTACCGTCGATTAAGGACCGTCCAGCGAATATTGCATGCAAGGAGGGGTTTAGTTGGTATCAAGCTGCCACCCCAAACCCTAACATTCTTGTCGGAGCCGTTGTTGGCGGGCCGGACAACAGGGACCAGTACGCGGACGACCGTGGAAACTTTGGTCAATCGGAGCCTGCCACATATATAAATGCCGGGATGGTTGGTGCTCTCGGGTACTTGTCCGGTGGGAGTTCTGGGTATACCAAGGGCCGGAAGCACTAGTTAAGCAACAAAGACTTCAACACACTAATAAGTAACGGACACCCAGATTAATTCTTCACTTCGAAGAATTATTCTAATTCTTTCTGTAATTTGTACGACTGCTTTTAAATTAAGTGCTATTATTTACTTATATGTGTGTGTTAGATTTAAAGCAGATTAAATTTAAATATATACATATTATGTAAACATATACATATGTGTGTATAAATATAGTTGTGTACGTACTAATTGGCACCATTCATATCATTTCACTTTTGACAAAGTTTTTGTGCACTTTGTGTTGGAAGTTATATAATTAATTAAACTAATAAACTCAAAAAGTAGATTTATTAAATAATATGTCATATATACCCTTGAAGTTTAAATGTTAAAATATTAATAAACTTAGTTTAGATTTTATCTTCAGAATTATACATAATAAAACATATATGTATCATTATATATAATCAATCAAATTAGTTGTTTCACATTAGAAATGTGGAACTTCATGAAAAAATAATATACTTAAAAGAATCTAGATTTTTATTAATATTAATTTTTTTATTAATTTAAATAAAAGAGCTGCCTTATATGTAAATATAAATTTAAAATATATTTATATTATATGTATATACACATTATGATTATGCTCTTGTATAAATATGTATGTAATCTCTTTCATATGTAAATTATCGGTAAATTATCTGTGAGTGTATATTTATAATTAATTCATAAGATGAACATTTTAATTTATTATAATTTATATTTAGTAATTATTTTTATGTTTCATGAACACATAAATATTACATGTATGCAGAATATAGTTAGCTTTTATACATAGTAATTTAAGTTAATTACTTATAATGAAAATATTATGTATTATTAAATAATGAAGTTTATTCAAAGTCTAAAGTTTTGTCTAAGTATTTAAAGATGTGAACCATTGCATATTAATGTTCAATCTTAGGATTTTGTACGAACTGACTCACTTTTACCACTACTAGTTCAATATCTAGTCCAACTCATAACATGAGACACATATATGTTCCAATATTATTTTGTATGGAATTGTTCTCATACACTTCTTTTCTCCTTCATTGCTCAACAACTTCAACTTGGAAAGCTTGATGTTAAGTGATATTTATTATATTTTTACTATGAGAGATACCAAAGGTATCCAACATCTTACCAATGTAGTGTTTTTGATGAGACATAAGAGTTCCTCATTGTCACTTATAAACCAAAGCAATATTTTAACTCACCCGTATAAGTCATTTTGAATAGTTGACAAAGTGATGTCTTGATTGTTTGAAATTTAATAAAATTAATAAATCATCTACATACATTGGAATAATACTTAACGTATAGTTAGTACCCTCACATAGATATTCTAGTTAACTTATTCTAGCAGGACAAAACTTACTGTTGCAGTCGATGGAGTGGTGACATTCAGATGTAGAGCTTGGTCGCCATCACAAGAGGATTTCTGTAAAGCAGCTTCCAACATTCTTTGAACTTTGAGTAACTGATGCTTGCCAGCTGAAACTTTCCACTTCTGATTACATAGAGCGTTTAAGAACTCTCTCTCTCTCTCTCTCTCTCTCTCTCTATATATATATATATATGTGTGTGTGTTGTGTGTGTGGTGTGTGTGTGTGTGTGTTTACAAGACAATTTAGTTTTAATGCATTAAGAATGTATAAATTCTGATGTGTATATACACTTTGCAATAAAAAGAAAGTAAACCTCTCCCACACACACACAGGGAAGGGAGTTCACCTTATCATATTAATTAAAAACTAAATACATATATAGGTTTAGTATACACGTTGAAATACAGTACATTACGTCTTATTGGTTTGATTAACATATAATAACGGTTGATAGATTAGCATCGGAATACCTATCAAAATATATAACTACATTATATAAATATTCTGAAAATTCTTCTAACCTCTTGTGTCTTGTCTGGAAAGGCAACTTCTTCACGGCCCTTGAATTTCTGCAGAAACAGAACAAAACGTATTACATCATTGGATATTACTTATAGCATTCTGACCTCTGCTGGATTGCGAATGTTTTGCGGCAACACAATACGGTCAATTATTTGTCTATCTATCGGTCTGTGTGTATGTGTGCTCAACGACAAGCTTAATTGGTTTTAAACTTGATTAACCTTATCCTAAAATCTATTTGTGGTTAGCTTGACCTTTTATATAAGGATTGTTTTGACTAGGGTTTAATACAGGGAACAATATGTCTAGGTGAGTATTGTGAGGGATGCTAAGAGGAGGAGGGCCGAACAGGAAAGAAATCAACAAGTCAAGGTCGAGGAGAAGACTGAGGATTTCTACTCGAGTGTTGTCAACAAGTTCAAGAGTGTGCATGACAGCGTACTTAAGTTGTTCAAAGAGTATGCAAGGGCGTTCCCCCCAGGCCAAGGAGGACGTGTGAAATTGTTTGTAAATTGATAAAACGTTGTTTTGGATTTAACATAATATTCTTTTGCGAGTATGTTTGTTTTTAAATACTTAACTGGCCATCTTAATTGGGAATCTGGAGCTTTTGAAAATATTATTTACGGAACATTTATGAACATTGTAATTAAAATGGAAATGTTTATTCTATTTTCTTAATAATTAATAATTTTAATTATTTAATTAATATTTTTTAATATAAAGAAATAATTTTTAGAATAATAATGTTTAAAGAAAGAATATTTTTTAAAATATATGTTTAAAATATTAATAATTAATATGTAAATATTAATTAAATTTTTTTTTTTTATTTTCATTTTTATGTATTATTCCCATTTTAGTTACAACGTTCGTATGTAATGCAAAAATGTCTGTGTCGTGTGTGTGGTCATTTATGTATTGAGAGAGAGGGGAGGGGGTACGTATATCCTAATATAAAACACAATCAATTCTGGCAGATGGAATTCACTGTTTAGCTATAAAAGATACTATGTATTTTCTTGGTACTAGCGACGTGATCACGACGGTTCTTATTGTAAGTTCTTTAAACAAATTCTGATACTGTTACTAATTTATATATTGTTTTCTAGATATTACTCAAATTGCAGCGACCCACAAAGGAGCTCCCTACAAACCTGGTTATAGACAAATCACGTTAAATCGTAAGTGAACATCTTGTCACGTGTATACAAACATGCTGTGTGTGTGTGACATTAACACAAGCAGCGTTTCACATTAGTCATATATGTTACGTGTATATATAGTTACGTACACTACCGGGATGATACTAATTAGAAGACAATGTATGTAGTGAATGTACATATATTGTGATTAAAGTGATATGATATTCTATGGAAGACCTCCATGTTAGTATTTGAAGTCGTATTAATGTTATTGGCTTTCTTTTACAGCTAGTGTTTGGGAAATAACACCTTTGCCATCCAAGTCAGTAACGGGTACCCCGAGATCTCTTGTTACTCAAATCATGGAGATAAATCTACCGGTTGGGAACGTTGGAAGAAAAGCCATTACTCGAAGTTCCATACAACAATTCCATATGCATTGTTATGCCGGACCGCAGGTTAGTTTCTCTCTTCTAATGTATATAATAACCCATTATTACGGTATGCAAGAACGCACACACCCATTATTGATAATGAAGGTTATGTTTGTGTGCATGTTTGTCATGTTATAGCCTTTGATATACATATAAGATATAAATTATAGTAGAACACAGCAAGTTCTGTTTGTGTGTGTGCGTGCGTGTGTGCTTAATGGCAGGTTACAGGGTTGAGGGAGTATTTGGCTGCGGAAGCTGAGGTGAACTTAGAAGAGAGACTTTTTACAAAGAAGGTTGTTACAAAGCATCCAGAAATCACAGAAATCGGGACACAACAACAACTGGAAACTACTGAGGAGTTTTACGATGCAATTACGGCAGGAGACCCAGCAGACGAGGACGAAGAAGACAGTGAGGAAGACGAGAAGAAACCCCTGAATAAGGTCCGCATCACGAGACGCAAGAAATATAGGATTGCATGATGAACAGGTATATATGCCTGATTACTTGATTAGTTTCTCATTCGTTCTTATAATATATATGTTAGCCATAGTTACCAATTAATGCGTTCTGGTGAAAATTTGTCGTTAGTAACATGTTCTTAACGCCGCGTTTGTAACACACGTTCGGTTTGAGTCACTCTCTTTTAAAGATTCTGAATCTTCACATGAATTTAAACTAAGTTTCTCACGTTCGGTTGCTTTGAAACCAAATGTTGCGTTTGAATGAAAATTTGCCGTTCGTAACACCGTTTATAACACGTACGTATGCAACGTTCGAAAGTTCGGCGGTAAATATGGTAAGCCATGCATTCTACCTGCTTTTGGTGTTTTTTCATGTTTTCGTTTCCTGTGTGTGATGGTTTCATTTAGCTTATTTTGCAGACGGGAAGTCATAAGTTTAAAGCGGTCACTTGGGGTGTCATGCTCGGTCTATCTAGCAAAAGACCTCCAGGTGCGTATATATCTGTATTCACCTGTCTTTATGTTTATATACTCATATTTGATTTTGTGTGTGTGTGCGCACGCGCTAGATTTTGAAATTAATAATAGGAGATATTTTTGTGTTCAGCAAGGGGAGAGAACGGTGAGCTTAAGTTGGACATCCCAGCTGTTGAGGTGGATATGAATCTTTTTAAGGGCTCTCTTCGACATGGTCAGTATGAAAATGACTCCAACTACTGGAATGACCCTGGTGGGCAAGGGTTTATGGTCCGGGGCAAAAGACTACTTAAAGGTATAATATTATATATACATTATGAATATATGTAGACTTAGCTTATTAATGAGAACATTAACTTAGTAAGACGTTAATGTACTGATTTTGAAGGTGCCTGGAGGAGACCCGCTGTTGAAACTTCTGACGGTTGATTGGCTGAAATCAGAAGGAAAGATTGACGCCATTGCAAAACATCGCATTGTTCAGGTTAGCATTTAATCAAACATTAAGTAAACAATTATCTTAGATGGTGTACAAATTTGTAACTGAGAAATCTGAGGCATTGTAACTTTCAGTCTGCAGCTGGGAAAGCGTTGCCTTTCATTTTCGTTGTCAATCTCCAGGTAACTAACTCTCTCTAATGTGTGTGTATCCTATAGTCATAGTTTGATGAACATGTTGAGACATAAACTGATGCTCCATTGTAATAAAACAGGGTTTTAGGGTTCAATGGCTACATTTCTTGCTTTCCAATGCTACGCGTGTGGTAAGTTCCAGAGATAGAGTAGATTCTGAATATGGTATTAGAGCCACTTTCGATTTGGGCAGGGAGCAATGTGTAATGTAGCCTAGTGGGAAGCCATGGCCGAATCTGGTGAGAGTTTTTTGGGCTCGTCCATGGGACTGATCGGAACCGCTGGAGGGCAACTCCAATGAACCCTTAGAATCCACCAGGAGTGGAAAGTGTGGGTTGAACATGCCGTGGGCTGCATCTGCACTTACCTCAGCCTGGGGATTATGCTCAAGGTGGATACTAATAAGTCCCTGCTGAAGTTTGAAGTGGTTGTCGAACATATGGGAAAAAGACCGACATGGAAGTCATGCAGATCCACTCGGAGCTTGAGGCTTGTGTCTACGAAGATGGAAACATGCAGGAGCATGCGGACAAGCTGAGTCGGCTCTTTGTGAACTTGCTGCCCAAGGGACGAGCATATCATCCCGGATTCCATGCAAAAGGTGAAGCTCTACCGTCCCCCCTGCTCAATGGGACAGGATGTTGAGGCTCTCAATCGTGAGGACAATCTCACATTTGAAACGGCGGTGGCCAAGCTTGTGGCCACAGCCTTGCTCCGCAAGGAGAAGGCCAAAACCAATGCTTTGCATGAAGTCATGTATGCCAAACGACGGGTTCCCGAGCATGAGCTGGCCGGCGTGATGCTGTTGCACCCTTGCCGCCTCTAGCCCTGGCAATGCCTGGGGCCGAGTAGCTCAAGACGGTGGTTGGGCTGGCCGAGGTGGACGTGGACGAGCAGCTTTTGGAGGGGAATCGAGAAGGGCACACGAGGACGCAGAGGTCGAGGACGAGGAGGTCGGCTTGGCCATGACCAATGCAAGATATGCCGAGGGTTTGGACACTGGGTAGGGACTGCCCCCATGCAATGGGAAGGCTAATGTCGGTGTTGAAAGTGAAGAAGGTGAATGGGAAGAAGAGTCCTTCGTAGCGGAGGAGTCCCTCAATGTGAGAGCAGCGGGAAGATGCACTCTGGGTGCTTGATCAGGTTGCACTAGCCTCATGACTAATAACAAGTTGATGTTTGAACAGTATATCCCAGTTCAAAGAAGTAGTGGTGTGGTGTTGGGGAACAATGCCCGATTGGACATTGCTGGTCGAGGCACTTTGACACTCCCACTTCAGGACGGTGGGGAGATGACGTTCAAAGACGCCTTGCACGTCCCAGGCATGCAGAAAAACCTTATGTCATGGCAGGTTGTGTGATGACGGAAGTTGATCGTGTTTACTAGTCATGGTGCAGATTTATATGACAAGTTGGATTTCTGTGTGACTGGGAGGAAAGTTCTCCATGCCAGGCGACGTGGAAACTTGTATGAGATTCTCTCACACCCTCATCTTGCTGCAGCCGCTGAGAACGTCGTTGGTGCAATGCCTATTTGTGGCATTGCCGTTGGGTCATGCAAATCACAAGGCACTACATGAGCTTGTGTCCAATTGCAATGGTGGAAGGGCTGGATCTAAGGCTTGGTTTTTCACATGCATTTTGTGAGTCATGTGTGTTGGCAAACATCATCGCCGAAGTTTTGGATCTTCAAAGCACGCTCTTCAGAGCTCTTGGAGCTGGTGCACTCCGACCTGTGTGGGCCCATGGACATCCCGAGTCATTTTGGCGCACGTTACATTCTTACGTTCATTGATGACTTCAGTCGCCTCACCAAACTTTTCTTCCTACATCGTAAAAGTGAGATGGTGGAGGCCTTGCGTGTACAGAGTTGCGGTGGAAACTCAAGTTGGCAAGAAGCTTAAGGCCTTGCGCACGGACGGTGGCAAGGAATACCTTAACTCCACCATGCAAGAGTTGTGTCGGAATGCCGGTATCAACACCACGTCACCACCCGGTACACCTCCCAACAGAATGGCGTGGCTGAGAGGAAGAACCGGACGCTGGTGAATGCAGCACGCAACCTTCTTGCTCATGCACATTTGGGCAAGGAGTTCTGGCATGAGGCTATTGGTAGCCATGCATGTTCAGAACCGGTTGCCAACTGTGGCATTGAAAGGCAAGATGCTTGAGGAAGCATGGACGGGTCTGAAGCCTAATGTATCCCACCTCAGGTGTTTGGTTGCACAGCATATGCCCATATTCCTGACCAGCTGTGGAAGAAGCTGGACCCAAGAGCCAGAAGTTGATCTTTGTTGGCTATGCACAAGATGATGAACGGTGTCGGAAAGCATACAGGCTGTGGAACCCTGTGGACAAATGCACCATCATCAGCACGGATGTGGTGTTTGTTGAGGATGACCTCACATGGTGTCGTTCCACGGAACAACTGTGGACTCCTTCATTGACGATGACTTGTTGGCTCCCTAATCCTAGTTGGTTTTGTGGACGTAGGGAAGACCATGGCCTTGATGCCCTGAGAGCAGCTGCCAAGTGATGCTCGAGGTGATCAAGGTGATGCTGATGTCCATGAGCAGTGAACAACCTGAGCAACAAGCGCAGCCGGAGCAAAGTTGATGTCCATGAGCAGCTGGCACCTGAGCAGCCGGAAGCAGTTGATCGGCCTCCTCATGTCCCTCGGGTGGGGCATGCCAGATCCTGTGGTAGCTCCAGATAGACCACGCATGAGAGTGCCTTCTCGCAAGTGTTGGAAGATGCCACTTCTCTACTTGATGAGGAAGCCGAGATGTGCATGTTTGTGAATGAGAAGGTTCCCTCCACCTTTGAAGATGCGGTGACGGAGCGGAGTCTCTTGAGTGGAAGCAGGCCATTCAGGACAAAGTGGATGCACAAGTGCAAAATTGCACATTCGAGGAGTGTGCTGCCCCACACCAACGTTGACTTGTTGAATACAAGTGGGTCTTCAAGGACAGTGGATCCCCTAATTGGGGATGTCAGACACAAAGCCAGACTCGTGGCAAAAGCTTCACCCAGGTGCGAGGAGTTGACTATGAGGAGACATTTTTGCATGTGGTTAAGTTGCCTAGTGTCCGTGCACTCTTGGCACTTGCTAACGCTAGAGGTGGCAAGTGCACCAGATGGATGTGAAGACCGCGTTCTTGCATGGGGATTTGCATGAGGAGATCTTCATGTGCATTCCCCTAGGCTTTCCCGGGCATGGGGACACAGCTTGAGCCTTGTATGGTCTCAAGCAAGCTTCTTAGGTGTGGTACTAGAAGTTTGATGAAGCTTTGTCGACAAGGCTTTCGGAGAACACACAATGATTCCAATGTCTATGTGCGGGGAGTTGGTCGTGGACGGATCATTGTTGCCCTGTATGTGGATGATCTCCTCATCACTGGAGGTGATAAAGACGGGATTGGTAGTTGAAAGCAAGCTTGGCACAACGGTTTCGGATGAAGACATAGGAGAGGTGAAGACGTTCTTGGGCCTACAAATTGAGTGGGATATGCAGGTTGGAACTTTGAAGATTCACCAGCAGCACTATGTGCAATCTCTTCTCTCTCGGTTTGGCATGCAGAACTGCCGTCTAGTTGAAATTCCCATGCTCGTCGGTGCTGTCAATCGAACTCGCCTCAAACGGGAGGAGAGATATGTGATTCTGAGATTCCGTACCGTAGCCTCATAGGTTGTTTGATGTTTTGGCTTTTCCTCTAGACGGACATAGCATATGCCATTGTGCTGCTTAGCCAGTTTGGATCGCTCCGAGTTTGTGCCATTGGAAGGCTGCCAAACATGTACTCAGGTACCTAAAGGGAACACCTCACCATGGCCTATGCTTCTCAAGTGACACTCAGTGGTCACTTACACTGATGCAAGTTGGGGGACAAACAAAGGAGCTCGGTCCACCACTGGCTACTCTTTGGAATTGTGCGGGGCCTCGATTGCATGGGGGAGCAAGAGGCAGAGTGTGGTGGCCCTTTCGTCTGGAGGCTGAGTACATTGCCCTCACTTCTGGATGCAAGGAGCTTATATGGATGCGGGGACTCTTACAGGAGCTTGGAGCGGTGCACCGAACCCCCATGCTTAGCTGGTGTGACAATCAAGTAGCATTGCTATGAGCAAGAACCCCATCTATCATGGACAGACCAAGCATGTGCTCATTCAGTTTCACTACGTTCGGGAGCTTGTAGAAGGCGGTTTGGTGAAGGTGGCTCATTCTTCTGCAGATGAGATGGTGCTGCTCACCAAACCGCTAGGCCTGACCAAGTTCGCTTTGTTCTGGGGGCCTCGAAGTCTTTGAGCACCAGTTTACGGGGGAGTGTTGAGACATAAACTGATGCTGCATTGTAAGAGAGACAGGGTTTTAGGGTTCGATGGCACATTTCTTCTCCAGATGCACATGCGGTAAGTTCCAGAGATAGGTAGATTTGAACAGAACAAATTGTGTATTTATTTATATTGTTTATTTCATCGTGCAGGTTCCAGCCAAACCAAACTACAGCTTGTGTTTTACTATGCCGCTGATAGGCCTATCCAACCAGGTTCACTCTTAGATAAATTGCAAATGGTGACAACGCATTCAGAAATGCACGGTTTAAATTAATACCAAGCATTGTAGAGGTACGCACACACACACACTGTATTGTGATGATGATATAAATGGGATGTTCAGGGATACGGGGTTGTGAAGAGAGCGGTTGGGACTAAAGCATGCCTGCTTGGGAGAGCTGTAACATGCCATTATATACGGGAAGATAACTTCTTTGAGGTATATAACTTTATTGAATTTAATATAAGGATTTACAGATCAAGTGTGTGTGTGTATTATGTCTTAAATTGTTATCTTTGGCTGAGAATTTATTATCGCGTCAATTAAGAACCAGCCTAAACTTTGATACTGTGTGTTTTGCCAGATTGATGTGGACATAGGATCTTCTTCCGTTGCTCGCGGAGTGGTCGGTTTGGTGTTGGGATACGTCACAAACGTGGTCGTAGATCTTGCTGTTCTTATTGAGGTATGATACATACAAAATGCTATCCTCTCTCTCTATACACACACATATGTACATATATGTGTGTAGAATGCTTATGAGACATTGTTATATATATTTACATATGTACATAGACAAACAATTGTGTATCCTGTATCGGCATGTACATGTCTCGTATTATGACCTGGATTTATCTTTGTTAAACAAGTATATGCTATGTGTGCAAGTTGTACATACAGACACGTTATGTACATACGTAAATGCTCACACATAAATGTAGTCGGCACGAACATGTACTTCATGTATGCATAAGATGTGAATATACATATACATTACATAAATGTCTATGTACATATGTAAATGCTCACCACATTGTGTGCGTGGTGAAAATACATATAAACAATGTCTGCTGTATATATATTCATATAGAAGTGTTATTTCAGGCAAAGGAGGAGAGTGAGTTGCCTGAATACTTGTGATGCATTGTTCCACAAGAGGCAAAGCTCATGGGAAGATGAATATTCATAGCAAGTCATTTCCCGTGACAGGGAATATATCGAATTTTGTTAGTGTGTAATGTTCCTGTACATTTTCCTCATTATTTTAACTGATGGACGGCTCAGATTTGCGTGGAGCTAGCATGTCAGATTTGTGTGGAAATAGCATATGAGGTAAATTCAATGTATAATCCTTATATACATTACATATATGATTTATACAATGCATTTACGTATAATGTGTATATATATAAGATTTAAATTATAAAATTACACATATATTATTACTGTATTATATAAATACATTTTAATCAACAGTTAATAAATATTTCTATGTCTGCTGCGTATGTTATGTATATGTATGTGACATTAATTATACACTTGATGATGATGATGATATATGTGTGTGTGTGAATTTCCTTTTGTACATATAATATATATAATAATACATCACATGTTTATAGATTAATTATGCATTAACATCTTAATATAGATGCACCCTACACGCCCTTAAATTATTTGATATGCTCTTAATAAATACATATATAACTTTGAGAAAATATATAACAAATGTTTTAAACTATGCAATGCAGAACCCTTCTCTAGACTTATTAATACACATACCCACTGTTTGTTTGTGGGCTTAATTATTAATATAATAATTAATTAATAATAATTAATTTAATTATTATCTTTAATTTGGTGAATTTATTTTTAAATTATTTTTAATTTCTTTGGTAAGTTAGATTTTTAACTTAAGTATAATTGTTTAGTCAGTTTATTTTTAAACTTTTAAATTTATTTATGCATGAATATAATCTTGATTATTATTTTTATTTAATAATTTATTTGGTATTTAACTATTTAAATTAAAAATAAAAACGATAAATAAAGGTTCACCAAAATTCATAAGTAAGTTTATTTTAAAAAGAATAACATCAGTCTAACCTACTGTGTTATAAATATTTTGTTTTACATACTTGTGTATGTGTGTGTGAGACATGACAACAATTAATTTATTTTATGTATTAATTTAGTTTTATATATTATTTTATTATAAATATATTTGTATTATTACTAAGTTAACATGATAAATTTAAAAATAATTATAATCATTTAGATAACACTTATATCACATATTACATATCAAGTACTTTCTTAAAATGTTTTTTTAATGCAAATTTATTAACACTTATTATATTTATAAATAATTAAACTAAAATAAAAAGTCTAATTTCTAAATATGTTTCACCATATTTCTTCAGTTTTATAATTTTTTCAATTTCATACAATATTTTATACTTATTAACATTTATAAGGTTTATAAATGATAACATATTAGTTACACATGTTGAAATCTCATAATTTATATGAATAAATAAGTACATACATTTACAATTCCAACATTATTAAACTTTAAAAATACAATAATGATTAGTGTATAATTAAATAAGAAAATCAAATAAATTAGAGAGTTTTTTTTTTTTTAAAAAAACATATTTGGTTCTATTAATTTTACTTTTTTGTGGACAAATCATTTCATTTTACTATGTTATATGATTTTATTAATTATGATTATTTAATATCTTATTAATATTTTAATTTAAATATTATTAAATTATCATGGTAATCATTTTATAACTTATAAGCTTTTCTTTACACATATGCTTACATACACATATTAACTTATATATGTATTGTATTCTTATATTTTTGTCCCAATTCATTTATTTTAAAATTGAAATATTCTTATTAATTTAATCTTAGGCTTCGAGGGCTGACGTCTAATGTTAAAGATGACATCTTATTTATTGATTTAAAACAAATTTAATATATTCTTGAAAATATTAATATGGATGTTTAAAATTATAATATATATACATTAGTTATGTATACATGAATATGTGTTGTGTGTATAATCACACACACACACACACACACACACACACAACAATATATATATAAATAGAAGTTAATAAATACAATAGGTACTTTAGAATTGATCTGACGGTAGATGGACATACCGTTCCGTCAAATGTAGCGAGGAAGATGTATATATCCAGATCTGAACATGGAAAAGGGTTTTGTGAACAGAGGAGCCTTGAGCGATTAGGGTTCTTCGCAGATCGACTGCATTCATATAATGTGCAGCAATCAGCGCTCGCAATGCTCTTCTGGTAAGATCGGTGTGTAGAATTTCTCAGGATCGGAGTGTAGCAGCAAGAATTTCTCACAATGATGGGCGTGGATTTTGATCTGCCAAAGGAGGTCCTGTCTGTTCCCTCGGACCCCTTTGAGCAGCTGGATTTGGCTCGGCGGATCACGTCCATGGCGATCACTCTCAGAGTCGCCAAATTGGAGGCCGATGAGAAGAAATTGATGCAAAAGATCGCTGAGAGGGACAAAGTTATTTATGAGTTGCAGGAGAGGCTGTCAGATACTGAGCATACTCTTCAGGATACAATTGCCCGGCTAACCGCTGCATTGGATGATCAGGTATTAGAACAAATGCATATTATGATATAGGCAGATAGAAAACACTCACAAATAATTTGTATATGTATTAACATTCCTACATGACCACCGATATCAGTTTGTGTTTATACGAATATATACATGCATATAATACAGAAATGAATTGCTTTTGCAGGCCAAACTTGCAAATGAAAGAAATGTGCTTATCAATACAGTGAAAAAGCTTAACAGGGATGTTGCAAAGGTACGCTATATATTACATAACTCTGTAAAAGATTTTCTAGCACGTACACAGACGCTGTCAATGCAACGTTGTGCATACACATTGTCTGTACACAGACTCTTCTGGACAATATAGATTACTCTGTGTATGTGTGTGTGTGTGATAAGCATGAGTGTTTAGTACAAATTCTACACGTAGGCTTATTATCCAAACGAATCTCTCTCTCTCTAAAGTGTATGAACTTTAAAAAAAAAATTGACAGCTAGAGACCTTTAAAAGAACATTGATGCAATCTCTACAAGATGATGAAGAAGGAGCAGGGGTACGTTTTTTGCTTTGTTTGCGCTTTTAATTCTCCCTAACATAATATACTCTTTGCAGCAAGTTGAAGGTGGTATCCGAGTGAAAGGTATGATGTATCTGTGCTATATATCTTCACATTTATATTTGTTACATACATACATATACATACATATATATACATACATACATATATACATATATATGTATAGATAGATAGAAATAGATAGATAGATAGATAGATAGATGGAGAGAGAGAGAGAGACACGCTTACATACACAGTCGAGTTGACACTGTATGATATTACAGAAGAAATGTCTGGTTCTGGGAGGGATGAATATTCAGATATTGATGGTAAGTTTTTTAAAGTCTTACATACGGGATTCACTAATGAGGATGGTAAAAACTTGTAGCGCAAAGGAATCGAAGCCTGTCTTTGACACCAACCCTTACACCAAAGTTTTCACCTCTAGGTTCCCCAAAGGAAGTCTCTGCAACAGGAACACCTCTACAGCTGTCTGCTCCAGGTTCTCCTCGTCGTTTAGAAATCCCTAAGTTCTCTTCTCTTCCTCCAGTCATACCATCACTGCTCCTAGTTCACCACCCCGGAATCCAGGTTTGATTTTATGTAATTACAGATGCATATATACATCTTTGCACATGGGTATGTCTGACAAGCACATAGTAAGTTCTCTTTTCCTATATATACATGCCTGCACTCTTATTATGCATTTGATATGTTAAACACAACTTTGCATATAAACTATTGTATTGTATCTAGAAAGACAGGCATTCACATGCACTCACTCTCTCTCTCTCTCTCTCTCTCTCTCTCTCTATATATATATATATATAGAGAGAGAGAGAGAGAGAGAGAGAGAGAGAGAGAGAGAGAGAGACACACACACACACACACACACACATACCATGTATGTATATTATAAGACTGTACATAGGTACAAGAATATGCATGATGTATAGCGTGTGTGGTTCACACATGTTAAATGTATATACATGAGGACATGTGTATTGTTGTACGTGTATACGTTTGCGAATTATAATTATCATTTAAATTCCAGGTCGTACTCCTAAAGTGGATGGCAAAGAGTTTTTCCGACAAGCAAGGTACTTATCAATATATTGCTAATATGTTATATATACATTGTAAAAATGTTATGAAGCTCAATAACCTGTTTGAAATGGCAGGAATCGCTTGTCATATGAACAATTCAGTGCCTTCCTTTCTAACATCAAGGAATTAAATGCACACCGTCAAACTCGAGAGGTAATCTCTCTTTCACACACACATGTATAATTGTTGTTGTTATTATTATTGTTGTTTTTAGGAAACTTTGAGGAAAGCTGGAGAGATATTTGGGCCCGAAAACAAGGATCTTTATCTTGCATTTGAAGGTTTGCTGAGTCGGCATCTTCCATCATAGGTCTCCAACGCGTTCATTGGCGAGCAGTTAAGTTATTACTATGATGATTTCTAATTATTATTTCTAGTTTAAGTATGGGAAATGTCTATCTACGGCTTGTACATGACGAATGAACGCTGATTTTTGTTTTGCTTGTGTCATATCCCTCGCTATAATACATGTAATTATGTACATACACACGTTATTATATAATATAAGTTTCTGCTTGTATCACAACATTAACTGTACTACACACAGACACACACGCACGCACGCACGCAGGCACGCACACTGTTTATATAGAATATTATTCTTATACCACTGTATATATGGAATAATTTGAGCTGGCAGTAGATGAAAGGCTGAATGAAAGCTGCTCTTCAACAAGGTTCATGCCTATAAGATTCTGGCAGGCTGACACCAGGGAAAACAGTGAAAGCATACCAACTGCCAGAAGCTTTGTGAATCACGAGTTACATACACGAATTAATACATACACCTGTGCGTGTCTGTAATACATACACATGTACGCAGCGTGTCTGTATTAAATTTTATTTTAAAAAAATGGTTTTCCTAAACACCATAATCTAAAAAAATGCTAGCCCAGCAAGAGCCACCATCGCCCATCCAAATGAGAAGCTTGATACTGCCGCGTTCGAATGTGGTGGTAACACGTCAGATGCTGGAGTTAACGTGGGGGATGACACGTCAGTTTCTGGTGCTAGTGTGGGCGGTGACACATCAGATTCCGGTGCCAATGCGGGCGATGACACATCAGACTCCGGTGCCAATGCTGCAGGTTCCGGTGCTAACGCAGGTGGTGAGACATCAGAGCTTGGTGCTAGTGCAGGTGGTGACGTGGATGGTGCTCTTCCTGCACGTCTGGGAGCCGGAGCTGGTGCAGGAACTGGGGAAGATGATGAGTCAGCAGCAAGCACGCTGACTGGGACTTTCATGCCAGCTGAGCAATACGACCAATGTTCTCCAGTCTTGGATAGTGATACTTTGATCGGACTCGATGTTCGGTAGGTCGCAATGGGTCTGGATGAGTCACAATTATCGTAATCTGCTTTGCTAACCTCGATTACATCGTGGACTCCCGTGTATGTAAATGCTGCCAATAGAGTAACAGGTCAGTTTTATACATGTACACCCTGTATATGTTAAGCACACTCAAAGACGTGTATGTATATATATATATCTATATATAGGTGCCATGTTCTCACTGAAAAAAACAGAGCAATTTGGCACGGTGTTGACTACCCAACCGACATATCACATGGAAAGGGAGTGTATGAGAGTTAAACAGTGAACTAATTCTGGAAACACTTACTCTCTCTCACACACGCACGCACACGCTGACACACACACACATGTATATAACTTTGTGGGGAGAACTTACATAAAGTATCGCCAGCTCGGAACGTGTTTTGAGAAGCCCATTGTGTGTAATTTGTTTGGAAGGTCCATCCACTGCTACCTCCAACTTCATATGAGCTGCCAAAGAAATCTGTAAAACACTGAGTAAAAGCGTAGAAATCATCATCAAGCTCCTGCTAGTAAGTGCCATTGTTGTTGATACTTTTTGTGAGAGCTTCGTTTTATTTATATACTACACTATATATATGAGCGGGCTATTTATAACGAGTGCTTATAACGCGTCCTGTTTGACAAGAATGTAGTTGTGGGCGGTCAAAGGTGGCGCTCCGTATTGACTAACTTGCCGTGTTGATTTAGATAGTTGAATTATATATATATATATATATATATACATGTGTGCGTGCGTGTGGTGTATAGAGAGAGAGCACCTATGTAAGGATGAAAGTGTAACAGTTGTGTATATAATAAATGTTTTAACTTATTAAGATGCATTAAACAAGCAATCGAATTAATACGCATACCACATACCGTAATAATAGTTGCAAATCCAAACGAGTACAAAATGCAGTTAGCGTGTTTCTTTCTCGTACCTAAACAATAAAATAAAAACCAGCTGTGATGTGAGCATTGTCCAGCAAATAAAGCCTAACACTGTCCAGATATATATATATATATATATATAATATAGCCACAAAAGTCACATCATTCTTCTCTGACTGATTGATATCTCCACCACCGTCTTTCCAAGACGTTCACTTGAAGCAAAACCATGAACCACGTAATTATACATATATATATACATATAACACACTCATAATGTGTGTATGTTTTTAGATATCAAAAAGAATCAATTATGAAATAAATGGGACACAACAAAAAAAATAAAAGAAACAAATGGGTGTGCTAAAAAATAATCGACATCTCTACTAGACTCAATCAACCTGCCAAATCAACGGTTCCAAGTGTGTGCCAAATAAAAGGGAACCACCAAATGATTACTAACCCCTAAACCCCGGAAAACTCCCCACTCTCTAAAACACCAAGAAGAACACTGCCAAAGCAGAACCCACGAGGACCGAGCCAGCAACACGGAGCGAGAATGCAGCTGAAGGACCAGCTGGTGGCACTGCCTCTCCAGGTCCATTTGCAGGCGTAGGTGTGCCAGCGGGAGGTGCAGGTGGAGATGCTGCAGGAACGATAGACGTGGGTGCCGGTACTGGAACTGGAACAACAACTGGGGAAGGAACCGGGACGGGAACTATAACTGGGGATGGAACTGGAACGGGAACAATAACCGGTGCCGGAGCTGGCGGTGGGGTCGCAACCGGTGGTGGAGTTGCCGGAGGCGGTGCTGCGACTGGTGTAACTGCCGGAGGTGGTGTTGCCGGAGGTGGTGTTGCCACAGGTGGGGTGGGACTGTCGTCGTCGGTCCTGCTGCCGCTACCGGGGATCCCGTTGGAGATGTTGCTAGTACCACACCGATCAATCCACGACCAGGTTTAGCTGCAAAACAATACAAAAAATTTAGATACCCCCGTTTCATCTTATTCAATCCATCTATAATTTAATACAAATCCCACACACCCATCTAAGATTTTGGACTGTTCTAACAACCATGTATGAAGATGCACATAATCCATATTAAATTATAGTTAAGATTTTATTGTACATTGATCTACAGACCCAACACAGATTCTGTACTGTTCTAACAAACCCATCACAGATCATACAAACCCATCTCAAATATGCATCAAATCATACAATGTACATCTAATTCTACATTCCTCGATGCAGCCCATCACAAAGTATGCTCTATTCTGACAACCCACCACAGATTATTCACTGTTCTAGCAATCCCAAGACCGCCCATTAATTATACATTGTTCAATCTCAGATTATGCATCAGTCTATCAAATTATGAGCAATACAAGAGGACCCAATAGATCTAAACGTAGATCCAGGATAGATCTATGAAGAAAACGTACCTACAAACTCCTCCACACAAATGCAGCTGTGAACGAAGAAGCAGAGGAAGAGCGCCAATGAGATCTGTGTCCTTGCCATAGTGTATGATTCAATAGCGTACGATTCGAGAGAGCGAAAACTGAACAAGGGAAATAAAAGAAGACAGAACTAGGAAGCGCTCTTTTTTTAGGGGATTCTAGGGGATTGTAGGGCATTTAAGGAGGGGAAATGAGAGACGTTTGCGTGCGTTGAGCTGTGCGTGAAAAGGATCAGAAAATCACACGCAAGAAAATACAACGCAGGAGAACACGACAAAAAGGGGAAACATATAAGAACACAGGGTGTAAACGTTGGCCCGTCACAATTGACGGTCAGTGTCAGGCGTGACGGTTGAACGGCATACGTGGTTGGTGACACGTAACACCTAGCCCGTCGCTAGTGACGGCCACCCCTCATTTTATCGCTAGATGCCCGTTCCAACGGTACATTTCTTGAGGTTTGTGATTGTCCAAATTAAGCATGGCTTGAAATTAATGAAGGTTGTGATTGAATGCTGATTAGTGTAATTAATTATGCACTTTATTTAGTTCGTAAAACGAGTTTAGGTGTCACATCCCTTGCTTCTGGAAACATTGCTAAATTAACATTAAAATAGTAATATTTAATAATAAACATAACATCTATATTGACACATTAACGTTTTATTTCTTTTAAGTTTAACACAGAGGCGGAATATTCTAATATTATTTGTGCAGTATTGAATAATATATAAAACGTGTCATCATTATCAAAGAATGAGTATATATGTTATAGCATTCTGTAAATGGTATACTCATGAAATATCTTTGCGTGCAAACTCTCAAAAAGTAGATCAAACAACCAAAACGCGGCAATCTAAAGAATAATATAAAATCATGTCAATGAATATACATGTTTTATTATTATTATTATTATTATACTGTTTGACTACATATTCCTTTATGATTAATTTTGCAAATGAAGGAATTATAAACATTTTTTAAGAAGTATTAGTAGTTGAATTATCACGTTAGTGGTTTTGTCAAATCTAATCATTCCATGAAGCGAATGGTTTTGGGGGGGCGGGTCTAGCTTTTTTTCCACTTATTCCAAGTTATGCTTTTTTCAGTATATAGAATATATTAGATTGTCATTTAAGAATCTTTCCACTTATTAATATATAATGTGACATTGTTTATATTAAAAATTAATCTATTATAGTGACACATAATTTTAAAAAAACTTAAAGAAAACTTGAATAAATCTTAAAGATATAACATTTTAAATTTATCTTAGATGTGTTAAGTATAAATTTAATATATTAAAATGTAATTTACTTTTAAATCAATGGAAAAATAAATAAGTCTTAGAAAATAAACCGTCGGAAATAAATTTAGGATAAAATTTCTTAAAATATAAAAGAAACCCCAAAAAGGTTTAAGGCACGAAGTACATACAACTTGTGTAAACCCATTTTGTACCTGATAAAGTGTTCTCCCAACATGATTTGATATTCTTATTATCATCCTTGTATATTGTTTGAATGTCATGTCTTGTCACTTCAATTAAAATGTATTTTAACCCACTTATAAATTATAATGTTCATTTCTTGAATTTGTGCCACCGTCTTGGCAATGGCCTTTATCAATGCAAATTGATAAAGTCTTCAATTATATACCTCACAAACTTTTCTGTCCACAACCTCATGAGTTCAATAAGTACACGGTCCTTTCTTCTATGCCATTATCTTTATGAATACAAAATCTTATAAATACCTTAATTAGTGTTGTTTATACTGTAAAGTAACTACAGTAAATACATAAGTTACTTTAATAAGTGTATATAATTAAAGTATATATAAAGGTTAATTTTATAATTAATGTTATTTATTGTTGATTTAAAGTATAATCTTAATAATTTTAATTATAACCTTATATACTTACTGAACCTACCGTAGTTACTTTACAGTACTACTTTACATTTTATATAAATGAAGTGGGTGTTTATTCTCTTTATACCACATTGTTCTTTCTGCATCACTTTACAGTAGATAATATACACATTGAATTATTCATAACATGTTTATCATTTTTATTTTTCATGAGTTTCTCTTTGATGTATTATAAATCTAAGGTATTTATAGCTCTATATGTTCCATATCTTATCCCTTAATATGCACAGTACCACATTGTTCCTCAATAGACACGTTGAATTACTTGTAATATGTTTTTATTATTTTTACCTTCCATGTTTGTAAAATAAATCTAACGTATTTATAACACTTTATATGTTCATGGTCCTTAATATATATATATTTACTATATTGTTCACTTTATAATAGATATTAGACATGTTATGTCCTGGTTCTTAAATGGTGAAGTAAATTGACTCATGTAATTTAAAATCACATAATTATAATAATAAATAAGTTTTTCTTTAATATTAATTAATTCTTAATTTTTATGATTAAGGAGAGAGAGATATTATTATTATTATTAAAATTTTAATCGGAAGAATCACACATCACCACACATGGCTGCTACCTCAATTCCCGTAAAATGACTATCCTTTAACCTCAAACTATAACTCAAGTAGATTTTAAGGTTTTACATTAAAATACCTATATAATTTCATGCCCTACCTTCGTTAAGGAATCGTCCTCACTTACCCCTTCTACTAGGATATAGCACAACGCACAATAATAAATGCAATTTTCTCATTTATTTGATATTAACATAAATCTTTGGCTCTTCCAACCTGTACCAAACCCTCCTGAGTCTCCCTTCCAAGCATCCAACACTGTTTGTTTGGCTTCTTCATCCTTGAAGACAACCTCAATGGACTTAGGAACCCCAGGCTTGAATGACTCGCTATAGTTGAACCAGTTAACTTCGGTGATCTCAACCTCATCAGCAAGTTCCAGAAGCTCGTACAGAAAGTAGTCAACATGATCGTCTGCCGGATGCTTTGTTACCTTCGTTGTCCCTCCACTCTGGAGCTCCCTTCAAATACAGCATGCGTTTTCGCCGCTCCTGACGTTCCTCTTCCCACTGCTGCTTCGTAAAATCAGGAAGAAAATTTACTGTAATTTCCTTTCTCCGAGCGATGAACCTCATCTCCCCACTGAGAAGCGCTTCCTTGTCTTCGAGCCTGCAACACTTGAGGACTACCTTATTGGTGTTCGAGATGCTGCGAACGACTTTGATCGTACTGTCGTTTATGTCCATATCAGTTCATTGCTCTCTAGCCGGCGATCTCAATCAATTTTCCTTCAGTCTGCATACCCTCCATCACTACGTTCATTGCACGCCAATTCCGCTCCATCTCCTCCTTGCTCTCTTGCTCCTGCCGCTCCTCGTGATCCATGATCAATGTAGAGGCCCTAATTGGCTTTATATATAGATATCCGACGGCATATATGGAAAACCCAAATCAGACGGTTCCGATGGCTTTTTTATACTGCATACTTATGAATATTCGTGGCGTGTCTATATATGTTCCAATGGACACACTTATTGGGTGTGTGCGTGTGCATGCGTGCATCCATGCGTGCGTGTGTGTAAAATATTGAAGCAATCAAAGAATTTACATAGAAAATATTTTCCTTTATCCAAATAATTACAACAGCTCCCCAATCTTGCCATAATGAGTGAGTTAAGTCATAAAGCTTTTGACTTACAAGCACCTAATAAGAAAATCAAATGTTAAACTAAAACACACACGCACACGCTCCTTATAAGGTGTTGACTATGGCTGCCACGCAAATGCTCTTCCAACTGCTCAAAACAGTATAGCCTACACTCTTCTAAGGATGGCAGCTTCTCTTGCTTAAGACCTGTAATTATTTCTTATGTGAATATATATATAACAAGCATTGTATTTATCATAATATTAGAATATACCAGATACTCCAGCCCAATAGCATTTGTATAGAGGCTTTACTCTTTGTGTATCACTTGAATGAATCTCTACATAATATGCTTTCTCCAACCTATATTAAATAACATGTTTAATTATTTTGTTAAACTACATAAACAGTTTACCTTGGGGCTGGTTCATCTTCTCCATTAAGTAAATCCAGTAGCGGCTGTTCTTGTTTACCATAGAACCTGTAACACTGTTTCTTGCATGGAATTGTTATCTTAATTTCGTCTGCAGAGATTTTAATCCGTGGTTGCCCCCAAGGTAAATTGTATAATATCTGTAGTTTAACAAAATAATTAAACATGTTCTATTAATATAGGTTGGAGAAAGCATATAATGTAGATCCATTCAACGAGATTGGTAGTGTACCAGAAAGAGTAAAGCCTCTATACAAATGCTATTGGGTTGAATATTCTAATATTGTGATAAATACATCTCTCTCTCTCTCTCTCTCTCTCTCTCATATATATATATATATATATATATAAGAGAGAGAGAGAGATGTTTATGATATGGCATTCTTGGGCCGCTCTGCAAAAACATGGGTTAATTTTAATATATCATTTATATACAGCATTATATATGAATAAGTTTGTTAACAATAGGTTGTGTGCCACTATGTTGAAGCGTACAATGCCAATAATAATTCACATAAGAAATAATTACAGGTCTTAAGCAACAGAAGTTGCTGTCCTTAGTGTTGGAGAATAAAAAGAACAATTTGAGAGATCTTAGGATTAATGTTGAAATAAGATTAGGAAGTTGAGATTGAAATAAGATTAGGAAGTTGAGATAGAGATATGATACATTAAAACATGTATATATAGCCAAGTAGTTTATTAATGTATTATTGACTTTGAGTCTTGTCCCTCCTTTTCTTTCATGGTATCGGAGCCATAGTCTCTTTCATAATCTTTCTATGTGTTCCAGTTAGGAATATCTCTCAGCCATGAGTTTTAGTAAGATGGGTTTTATCTTGCTCCAAGGAGTAACTTAGTTCAACAGAAGGCATGGCTTCAATACCTAGTCTGAAAAAATGAAGCAAATGCTGAAGATGGAGTGGTCAAGCCTCCAACGCCATAATAAGTTTCTCGTGTAAGACGAGAAACTAGAGCGTCTATGTTGGTTGAAGGTGAGGTTATCGACGAGACGGCAACACGGCTCTATGAGGAAGAGATGCGACGCAGACTGGACGAAGATGACTATGGCAGGCTACTGAAGGAAGAAGAACGAGCAAAAGATTTGTTGCTCTCCAAGTTGGTTGATCCGTTGATGATGAGGTTGAAGGAAAAGTTGGCCAGGGAGATTTGGGTTCATCTCCACAACAAGTACATAGTGTTGTCTCTGTCTAGGATAAGCATGGTGGAAACATGCATCAAAGAGACCAAATTCCATCTTGGAGAGAACTTTGAAGAGTTCTTGTTGAAACTCCAAGATCTTTGGATGGAATTGGAAGGCAGTCCAGGTGCTTTCAGTGAATCCAAGAAGATAATTGCCTTGTGCAATGCTATGCAGGATCCAGTCTTTAACCCTTTCGTTCATGTTGTGCAGATGACTACTCTGACGTTTGAACATGCTGAAATGATCCTGAGTTCTAAGTTGACCATCTGGTGCACTCGGTGTTCAAGTGGCAAACTTCAACATAGGAGATGTAAGTGGCAAACTTCAACATAGGAGATGTTGAAGACTCATGCTGGGCAGGCACCAACCCCAAAGGTCGTGGACGAGGCCATGGCCAACATGGGAGAGGCCTCGGATTTAATCTAACAAGTAACTCCGAGAGTGATGGCAACACTCATCCTGGTCCCGGGAGCAAAGGTGGAGACAAAGGCAAGGAAGGCTATGGAGGAGGGAACACTTGCTGGACTTGTGGACTTGGAGGACACATGGCCCTAGATTGTCCAATATCAACGTGGTTGCAAAAGCTCAACACAGGGAATATGGCAGCCAATGTTCAAGAAGATGCAGAGATTTCATTTGAGGTACAAAAGATAGTTCCAGTCCAAACAATGCAGACCATAGATTCAGGGTGCAAGCGGCATATGATGAAAATGCCAACCAATTTCTTACAGCTGCGGGCGAGCAAGGGCAAATTTGTTAGAGTTGGAGATGGGTTGCTAAAACCGGTGCATGGAGTCAGTGATGTCAAAGTCCTTTGCAGAAAAGTAGGGTCATGGTCTTGAAGGATGCGTGGTTTGTCCCCACACTTGTCAAAAATTTGGTGTCAGTTTCCAAACTCACAGGTCAAGGCTTGGGTGTCAATTTCTCAAAAAAAATGCATTACCTTTAATGCTAAATCTCCCCTCACTTACTTTCCTTATAAAGGAAATCTTTACGAGAAAGAATTTCCTCAAACACCACCAACTGACTGCATGACAACCACCACTCTCTGGCATTCTCGACCAGCTCATGCCAATTTCCCATTAATCCGTAGGATGCAAACACAAGACGGGTATGACTCTTCAACACTTGCCACACTTGTGTTCTTGAAAAGCAAACGGGGAGGACTTTTCGATCATGTACAACAAGCACAATGAGTCGCCCGCTTCAACTTGTCCATTCAGATGTCTGTGAACTCATGCAAACAATTGCACTTGGTGGAATCAAGTATTTTATAAGTTTCGTTGATAATTTCTCTTGACGGACAACAGTTTATCCTCTTTGGCACAATTAGACATGTTTCAACGATTCGTAAATGAAGATGAGGTGCAAGCAAAATGGAGGTTGTGCGTACTGACAGAGAAGGAGAATACGTCAACGACAGTTTTTAGAATTTTTGCAAGGAGTGAGGAATACTACACCAACAAACGTGTCCACATACTCCACAACAAAATGGAGTTGCTGAACGTAAAAATAGAACACTCATGAATGCTGTAAGGTGCCTGCTTGAAGATTCTGGTCTATCAAAGATGCTCTAGTGAGAAGCTATTTAGCTAGCTGCACATGTGCAAAATAGGATCCCACACATCAAGTCTCCTCAATAAGTACCTGAAGAAGCTTGGTCAGGAAAGTGACAGAACATCTCCACTTTGAGGAGGTTTGGATGCGTCGCCTTTGCCAAGGTTCTTAACAAAGTAGACAACAAGGGTCAAAAGTGTGGATATGCTCCATCTGGATTTCGACTTTACCACTCCCAAACTCAGCAAGTCACGGTGAGACCAACGTCCAATTTGATGAACAACTCACTTACAAGGATGAGAGACACAATGCACAAGACAATGCTAAGGGGCCGTGGACACCTGTAGGTTGAACGTGGGATGATGATCCTGAGGATCATATGCTGGGACATGTAGATAACCACGTACAACCTACAAAAAATGTCTCAACCCATGAGTTCAAGACATGGACGATGTCTCGCCCTAGTGTACCGATCTAAGTCCTCACAAGCTAGCTGAAGTGGAGCGCCTCACACATGGGCTACCCTTCAACATTGAAAACTACAGGAGACAAGCTTTCAGCCGATCGAGTAGACCACCAGCCTTGACTTGGATCATTGGATGGCAGTGATGACAGAAGAACTCAGCTTGCTTCAACACAACAAGACGTATGAACTTGTCAACATGCCACAAGATCGTACTCTTGTTAGTTGTTGTTGGGCGTACAAGGTTCTATGCAATGCAGATGGAACTATTCAATGCTATAAGGAGCGACTCGTAGCTCGTGGATATTCTCAGGTTCCTAGAGTAGATTTTGATGAGATTTTTTCACCAATCGTGAAGCAAACAAGCGTCAGGACACTACTCACATTTGTAACGGAGTTCAATCTTTAAGCTAATCACATGAACGTGAAGATTGCATTTCTTAATGGCAGTCTAAAGGAGGAGATATATATGATGTAGCCACTTGAACATCTTGGACAGAACCAGGAGAAACTCGTTTGCAAACTTTGAAAGGTGTTGTACGACTTAAAGCAAGCGTCAAAACAATGGTATGAGTGTCTTAATTCGTTTTTCATAAATCTTAGTTTCTAGAAGTTGATGAGCGATGGAAATCTATATCAGTTACAATGTGGAAAGCACTTCATTGTCATCATAGTTTATGTGAATGGTTGTTTCATCTTGAGCAACAACAACTTTCTATTGGCTGAGACAAAAGGGAAACTCATGACTCATTTTGTCATGAAGGATCTCGGTCTTGTGACAAAACTACTTGGCACGGAGATAGATAGAAATAGGTTCAGGACAATAGTGCTCGCACAATAATAGTATATCCGCAAGCTCCTACAAGATTTTAATATGCAAGATTACTATTCAATTCCCACACCTTTGTTACAAGAGTCAAGTTCATCTGCAACATGGACGTTCTGTTTTGTCAACCGACCGGCTATCGTGGAGGGCTCTTATATCTAGCCAACATGACAAGACTTGACATCGCTTTTGCTATAGGACTTCTCATTTGTTACATGCAAGCACCCACACTCTACCATTGGTAGTGTCAAGCCACGACCCAAGAGCAAGATAACAACAAGAAGGCTTGATTCAAGAACAAGGCAAGAGCAAGGAACAAAACAAGAATGATCATAGAATAACTGATGTTGTTGTACAACAATTAGGTCAGAGCTTTTATACACAACTCCAAGCTAATCTGGTCATGAGTCTAATATGGTCATGAGCTAAAAATAGTGACCCTTATTCTTTAGGCATATCCTATAGTATATCCTATAGGCATATCCTGTAGGAATATCATGTAGGTATATCTTGTAGGAATATCCTGCAGGCATATCCTGTAGGTATATCCTATAGGCATATCCTGTAACTCGTATCCTGTATCCTGTATATGTATCAGGTCGTGATAGCACCTCCTCCCTAAGGACGAGTTCCACGAGTCTTAGGACCTGGTTTAACAGATAACGCCGATGAAAGCAGCAACTTTGGAAGAAGCATGGAGTAAGTTGGATGCAGGTTCCCAAGTGCGATCGGTAGCAAATAACCTTTCCAATCCACCAAGTATTGAAGTTGGCGGCATGAAGAAGAGAATCAAGGATGGCTGCAACTTCATACTCAGGTTCACCGTCAATGACCACAGGAGGGGGAGAGAAAAGCACGACCAAGAAGAGAAAAGGATGATACGGCTCCAACAAAGAAGTGTGAAAAACAGGATGAAGTTTCACCGTAGATGGTAACTCGAGTCGGAAAGCTACAGGATTGACCTCAGCCGCAATCCTGTAAGGGCCCAATCGTTGAAAATCCAACTTAGAAGAAGGCCTGTTGGTGCGAATATGCCGACGAAGAAGCCACACGAGATCACCAATCTTGTATGTAGGTGCCGGTTGACGATGAGCATCAGCATAATGCTTGTACATTCCTGTGCCTGCTGAAGATGAACCCGGAGATCCTCATGTACCTGACGAAGATGCTGAGACGATCCTGTACTGCAGGAGCAGAAGAAGGAGAAGCAGGAGGAGCAAAGTCAAAACGTGGATGGTAGCCTGTAAGAGCAAAGAAAGGTGTCTGGCCTGTAGATGCGTGAACGAGTTGTTGTAGGCAAACTCCGCCATTGGAAGAAGGTCCAACCAGTTGTCCTGTTGGTAACTGATGAAGCAGAAGATATTGCTCCAAGGTCTGAATCGTGCGTTCTGACTGCCCATCAGTTTGTGGATGGTATCCTGAAGAAAGATCCGCTTTAACCTGTAGACTCCGGAAAGTTCTCGCCAAAACTTGGACATGAATTGGGCCTCGATCAGAAACAATGCTCTCAGGAAGACCATGATGTCGGAATACTTCGCGGATCACCAACTCAGCAGTTGTCTGGCCTGTAGCAGTCTTGTGACATGGTAGGAAATGAGCTTGTTTGGTGAAACGGTCAACCACCACAAGAACTGCATCAAATCCACGAGAAGAGGAAGATCTGTGAGGAAATCCATAGAAATGGATCTCCAAGGAGCAGAAGGAACAGGAAGAGGACGAAGAAGACCAGAGGGTGCGTGACGAGGCATCTTCGACCTATTGCAGGTGTCACAACTTACAAACTTGTCCACAAAACCTCGCAACCCAGGCCACCAATAGTTGCGAGTCACCAACTCAACTGTCTTGGCCACACCAAAATGTCCTGTAGCCGGGTATCATGACAATCTGTACCACACGAGTCCTACAAACACCAACAGGAACATACAGGAGACCTTCCCGATACAGGAGTCCGTCCTATATGGTAAACAACTTGTAGTCTGTACGGGAACTGGAGGAAGAGGAACTTGCGATGTCAGGACTAATGTGTGAAAACACATTCCTTGCCAAGTCGTCTGTAGCCAACTGCAAACGGATGTCCTGTAGGAGTGTGGAATCTGCTGGAGCCTGATGAACTTGTAGTGCTGCAAGCCGAAGTCGATCAGGACCCAACACTTGCTTTTGACAGTCATATGCAGGATCGCCGGGGTCGGTAAGGTAAGAGCGCCTAGACAATGCATCCACCTTGCCATTTCGAAAACCAGGCCTGTAGATGATGACGAAATCAAAACGTGATAGGAACTCCGCCCACCTAGCCTGTCGCCACTGAGAACTCGAGCCATTTGAAAATACTCCAGGTTCTTGTGATCCGTAAGAACTTGTACAGGATGCGCAGCACCTTCCAGGAAATGCGCCACTCCTCGAACGAATCCACAATGGCCTTGAGTTCCTTGTCATGAATCTCGTAATTGATCTCCCCGAAAGGAACTTACGAGAGTGAAAAGCTACAGGATGAAGCAACTTATCTTCTCCAACTTGTGATAGAACAGATCCTACTGCAAAATCCGAGGCATCTGCTTCAATGAAAGAAGGGACGAGAAGGATCAGGATGTGCTAAAATCGGAGCTGTCGTGAAGATGTTCTTGAGTGTTGTGAATGCATGTTCTGCCTTGTCGGACCAAGAGAACACTCCTGTGCGCTTGGTGAGTTCCGTGAGTGGAAGTACACGCTTGGAGAAGTCCTGTATGAAACGCCTGTAGAAGTTTGCAAAGCCAAGGAAACATTGTACATCTCGTACAGACTTGGGCCTCTCCCACTCCGCGATAGTCTTCACCTTGTGCATGTCCATGGAAACGCCAGCAGAGACGATGTAGCCCAAGAACTCTACAGTATCCCTGTCGAAGAAACACTTCTCCAACTTCGCATACAGGCCATGCTCGCGAAGCCTCTGTAAGACTAGTCGTACATGCTTGTCATGAGCCGCCTGGTCCTTGGAGAAAATCAAAATGTCATCGAGGTAGATTACCACAAACTGGTCCAAGAAGTCACGAAAGATGTCGTTCACCATGTGTTGGAACACGGCTGGGGCATTGGTAAGTCCGAAAGGCATCACCGTATACTCGAAGTGTCCATACCTTGTACGAAAGGCAGTCTTCCACTCATCGCCTGGACGAATCCGTACAAGATTGTAAGCCCCTCGTAAGTCAATCTTCGTGAACACTTTTGCTCCTTGCAGCCGATCGAGAAGTTCCGGGATCAATGGCAACGGGTACCGGTTCCGAATGGTGACTTGATTCAAACCTCTGTAGTCCACAACCAAACGTAAACTCCCATCTTTCTTCTTGACAAAGAAGATAGGTGCTCCTGCAGGGGACTTTGAGTGACGAATGAAGCCGGATGCCAAGTTTTCCTCGATGTACTGACGAAGAACCTCCAATTCTGTAGGTGACAGTGCATAAATCGGTCCGAACGGTGGAGTCTTTCCTTCCACAAGATCGATAGGACAGTCGTAGGACCTGTGAACAGGAAGAACTGCAGCCTTGTGCTTGTCAAAAACGTTCTGAAAGGAGTGATACTTGGATGGCAGGGAAGAAGGAGGAGAAGAAGAAGGAACAGGAGAAGGAGATTGAAAAACAGGGAATCAGATACAGGAAAGGTAGAAGAGGACGTAGGAGTTACTTGGAAGGCAAAAAGATGAAAAGGAGCAGGATCAGTGGCAAGTTCATGCATGGTAGTGGTAAGAACTCGAAGAGAGAAGGAGGGAGCTGTGATTGAAAAAGAGGAAGGATCTTGGGGGTGGAACAGAAGAAGAGTAATGAAAAGAGGCAGGATTGGGAGAAACATGTGTGGATGTTGACAAGTGTACAGGATTGGAAGAATCCTGTACAGAAGTCCGTGGATGCACAGGAGTGAGGAGAACTTGTGAGT
Source organism: Selaginella tamariscina (assembly GCA_003024785.1). Lineage (NCBI taxonomy): Eukaryota > Viridiplantae > Streptophyta > Lycopodiopsida > Selaginellales > Selaginellaceae > Selaginella > Selaginella tamariscina. The sequence goes on from PUQB01000717.1 coordinate 99,445, forward strand.
GTGCTGACGAACCAATAGGAGGTGGATCCTGTCGAGGAGGAGTCTTCAACACTGATACAGGAACAGGCACGGTCAATCCTGTAGCTTGTACTGCCTCAGACACTAAGGATGTATTCTGCACACAGGAAGGTACAGGATTGGTCCTGGTTGCCGGAGAGGAAAACGTGAACGTCCTAGACCTCCAGTTGATCTGAGGATTTGCAACAACGAACCATGGCATGCCCAAAATGATGGGAGTCGACCGAGTCTTGATCAAGTTGAAGGAAATTGAACAGTTGAATGCGCCATGACTGCAAGAGAGAGGTTTGGTAGCATGGGTAACTGCGCCAGAAGCAATCAGACGACCATCGGCCACCTCTACAGGAACTGCACGCTTCAACTTCACCATCGGAATGCCATGTTGAGTTGCAAAAGTGTCATCCATGAAGCATGCATTTGCACCAGTGTCTAACAGGGCAAACTCCTTGAGCTCTCGATTATTGAGATGAATGTGTAGGAAACTTGAGTGATGGAATGGTATGAGCAGCACCAATGGAGCCTGCACCTACGTCCAACTTCGTGGCTCCTAAACGAAGTGAACATTGAAGTTTTCCGACTGAACTTCAGCTTCAACTTCACGCGTCTTGAACTTCCTGGCTTTAATAGGACATTCCGCCGCCTTGTGTCCTGCTTCACCACAATACAAACATAGATTCTCACTGCGGCGACGTTGCTTCTCAGCAGCGGAAAGTGGGCCACGCTTGTATTTCTCAACCTCCATAGGAACTACTCCAGAAGGTGTCGCAGAAGTATGTACCACAGCTGCAGGATTGGTTTGCAGGAACTGCTGACGGGATTTTTCCTGACGACGCTCGAACAAGCGGTTGTCGCAGCGAACGGCCTGTTGCATGATCTCCGCTAATGTTTGGGCATCCGGTAACGAAAGGAGAAGGTCCTTCACATCATCCCTCAACCCAAAACGGAAGTGTTCAATCAATGCAGTCTCGTCCCATGGAATGTTCGTGCAAAGTTGCTGAAATTCGGATGCATAAACGGAAGCTGGTCGAGATCCTTGTGTGAGCTTTCGTAACTTCGTGCATGTGGAACGGTACTTATGGATCTCCAAAGCAAGCTTCAAAGGCAGCCACGAAACCTTCAAAGTCTTCCATCAATGGGTCGTCACGTTCCAGCAAAGGGGCAACCCAAGCCGTGGAGATCCAACTAGTAGGGATGCCAAAAGGCCAACCTTTTGTGCATCAGTCGAGTAGCGGCGTGGTTGCATGCGGATCAAAAGCCTAATCTGATTCAGGAACCCTTGGAAATCGGCACGATTGCCATTGAACTTTTCTGGCATGCTAATCTTCGGCTCCGAAGAAGTGTTCGATGTAGGGAAATCACGGATGCTTGAGAGAGAGCCTGTGCAGCAGCCTTGGAGGATGCATCAGCAGCTGCATGCGCCGCGTTGGTGGAACCTTGCAGATCTGTGACCACTTGGCGCAAAGTGGCTAGCTCATGAAGCAATATTTGGTGCTGCGTTGAAATTGCTCAAAATCGGCCATGATCTATGAAAGAAAAAAAAAAAGGAAAAAACGAAGGAGAAGAATCAAGGAAAAAAAAGTAGCTGAAAATCGAAAAGCTATGAAAGAGTTACTATCAAACTGTCAAGCCACGACCAAGAGCAAGATAACAACAAGAAGGCTTGACTCAAGAACAAGGCAAGAGCAAGGAACAACAAGAACAAGAACAAAACAAGAATGATCGTAGAATGACTGGTGTTGATAGTAACTGATTGTACAACAATTAGGTCGGAGCTTTTATACTCACAACTCCAAGCTAATCTGGTCATGAGTCTAATATGGTCATGAGCTAAAAATAGTGACCCTTATCTTTGGCATATCCTGTAGTATATCCTATAGGCATATCCTGTAAGAATATCCTGTAGGTATATCTTATAGGAATATCCTGTAGGTATATCCTATAGGCATATCCTGTAACTTGTATCCTATATCCTGTATCGGGTCGTGACAGGGAGATGGCAAAACGAGTTCTGCAATATCTACATAGAATGTCCATGCATGGTTTGGTCCAAAAGGTCCGGATCATCTTCACTGAAACTAGTGGTGTATAGTGATGCAGATTGGGCTGGTGACTTAGATATTAGGTGTTCTACTTCCGGTATATGTTGCATGATCACTGGTGCACATGTTTCCTGGTTCAGCAAGAAGCAGTCCACTGTCGCTCTTTCAAGTGCAGAAGTAGAATATATGGCAGCTGGGAATGCAGTTCATGAGATCATATGGTTAAGGCGCCTTCTTCAAGAATTGCATCAACATGCATTAGAAGGAACGAGCTTATTCTGTGACAACCAGACTGCGATTGCTATGTCCAAAAACCCAGTGTTTCATTCAAGGACCAAGCACATTAGGTGATCGTAAAGTTCATTCCTTCTCTTCAGCAGTTGGCTGAACCACTCTTTTTGAGAACAGATTTGTCAAGCTAAGGGAGACACTCGGAATACTTTCCCAACTCAGCTTTAAGGGGGAGTGTTGGAGAATAATGAAGAACGATCTCAGGATCAAGAAGTTGAGATAGAAATATGATCCGTTAAAAATAGCAAGTAGTTTTATTAATGTATTATCGACTTTGAGTCTAGTCTAGGCTATACCAGTTGGAAGAGCATTTGTGTGGTAGTCATATCCCAACACCTTACAAGGTGCACGTGCACACGTGCGTGAGCGTGGGCGTTTAACATTTGATTTTCTTATCAGGTGCTTATAAATCCAAATCTTTATGACTTAACTCACTCGTTATGCTGAATGAAGTGCCTATTGGGGAGCTGTTGTAATTATTTGGATAAAGGAAAATATTTTCCATGTAAATTCTTCGATTGCTTCAGTACAAAGAACACGGCAAGCTTTTAATTTACACACACGCACGCATGGATGCACTCATGCACACGCACACCCCAATTTAGAACATATATATTAAAGCATGCACATGTATTCATGCTCTGAAACCAAAACAAGTTTAAACTGCCTGAGTACACAGGCATATAACAACGTGTGGTACACGCCACGAATATTCTTAAGTATAGTTGGCCATCAGAACCGTCTGATTTGGGTTTTCCCTATATGCCGTCAGCTATCTATATATAAAGCCAATTAGGCCTCTACAACCTAAAAAGGGTTGATCATGGATCACGAGGAGGTGGCGCGGGAGTGGCAGGATCAAGAGAGCAAGGAGGAGATGGAGCGGAAGAGGCGTGCAATGAACGTAGTGATGGAGGGACGGCAGACTGATAGGGAAATTGATGGAGATCGCCGGCTGGAGAGTCTGCAGAGAGCAGTGAACTGGTACTTCAAGCAGATGGACATAGACGACAGTACGATCAAAGTCGTTCGCAGCATCCCGAACACCAATAAGGTAGTCCTCAAGTGTTCCAGGCTCGAAGACAAGGAAGCGCTTCTCAGTCGGGAGATGAGGTTCATTGCTCGGAGAAAGGGAATTACAGTAAGTTTTCTTCCTGATTTTACCAAGCAGCAGTGGGAAGAGGAACGTCAGGAGCGGCGAAAACGCATGCTGTATTTGAAGGGAGCGCCAGAGTGGAGGGATGAGGAAGGTAACGAGCGTCCGGCGGATGATCATGTTGACTACTTTCTGTACGAGCTTCTGGAACTTGCTGATGAGGTTGAGATCAGCGATGTTAACTGGTTCAACTATAGCGAGCCATTAAAGCCTGGGGTTCCTAAGTCTATTGAGGTTGTCTTCAAGGATGAAGAAGCCAAACAGACTGTGTTGGATGCTTGGAAGGGGCGACTCAGGAAGTTTTGGTACAGGTTGGAAGAGCCAAAGATTTTTAATTAGTATCAGTTAGTATCAAATAAATGAGAACTGTGTTTATTATTGTGCATCTGCGTGTACGTTAATTAAGATATATTGCTCTTAACGAGAGAGAATTGTATTTGTATATATATAAACTGATTTAGGTAAGACTGCAACTCATGATCAAAATAATCAAAGTTTACTTTTAAGTACGTTGTGAAGCACTAAATATATAAAAATGAGCCCCGTCGTAACTTTCTTCACAATATTTATTATGTGGTGGATTGATTAAAAGTAATAAGTATATAAATCCGGTGATTAGCTAGAAGAACACATAAGTAAACGCGCACACGTTCAAAGTTGACGTTTTGGAAGGCGTAGATGTTTCAAAGACTTGATAATTTTATAAATTTAAGTTTAAAGATAAGTGACTACATAGACTCTATAACTATGCAATTAAATATGAGAATTTCCTTGTAGCCTTCCCTGCCTGTTTGACCAAAGGTAAAAACGCTGTAGTGTTGCATAATGTCGCGTTTGTGTATACGTATACAAAACATACAGGTGTTCATTGTACATGTTACCATAGTTGTTTAATCTTTCTGTGCTACATGTCATGGTTGTTCTTGCGCCGGCTTAGTCAGGTGTGTGTGTGTGTGCACGTGTGTAAAGGGTATTATAAATTTACACCTTCATCTGCTTTATACACACTAGGCTATCTTGCTAAGTTCTCAAAGGTTCCTCTCTCTATATACCATGGTTAAGTCTGCTTCGAGCTGTTGTCTTCTACTGCTTGCACTCATCTTGTTACAAATGTTGCAAAGTATTTGGGGCGAGTGTAATCGAGTGGAAATCTACGCTAAAGGTGTTCCTTGTGTACAAGATGGAACCATCATGAGCAGGCCAAGCTCGCAATGTTGCAGGGCTGTTAGGGTGATGTCTCCAGATTGCTTATGCAGCATGCTGATTGGTTCCAAGGGCACCAAAGCACAGTCCACCATGGATACATATATCAGAAAATGCAAGCTTCAAGTTCCTTCCAATATCAAGTGTGGTAAACCAGTGAAATCTTGATAAGCGTGTTACTCTTGTATATACTTAAATACACATATATTTTCTTAATGTGAAACATGTATGGTCTTTCACAAGTGGCTTCTTTCCAGTGAGAAGCTCTAGAAGCTATCCCAAAGCTATATATGTCTGTTTGTCATTCTGCACGAGTGTGTGTGTGAGTGTGCACGCGGCAACTAACCTGCATGTAGATACGACTTCGCCTGTTGTGAAGTAGTTTAAAATCTCTGCTGCCGACGTTTAAGATTTATATGCGTGCGCGTGTGTTTGTGGTTACATTTGAAACTACTCACTCCTTATCGCTAGCTGTTGTAAGTATTTTCATGCAACAGTCAATAGTGAAACACGGGAGCTTCACCATAGTTCCGATCTAGATAACTATTGTTAACTTTTAGAACTACGACAGTAATATGTCTTATGCTTATATGTTATTATTAGATAACTATTGTTAACTTTTAGAATAATGACAGTAATTTGCTTTATTACATATATGTTTATCTTATGCTTACAGGAAGGTATGATGTATTAATATATTTTGATCTTATGGTTATTTTTATTAATACAATCTTAAATTTATGGTTATTTTTACTATATGTTAGTACATAGTTTAATTTTAAATATTATATTAAATACATTATAAATACACACACACACACACACATATATATATAATATTAAAACTTGAATTGTGTATAAAAAAAGCACACTGAACAAGAATAATCACGTTTGGACAGCCATGTGCATGGACGTTAGAAAGCTTTCACAATTGAGTTTTAATTTGTTTGATGTGGATTTTAAAATATTTTTTTTATAAAGTTTATAAATAATGTTTATATTTTTAAAAATATAATTTTTTTTCTGCTTAAATCTGCCTCCTTCGTAGTTTATGATATCATTAAAGAGATATTCAGAAGAAACCAATAGGAATAAAAAGAGATTAAAACAAAATAAATTATAATATAAATAAATTGGATCAAAAATATTAGTGATGAATTCATCGTGACAGTAACAATATTCAAATTTAAAATGTAAGTTTATAATTAATTTTTTTAGTTTTAATTTTTTAATGAGCAGTGGAATTTAGTTTGAAAATACAAATCTCTATTTATTTTAGTATTATAAATTTAATTTAAAATCAATAATTTTATCTATATATACATTGCATATTTTATCTATATATACAAGTATATACTGAGCTGCTGTATAAACACTTGGGACTCGTTGTTATCCATCCAGCTAAGTAGACTTGCACACGTTCAAAAATTGACATTTTGGAGGGGGGAGGCAGGGGAGACACAAATCCCAAGTGTTTGATAAACTTTAATTAAATACATGTTTAGAATCTAAGTGACTACATAGATCGTGGCAACTCTATGCATATATAATATGCACATATGGTGTGTGCGCGTGTGTGTGGCAACTAACCTGCATGTAGATACAACTTCTGGAGCAATATATCCCAGAGTCCCAGCAACTCCTGTTGTGAAGTGTGTTGCATGGTTCTCAATAATCCTCGCAAGGCCAAAGTCAGCAATATGTGGCTCCATGTCTGTGTCCAGGAGTATATTACTCGACTTAACATCGCGGTGTATTATCCTGGGTGAGCAACCTTCGTGAAGATAGAGCAAACCGCGGGCTGTCTCGACAGCAATCCGGATCCGGCTTGTCCAGCTTAAGCCGGAAGGACAACCACCAGCACCATGCAGCACGTCGTGCAGGCTTCCACACGGCATCAGGTCGTATAAGAGCATCCTATGTCACAGTGTGTGTGTACGTGTGTGTGTGTGTGAGAGAGAGAGAAGTACGTACTTCTCGTGAGGGCTTGAGTAGAATCCTTTGAGTGAGACAAGGTTCCGATGTCGGATGAGACCAAGAGTTGATATCTCGGCTTCAAAAGAAGCATCATCTGCATATCAGCAACAATAATATGTAGAGGTTTAACACACACACACACACTATATACCTTCCACATGTTGGCTTCTCTCATTACGAAGCCGCTTCACAGCAAGACGTGATCCATCTGGCAACACAGAGGCATAAACAGTTCCAAACCCACCACTTCCTGTTCAACATCAAAACCCCCTGCCCCAGATACAATGTCCTCGTATTTAATATCGAAGTTCTTGATAAACACCACTAGCTTCCCTGGAGCATTATCTCCCACTTTCCAGTTGAAGTACTGTACATCAATCCTCGCTTAACACACACATACACACGCACGCACACACACATGGATGTATGTACTTAACTCGAACTGATAGAACGGCCACAGTTATCAAGAAGACGACCAACACTAACACGCTCAATACTGGTCCGATAATGATCAGCCACTTTCTCCAATTGTGTTTTCTAAAGCTTGTGAAATCCTTCGGACACGATAGAGTCAACGGAGGTCCACAGAGACCAGGAGGAGTCTGCTTCAAATTTGATCAAGGCAATAACTTTAGTTGCAATAGCAACTAAAGTTATTTGTGATTCTCTATTGGTTTGTACCATTCACAATGCATTTTCTGACCCCTGACAGTCGGCATACAATACATTGTCGTTGGCCTTCCTTCTTCCCCACATATCCTCTTATAAAGATGCTTTGAATAAATTCTCCTTTCTTAAGTTACATTCTAATCGTCTCCTAGGAGGAGTATTTGGTCATCCCATTAGCTCTGAACACTTTAGAGTGTTGAAGGAGAGATTTTCTGGTGGGAAATAGAATACATATAGTACAACATCTTTGTGGCTTTTTGTTCTAATTTAGATGGTTAAGTACATACGCTCTCATCCTTTTCCTCTAGTGCACAACTATGTCTATAAACTCCTTTGCATACACTGTAATGCCTCCCTTGTCTTTCTTACTTCTTTGACTTTTGGTTCCACATCAAATCTTCAGAATTCTAGGACTCTATGGCTGTCATGCTTGACCAAGTAGATAAATGTTATATTGATTGTATTCTAACAATCCAAGTCGTGTTTGTCACGAGAATGTATTAGCATTCCAATACACCATGTCTATATTGGGAATGTCATGCAGTTTCCTTCTGGCTGGAGACTGCATTTTGTTTCTGCATTCTGTGCATGAGTGAGTGTGGGATACTAGGGCAAACGTAGTCAAACCCGGTCAAGTGCGCTCAGACCAGTTCCAAAGGTCCTATTCATAGTTCTTATTTACTCTTGTATTCATATTTATTTGTTTAACATCGTGTGGGGTTATTTTACACACATGCTGTTAGTAGTGGCAGGAGGGGGTAGGGACCAAGAAATAAAGATAGATGCGTTACGGATGCCTGCTAACTAGTTACATTCATAGGTATTCTGGATATGTGTTGTGATTTCAGCTTGGAATGCTTATGAGTGTTGTGAGAGTGATACATCCTCCTGCGTCTGATAGTCCCCGTCTAGGTCGTGTATGTGTTTTGCCCAATATGAATTAAGACTCTCTCTCTCACACACACGCGCACACATTGTTTTTCATAAGTTTTAAGTAATGAGTAGTGCTAATGAGTAATGACTAGTATCTTTGATTTATCTGCACATATGATTCTTTAATGGAGGAGATCCTTGGACATCCAGCCAGTTCCATTGCAATCTGTAGTTCATCTTCTAATATTTGCAGCACATCCTTCACTCCATCTTTGCCATCCACAGCTAATCCAAAGAAAACAGGCCTTCCAATCTATCATGTATATAACAGGTCAGAAGAACTCTCTCTCTCTCTCACACACACGCTCACGCACACAGAGGCACTTACAAATACTCCGCGAGCTCCAAGTGCTAAAGCTTTGAAAACATCTGTTCCTCTTCTTATTCCTCCATCAATGTAAACTGGTATTTTCCCATCAACGGCAGAAACCACCTGTTTAAGTTTACATTAAGCAACTATTAATCAGTTTTTAGTTAGTAATTACCTCTTTTAAGACAGATATTGTAGCTGAAACCTGATCAAGCTGCCGACCGCCATGGTTGGAAACTACTATTCCAGCAGCACCAATCGCAACTGCTTTTTTAGCTGTTAAAAGAAAGTGTGTTATCAATCTTATCTATTCAGTTATGTATTTATATTCTTATATAAGATTTAATAATCAATATACCTGATTCCTTGGTTAAAATTCCCTTGAAGATAAATGGGAGCTTGGTTAAACTCATAAGATCTTTAACATCCTGGAAGGCAATTCTATTAGTAATAAATTAATAAAAAGAAGAAGAAGAACATCAATTAAAAATATAAATCATTCAATACCTTCCAAGTGATGCTTTTATCCACATCTGGCTGCTGGTTAGGTATATTCTTGAAGGTGACTCCACTCGGTAGCGATGTACTAATTATGGGAAAGATCAGGAGTGTGTGTACGTTTGTGGTTTCAAGCATAGATATATACATGTGTGTATGTGTGTGTAGACAAATATGCATGTGCGTGCGCGTGTGTGTGGGGTCGTGTTACTTACAGATCAGACCCTTTTCTTTTTCCAACTACAGCAGTATCAACGGTGACAACTATAGCTTTATAACCAGCCTTCTCCGCACGTGAAATGAGTTGAATAGCGTTAGACTTGCTAAATATCTAGAAATTACAGAAATAATTTGTTAATGGTGATTATGAAATTAATTAATATGTACTTACATATAACTGGAAAAATCGAACTCCTGATCCAGTTTCAGCAACTTCTTCAATCGTGCTGCTTGCACTTGATGACAGCACCTGTAGAGAACCATATTATATAATATCATATGTGTATATTCTTATAGTACTTAGCCGTATAAATTTAGTCAATTAAATTTTTTATATACAAGTACATCTATATTACCATGATGGAATTCTTAGCTGCAGCAGCCCTTGCAGTTGCTAACTCTCCTGCAGAGAAGAGACTTTAAAGACTTCGCGATCGTGTGTGTGTGTATGTGTGTATGTTATTATGAGCAGGTTACCATCAGGATGAGCAAGCTTCTGTAAAGACGTTGGTGCAATCATGATAGGAGATGAAATCCTATATCCCAAAACTGAAGTTGATAGATCTGTTCGATTAACATCCACCAACACCTCAGGCCGAATTCTATTTAAAAAGTAATGTGTCAACATTTAAAATTATTAAATAAAATAAAATAATTACCTTATCCTTGAATATGCTTCACGGTTTTCATTGAGTGTCCATTCATCGTCAGAACCTCCTCGAATGAAATCATAAATTGTTCTATTCATCTTAGCTTTTGCGTGATCTTGATAGTCCTGTAGATCAAACAGAGCTCCACAGCAGTAGGATAATGAAATCACCATGCAGACTGCAATAAACATAAGCTTTGCCATTTGATATGTTTTTACTCCTCAAGTGGTGCCCTTTAATCCTTTATATATGGAGCCTGTATGCAGCATGGATTCTTCGAAATTTAAATGTCAAATAAAGACTACACACGGAGATACACGCACACGCAAGCAAGAACGCACGTGCGTAAGGACGTGTGGCTGGAAATTTAAATTTGGCATTTGACCGTTCGGATTTGCTTTCCCTGAGACAAATGAGATAAATTAGGATCAAGCGCACCGCGTTAGCGGACAGAAACAGGAAACCCTAAGTATCTACGTGGTGAGGTATGTCATGTAACACTCCTCCCAAACCGAAGCCACTCACCAAACCAAATCTGTGGTGTAGGAGTTGAAACTGGTGTGGCCCCAATGGCTTGGTCAAAAGGTCAGCTAGCATGTCCTTGTCCCGAGATGTTAGACGGCTAGGGTGCCATTGTCAATCAGCTCACGCACATAGTGAAATTGGACTTCAATGTGCTTTGAGCGAGCATGGTGGACGGGGTTATTGGACATGGCAATGCTGCTCAGGTTGTCGCACCAAGATGGAGTGCCACCACACTAATAACCCCCGCCGCTGGGTGCCCACCACCGTCGATCCCCCAACGATGATCATCCCCACCGCGATCGCCACCCCGTCTGCGTTCGGTCAAAGCCCTGCCAAACCGCTTCGCTTGCCATCGAGGCCCGAGAGGCAGGTCCGTCCCCGCCGGCCGGGCGGGGCCAGCTTGTGCACATCTCAACTCAGCAAGTAGCCCCCGAGCCCAAACCACTTCCTTGCTACCAGTAGTGAGTGCAATGTACTCAGCTTCTGCATTAGAAGGTGCCACTACAGATTGTCGCTTGGAGGCCCACTCAATGGCACCTTCTGAGAAGGAAAGACAAATGCCAAAAGTCGAGCGATGACCTTTGTTGTTGGCAAAGCTAGCATCTGTGTAGCATGTCAGTGATGCATCACCTCCCAAATAAGCAATGCCGCAGTCCATAGTGCCTCGGAGGTATCTGACGATATGCTTGGCAACTTGCCAATGCATGGTGGTTAGCGATGTGTTGTATTGACTCAAGGCAATAGTCACATATGCAATGTTGGGGTGAGTCATCAAGGCCAAATATGTGAGGCAACTGATGAGATGCTGATAGGGAGTCCTAGCGGGTAGAGGCTCACCGGGCTGCTCAACCATGAGGTTGATGGCACTAACAACCATCGGGGTCTTGACAAGGTGACAATCACGCATACCAAATTGATTCAGCAAGACTTCAACCTTATGTCGTAGGCTAAGCATGTAGCTATCAGACTTGGGATTGCATGTGACCTCAAAGCCAAGAAAGTAGGAGACTTGGCCAAGGTCCTTAATCTGGAATTGTTGGCTGAGAGCAACTTTCAGAGCAGCAATGGATCGGTGTCATCACCCATGATGAGCAAATCATCAATGTAGAGGGTCACAATGAGCATGCTATTGGCATGACCTTTCACATACACATTGTGATCAGCATGGCATCAAGAAAAGCCTTGAACATGTAGAGTAGCATCAAATTTTTTGTACCAAAAGCAGAGCTATGTTTTAGGCCATACAAAGCTTTCCGCAATTGCCATATAATGCCACTAGGGCAACATCGTCCTCAAAACCAAGAGGTATATGCATGTAGATATCCTCTTGCAAATCCCTATTCAAGAAGGTTGTCTTAACATCCATATGAAAATGTTTTGTTGTAGTCAAGGCCATGGACTTGGCAAAATCCGTGAATAACCAACCGTGCCTTATAACGTACCACTTGACCATTTTTCCCATACTTCTTAGAAAAGATCCATTTGGATCCAAAACACATCATCCCGGTGGGGCTGAATCCACTTGAACGTAGGTGTCATTAACCTGAATAGAAGCAACTTCTTCTGCAATGGCTTCCATTCAAGCTAGAGCCTCAGGTCCTGAGACAGCCTCATCATAGGTCATGGGGATGCTAGCATCAATAAGACCACAAAAGTCATCAAGTTCCACAACATTTACTTCAACATTTTCCCGGACTTTCAATAAGGGTCGACATTCCTGGGGGTGATCAAGAATTGGCATCGGATTAGGCATGCCATGACGTCGACAAAGTGGTGGAGGTGTCAGAGGCCTATCCTTGACTGGAGGAGCATCAGCTGGTTCAAGCATGTCTAGAAGTGGAGGATTCTCCAATGGAATCTCTAGTGGCAACTCATGAATAGGATCTAAAAGTGGAGGCAAGAGTGAATCATCTCTCATAAGTGGGATCAAAGGAACAAGTCGAGTCTCATCAATAAAAGAAGGATCTTGAAGAGCCTCTGTGCGCATGGGAAAGTCATCTTCATTGAACATGACGTCCATGCTGATAAGAACCTTGCAAGATGCAAGATCCCACAACTTGTAAACTTTTCTCCCAATGGCGTCATCCTATGCATATCCCACAAAGATGAATTTTTTACTTTTGGGATCCAGCTTTTTTTGAAGTTGATCAAAGATATGTGCATATGCTGCACAACCAAAGACCTGAAAGTGGAACACATCAGGAGTAGAACCTGTCCAAAATGCCTTAAGGGTTTTTCCATCCAAAGCAACTATAGCAAGGCGATTTTTAGACATGCATTGCTGGCTATAGCCTCTTGCCAAAACGTCTTATCGAGATGTGCATCAGCTAATAAAGCGCGAGCAGCATTGACAAGAGTGCGATTCTTCCTTTCTGCAACACCATTTTGCTGAGGGGTGTAGTGAGCCGTGGCTTGTACATCGCAACAAATGCCCCAAAGCTCATTGTTGAGGTATTCACCACCACCATCAACTCAAAGAGCTTTTATCTTTCGATCAAGGAGATTTTTAACATAAGCCTTGTATGTTTGAAATGCAACAACTCCGTTGCTCTTGCACATCAAGAAGTGAATGTATGTCCGACGACTATAGTCATTAATGAATGTGATAAAATATTTTGCACCATCGTGGCTTGGCACGTCCATGGTGCTACAAAAATCAGAATGGACCAAGTCTAGAAGTCCGATCGCTCGATGCTTACTCGAAGAGAAATTTCGGCAATGATACTTGCCTAGAATGCAAGCTTCACAAAACGTAAATGGGATACGTCGGAAATCCAATCCAGTAACAATGTCTTGTGATTTCATCCGCTGAAGAGATTGGTAATTCACATGACAAGTCTCTTGTGCCAGAGCTCCGCACAAGAATCTGCCTACATGGTTTGAAAGGCTTGAACTGGGTTGGCAATAGTAATCTCATACAAGTTTCCAATGCATTGCCCACGAAGCAACTATGTACCAAGCATGTGAAAATCATTAGAGTCAACTAAAGATACTCCCTTTGCATCAAAGACTACCATTGCATTTTGATCACATATCTTGGCAACTGACATTAAATTTCGTTGCAAGGTGGAAACATGCATGGCACCATCAAATGCCATGGTCCTCCTATGATCAAGTGAGAGCCAAAATTGCCCACATGAATGATGGTATTGTCACCTATAAACACCATGTTTTCCAATGTTTAGCTGGTAACACTCAAAAAGACTTTTTTTTTATTATCCATAAGATTAGTACAGCCAGAGTTTAGGAGCCACCTACTCGATGCTACAACTGTCTTTGGGTTGTGGAGCTCCTTGTTAACCTTATTTGTTGTAGCAATCCCATTGCTCTTAAGTAGATTGGCTTTTGCTGTTTGTAACAACTAATTGCTTGACAGGCTTCGGAGCAATGCAATCTCGAGCCCAATGGCCCATCTCCAAGCAGTGAGCGCACTGATTCTTGGCAAGTCTAGTCTTGGCACACCCAAATGCCCCAGAACTTTGCCTTTTCTAGGCATTTGCTGCTGCCCTGGAATTTTGCCCTTTTTGGCCATTTGCTGCTGCCCTGGAATTTTGCTCTTTCTGGGCATTTGCTGCTGCATTCGGTTTTGCCACCTTGGCATCACCAGGAGCCTGCAAAGCATACATAGCCTGTGGCATTTCCACTCTCTCACTCCACATGGCCCCGCTATTGCAAAGACTCCTCACAGCATCTGCCCAAGTCATCCCTCAAACCCTTTTCCATCCATAGTGCTATCCCAGCTCTGATACCATGAGACAAATGAAATAAATTAGGATCAAGCGCACCGCGTTAGCGGACAGAACAGGAAGCCACACAGGAAACCCTAAGTATCTACGTGGTGAGTGATGTCATGTAACATTCCCGACGGCAGGTAGTAAAATTCAAACAAGATACTTATGTTAGGAACAGTGAATATGCAACACGGTAGCGAGACACTTTGCGAGCTCTCATTGTAAAGCCGGCCAGAAACTCATATATATAAATAGACCCTCATTTACAACAACATCAGTAAATTACTCAATCAAGTGTAGTAAAATCTTTTCAAGAGTTTGTTTAGTGTTTGCAAATTGTTTTTTGATATTTCTTAAATGGCTCAGGCAAAGGAATTCTTTGTAGTTCTTGTTGTATGTATAC
>PUQB01000718.1:0-42259 GCA_003024785.1 Selaginella tamariscina
TGGGTAACTGCGCCAGAAGCAATCAAACGACCATCGGCCATCTCTACAGGAATTGCACGCTTCAACTTCACCACCGAATGCCATGCTGAGCTGTAAAAGTGTCATCCATGAAACATGCATTGCACCAGTGTCTAACAGGGCAAACTCCTTGAGCTCTCGGTTATTGAGGCGAATGTGTACAGGAACTTGAGCGATGGAATGGTATGAGCAGCACCAATGGAGCTTGCACCTACGTCCAACTTTGCGGCTCCTAGACGAAGTGGACATTGAAGTTTTCCGACTGAACTTCAGCTTCGGCTTCATGCGTCTTGAACCTTCTGACTTTATTAGGACATTCCGCCACCTTGTGTCCTGCTGCACACAATATAAGCATAGGTTCTCACCCCGACGACGTTGCTTCTCAGCAGTTGAAAGTGGGCCACACTTGGATTTGTTAACCTCCATAGGAACTACTCCAGAAGGGTTCGTAGGAACATGTGCTACGGCTACAGGATGGTTGGCAGGAACTGCTGACGGAATTTTTCCTGACGACGCTCGAACAAATGGTTGTTGCAGCGAACGGCCTGTTGCATGATCTCCGCTAACGTTTGAGCATCCGGTAATGTAAGGAGAAGGTCCTTCACATCATCCTCAGCCCAAAATGGAAGTGTTCGATCAATGCAGTCTCGTCCCATGGAATGTTCGTGCACAATTGCTGGAATTCGATGCATTAAACGGAAGCTGGTCTGGATCCTTGTGTGAGCTTCCGTAACTTCGTGCATGCAGAACGGTACTTATCGGGATCTCCAAAACAAGCTTCAAAGGCAGCCACGAAACCTTCAAAGTCTTCCATCAATGGGTCATCACGCTCCAGCAAGGAGCAACCCAAGCTCGTGGAGATCCACTTAGTAAGGATGCCAAAAGGCCAACCTTTTGTGCATCCGTCGAGTAGCGGCGTGGTTGCATGCGGATGAAGAGCCGGATCTGATTCAGGAAACCTTGGAAATCGACACGGTTGCCACTGAACTTCTCTGGCATGCTGATCTTCGACTCTGGAGAAAAGTTCGATGAAGAAGGAACCACCGATGCCTGGGAGAGGCCTGCGCAGCAGCCTTGGAGGATGCATCAGCAGCTGCATGTGCCGCATGGGTGGAGCCTTGCCAGATCGGTGACCACTTGGCGCAAAGTGGCCAGCTCATGAAGCAACATTTGGTGCTCGCGTTGAAAGTGCTCAAAATCAGCCATGATCTTATGAAAGAAAGAAAGGAGAAAAACGAAGGAAAAGAATCAAGAAAAAAAAGTAGTTGGGAACGGAGAGCTATGAAAGGAATTACTATCAAACTGTCAAGCCACGATCCAGGAAACAGGAAGTGAGCAGGATTCCAAGAGTAGGAAGGCTTGACTCAGGAGCAGAAATAGGAAACAAGACAGGAAACTAGGAACTCAGGAGCAAGACAAGACGCAGGACAGGATCTAGGAGTAGGACAGGAACAGGACTGGATCTAGGAGCGAAATAGGAACAGGACAGGATCCAGAGCGAGATAGGAACAGAACAGGATCCAAGAGCGAGACAAGAGCAGGAGGCCAAGGAGCAAGACAAGACAAGACAAGAACAAGAATGATCGTAGAAAGACTGGTGTTGATAGTAATTGATTATACAACAATTAGGTCGGAGCTTTTATGCTTCACAACTCTAAGCTAATCTAGTCATGAGTCTAATCTAGTCATGAGCTAAGAATAGTGTCCCTTATCCTCTAGGCATATCATGTAGCATATCCTATAGGCATATCCTATAGGAATATCCTATAGGTATATCCTATAGGAATATCCTGCAGGTATATCCTGTAACCCGTATCCTGTATCCGAAATCCTGCATCTTGTATCATGTATCCGGAATCCTGTATCCTGCATCGGGTTGTGACAACTGCCAAACCAACTCCCTAGCACAATCGACTAAAGTTTCACATGCATCGGAGCCAAACGCTTGGCTTTGGAAGGATGAGTCTATTGAGGAGGGAAGGCTTGCCGCCGAGGAGGGAAGGCCTACCGTTGACTCTGAGTACACATCAGAGGAACCAGCAGTTGAGCTTGAGTTCACAAGGGAAGAACATGCTCAGCTTGATACGCCTGCACTAGAACAACTAACTCACCCTGCACCATTGGAGTTGAACACACAACTAGTGATACGACAAGCTCCGCAAGTTGATCGCCTGGCACGAAGACTTCCTTTTGATCCTTAGTTTCTTGGACATGATTAGTCAGGTAAATCAACTTGGGTTCCCAAACCCAAGGCACTGCTAGTCACCCAGCCAAAGGTTTCCACTCCCAAACAACTTCTAGAGGCGCAGAGCTCACCTGAAGTTGAGGAGTGGATGAAAGCCATGTAGAACGAGCTTGACTCTCATTGAGTCAACCAGACCTTCACACTCGTGCCAAAGGAGCCACACCAGCAAGTCGCTTATGTTTCTTCTTATCTATTATTGAAAATGTATATATTCTACCCCTTTAGTAGCTGAAAAAATCTCATTTATTGAAACTCGGTTTATACAGTAGAAAAAGCAACTACCATCTAGTTCTTTATACTTATAGGACATAATCATTCTTTATAAAGAAAAAATACCACCCACTCTTTGCTTCTGATTCAATATATGTCCATGGGTTTTCAAAAAGGTGTTGAACCCATTAAGGACTTCAAGGCTCACTTCGTTACCAAAGGATTCTCTCAAGTGCTGAGACTACACTTTGATGAACCTTTTCTCCGATTGTCAAAGTTACCATTGTTCGAGTTCTCATGGCTTTTGCTGCATAGTTCAAACTCACGGACACACCACCTCAATGTGAAAACGGCCTTTTGAACGCTCCCTTGAAAGAGACAACCAAAAAGATTTGAGTACACATGAACTAACGGGAGAAACTGGTATGTGAGCTGCAACGGCCTCAAGCAGGCGTTGAGATTGGTACAGGTGTCTCAACAAACTTTCTCTACAAGCATGGCTTCACCAAGCTCAACTCTGACAGTAACCTCTATCAGAAGGTGACCTCTGAGGGCTTCTTAGTCATTGCATATATGTAGACGATTGTTTACTCGTCGATAGCAATCAAAACCTTCTCCAAAGTTTCAAGGTCAGCTATATCAACTCTTGGACCTGGGACTAGTGGAAAAGATCGTCGGTATCAAGGTAGAACAAGATGAAGCTGCTAGAAGGGTCAAGCTTAGCCAACCACAATACATCAAGAGCTACTCAAACATTTCAACATGACCAACTATTAGCATGCTTCGACGCCAATGATCACAGGTAGGAAACTAGTATGTGAAGGTATGCTTGCATTTGAAAATCAAAGTATATATTGGTCCCTCGTTGGTAGCTTCTCCACCTAGCAAATACCACCCAGCCTAACATCGCATTTGCCATTGGAGTCCTCAATCGCTTCAACTCATGTCCTCTCCAAGACTATTGGCATGCCGCCAAGAGAGTGCTCAAGTATTTGTAGGGAACTCTTCACTTCGATTTGCTTTACACTAGGAACAATGGAGGTTCCATGGTACTTCAAGCATTTACCGATGTTGATTGGGCCAGAGATCCGGATTCAAGAGTCTCTACCACTGGAGTATGTTGCTTATTGAGTGAAGCCCCTATCTCATGGGTAAGCCAGAAACAAACCTCAGTGGCACTCTTTAGTGCTAAAGTAGAGTATGTAGCCGCATCGACAGCCGCAAAAAAAAATAGTCTGGCTAAGGCGTATGTTAGCTGAAACTCCAACATCACCAACATGATTTCACCACCCTAAGCTGCGACAACAAAAGCACAATTGCCATGACAAAGAAGGTTCTTCACTCACGTAGCAAGCATATAGAGAGATCCGCCACCAAAAGGTGGCGAACAGAGAGATAGTTCTAACCTGGTGAGTTGACTACATGGGTAAAGATTATGGATATGTGGATATGTGGGCAAAAAGACCCAAGCGGACCTGGGTCATCATGACCAGGGGCCCTCTCATAAACACCAATTGGCCCTTTGCCTAGTTGGCATAAGGGGAGAGGGAAAGGTTTGTGACAATTGGTATCGGAGCCAGTTCTCTGCGGTCAGTAGGACTGCCTTAAGTCGTAGGGTGTTTCAATGTTTAGATAACTCTAAATTCTTGATATACTCTATTGCTTTCGGTTGACATGTCTGTATTCTGCGCAGAGAGTTTGATCCTGTGAGTTGTCAAACTTCGGAGAACACTTGCTCAGTGAGTCGGCGTGAGATTCTAGGTATGTCCGAAAGTCTTATGCTAGTTTAAGCTGATGTGTGTGGGTGTACAACCTGTGCAGGGTGTTTCCAGTTTCACATTGGGAATATTCCAAGCATATTCTCCGAGTGTTGACACTAGGGTTCAATACGATGAGCAAGAGAAAGCAACCAGAGCCTGAGGCAGAGAGGGCTGTCGCAGAGGCTCAAAATGAGGAGATGGATGAGGCTGATCCAGGTCGACCCCCTAGAGTTAGACAACGACCTGGTTGGCGAGAAATAATGATGGATGCCCTAAACGAACTTCGAGGGGATGTTTGGGGTTGAACGACCGAATCGATAATGTTGCCGTTCGGATTCCAACGAATACTGCAGTGCCAGATGTTCCGCAACCAGACACACGGAAAAAGAAGAAGAAGCATGACTCAGAGTCAGGTTCCTCTGAATCAGATTCTTCGACGGAAGTAGTGGTGGAGGTCCCAGTAAATTCAAACCGGTAAAGCCTTCGAATTTCATGGGTTCAAAGGATTACAAGGTTTTGGATGACTGGTTGTATGATATGGAAAGCTATTTCGAGGCTGCTTCCGTGAGAAAGACAGAAAAGGTTGCATGTGCCAAGCAGTTTCTTAAAGAAGAAGCTAAGACTTGGTGGCGAATTGTTGAAGGTGAACGTGGATACCGAAACAGCTGGAAGCACATGAAAAAGGAGATCAAAAAGCAGTATATGCCGGATGATCTCGGTTTGCGATTGCGTGCTGACCTGGCACTTTGTCAACAGGGAGTTCGGGGAAGTCCTATGGACCACGTTTATCGATTCGAAAGTGTACGGCGATTGGTGCCAAATATGAGCGATGATGAAGCTCGAAGTTGCTTCATGGCTAGCTTGAATGAGAAACGCGAAGAGAAATCTTAAGGTACAAGCCACAAGCTATCGGGAATGTCAAGAGGCAGCTCAAAAGGTTGCTTATGGCATGTCGTTAGAAGACTTGTACAAAGGGGAGGAAGCAAAACCTAAACCAAGGAGTTTCCTCCAAAGTCTGGGTTCAGAAGGTTTGATAGGCGACCAGATCAATCGCCATCAATTCGAAGTGCAAGTCCCTTTGTGGCAGTTCCAAGTTTTCGGACACATCAAGACCCACCGGATTTCGGAAACCATTGGCGTTA
The DNA here is from genome assembly GCA_003024785.1 of Selaginella tamariscina. NCBI lineage: Eukaryota > Viridiplantae > Streptophyta > Lycopodiopsida > Selaginellales > Selaginellaceae > Selaginella > Selaginella tamariscina. Next base: position 5,376 of record PUQB01000718.1, read on the forward strand.
CCACCTCCTCAGCAGCCAAAGGATCGGCTCCAAAGTCTGCTCCCCGCGTTCCGCAGGCGGGGTCGTGAAATGTTATAATTGTAACAAGCCTGGTCATTTTGCTAAAGAGTGTCACCCTCACAACAATCAGGACATTTCAAGGCGATGGTAGAAGAGGAAGTTGCTGAACCAGAAACGCTTGAAGATCCGGAAGATGAGTCAGAAGAGGTAATGTTGTGCCAGACACAACCTGCCTTATTCGCTATTCAAGACAAAACTGACCCTTTGCTATATTTGACAGGAAGGATACGAGGGGACCGAGTCCGAATGATGATCGATACTGGAGCAACATACAACTTCATATCGACTAGTCTAGCTCGTCGATTGAATTTGGATGTAATAAAGATGTGTGAAATAAAGATCAATTTTGGCAAAGGTTCTCAAAATACTAATAATATAGCAAGGGCAGTTCCTGTCCAAATCAAAGATTGGAAGGCTAAGCTAGACTTAGTTGTCTTGAATATGACGGGGTTTGACTTTTGGGTATGGAATGGTTCCATAAACATGTAATCGAAATGAGGGGTTCTGGAGATAATCGGATCACGCTTGCAGCAGATAAAGAGACATTAGAAGACCACGCTCAAAATGGAAACGCTAACTGATAAGGATTGGAATCCTATGTTCCTTACCTTAACTCAGTTGCGTAAGGCAGTTAAACATCAAGAACGTGTGTTTCTTGCAATGGTTTTGGATACTGGTGAAGTCAAAATAGGAGATGGTCAAGAATCTGTTCCTAAACCTATTTTGGAAGTCTTGAACATGTTTAAGGATGTGTTGCCAGAAGACTTGCGCCCGAGTTACCTCCACGTCGAGTTGTGGACCACAGGATAGAGATTTTGCCAGGTTCGTCTCCACCGGCAAGAGCCCCATATCGGTTGAATCCTCAAGAGTTAGTAGAATTGAAGAGACAGCTGACAGAATTGATAGGTCGAGGACACATTCGACCTAGTCGATCGCCATATGGTGCACCTATCTTGTTCGTAATGAAAAAGGATGGTACGATGCGAATGTGTGTGGACTATCGAGCGCTGAACGCGATAACTATCAAAAATAAGTATCCTCTTCCACGAGTGGACGACTTATTTGATAGGCTATCGAAAGCAAAGTATTTTTCAAGAATAGACTTGAGATCGGGGTACCATCAGATTCGGGTAGCAGAGAATGACATTGAGAAGACCGCTTTTCGAACGCGTTATGGATCATTTGAGTTTCTAGTCTTACCATTCGGGTTGTGCAATGCTCCAGCAACTTTTTGCACAATGATGGATGATGTGTTTAGAGACTATTGACGAGTTCGTAGTGGTGTATATTGATGACATTCTGATTTTCAGTTCGACAATTGAGGAACATGTGGAACACTTAGAAAAAGTGTTTCAGAGTTGAGAGAGAACCATTGTATGCTAAAGAAAGCAAGTGCGCATTTGGTCAAACCAAGATAGATTTCTTGGGACACTTGATCTCAGGTGGGGAGGTTGCCATGGACCCAAAGAAAATTCAAGCTATTACTGAGTGGATGACTTTAAAAGATGTGCATGAAGTTAGATCATTTCTTGGTCTGACAGGGTATTACCGAAGATTCATAAAGGGTTACTCGGAAATAGCGGCCCCATTGACAGATCTTACGAAAAACATTCCATGGCATTGGACTCCAGAGTGCCAACGTGCGTTCGTCAAACTCAAAGAGGCTATCTCTTCTGAGCCAGTTTTGCAGTTGCCCATCTTTGAAGATCCCTTTGAAGTAGAATGTGACGCTTCCGACTTTGCAATTGGTGGTGTATTGCAACAGAAAGGACATCCAGTGTCCTTTTTCTCGAAGAAGTTAGATGCCGCGCAAACTCGATGGCCTACTCACGAAAAGGAGATGTATGCTATTGTTGCTTCCTTGGAGTATTGGCGTCATTATCTTCCAAGTCATGGCACTGTGGTTTGGACAGATAGTGTAACTCTAAGGTATTTTGAAACGCAGCCGAAGCTATCCGAAGTATGCTAGATGGCAGCAGAAGTTGGCACGATTTCAGCCTGAAATCAAACATAAAGCGGGAAAGGACAATGTGGTAGCTGATGCACTCAGTAGGAAAGGGTCATTTCGAATTATGTCAGCACCCATTGTCAACTTTGGTGGATGAATTTGTGACGGCGTATCCTCAGGACAAGTTTGCTAAGGAGGCTTTGAGCCTGGTGGCAAAGAGGAAACAAGTTCATCAGTTACGAAGAGATGGTAATATTCCAGCAGGAATAGAAAGTCGAATGGATGCACTCAAACAGGGCATTTTGCGGTACGAGATGGAGTTCTTTATTATAAAGAAAAGAGACTCTATGTTCCAGAAGGGACATGGAGGGAGAGGCTGTTAAGAGAGCATCACGATGTTCCTTTGGCAGGACATGGTGGAAGGCATAAGACGTTGGCTTTGTTGAACAGGGATTCTATTGGCCGGGTATGATAGATGATGTTGCCAATATGTCAAGACATGCCCCACATGTCAACAAGTAAAGAGCCGATCGCAAAAACGAGCTGGGAAGTTGCAGTGTATACCGATTCCAGAGCGGCCATTTCAAAGTGTTACTTTGGACTTTATCATGGGATTGCCAAAATCTTGTGGTTTTAATGCGCTCATGGTGGTAGTCGATCGATTTTCAAAGGTTGCTCATTTCATTCCAACTGTAGAGACAGTGAATGCAATTCAAGCAGCAAAGTTGTTCTTCCACGAAGTCATAAGAGTGCGCGGACTACCGGAAACCATGATCTCAGATCGGGATCCTCGGTTTACGGGGAAGTTTTGGGGACATTGTTTAAGCAGTTTGGTACGATGCTCAAGTTCAGTACAGCTTACCATCCGCAAACTGATGGTCAAACGGAGAGGGTGAATCGACAAGTCGAGGACTATCTCAGATGCTATGTTCAAGGTGATCAACTTGATTGGGCTGAACACTTAGATATGGCTGAGATATGTTACAATAACTCGATGCACACTGCAATCGGATGTAGCCCGATGGAAGTGTTAACTGGGAATAAGGGTGGTATTCCTCAGAGTATGGTGTTACCGAAAGACGATAGCAATCGAGTTCCATCTGTAGCAGAGTTCACGGGACAATTGTATCGAACATGGGAAGCTGCTCGTCAAGCGATGGCTGCAGCTCAGGAAAGGTATCGTCAGCAGTACGATAAACATCGGCGGGATGTAGAGTATCAGGTTGGGGATATGGTATTGTTGAGTACCAAAAACCTGAAGGTTCCAACGACTCTTTCGAGGAATTTCTATCGCACTACATAGGTCCATACAAGGTGGTGAAGCAAGTAGGGAAAGTGGCTTATGAGTTAGATCTTCCTCCGGAGTTGGGAACAATACACAATGTGTTTCATGTCAATTTACTCGAGCCATTCCACAAGGATGAGAAACATCCGCAGAGATATGAAAACTTACGTCCGCTTCCTGAGCTGGTCGGCGATATGAAGGAGTTCGAAGTTGAGTCGATATTGGATGCAAAGGATATTAAACGCCGAGGGACGCGAAACGTAAACGAGAATATCTTGTCAAGTGGAAGGGTTACCCGGCATGCGAGTCGACATGGGAACCATTGGATAATCTACAGAACGCGATGGAGATAGTGAAGGAGTTTGAGGCAAGGTCTCAAACTGTTGTTGATGATAAGGAATAAAGCAAGTCTTATTTCTTATTAACCAAGGGGCCGGCAACAACACTAACTAGAGGCCTCCTATATAAATTCTAGTTAAATAAAGAAATTAACCAGTGTTGTGTGCGTCGGGTGACAGACTTTGCAGACGTGCAAAAGGTCTCCAAATGACTTCATGTCGCAGGTGGTGCCTCCGGCAGCTGGGTTTACGACTCAGTGAACGACGGTTCTGAAGTACTTGGTTTCGCGTAATGCAAGGGGGGTAATAAAACTTATGTGAACTTTTGGCTGACTCCACATAGAGTGATATGTTAGTTTTGGTTAATTTTTCTAACATTATCTAGCTTGGAGTTGGACGTCAACGAGGACGTTGACATTTTCAAAGGCGGGGAGTGTGTCATAGTTTTTACTATGACTCGACCCTTTACTTTGGGGTTTGACTGTTGTTACCTACCGAGTTGTGTGGCGAACCCTAGTTGTAGTGAGAAACAGCCCCGCTTAGTGCACTTAGGTGTTTAGGGGTAGTCCGGCCGGCTGTCACTAGGTACCTCGAGAAACTCTAGGCGAAGGTAGTACTTACCCTCTAGAAAACTCTCCCCCAGTTTGACGTTACAAAAGATAGGTTTTCGTTAAATATAGCTTGTCAAAAAGGGTTAGGGACACCCCTAGGGTTGACCTAACCCTAGGGTTGCCCTAACCCCACGCCCTAATACCCCCCCCTAGGGGTTAGGTTTAGGGTTAGGTTAGGACAACCATTTTCTCTAAGGGCTGGCATTTCCGTGCCAGCCCACTTACTCATTTAGGTAAACAGGGGGGGGGGTCCGTCACATAAATAAGGTAGAGTATATGTAGTGAGGCTTCCTGGGTTCAAAAGAGAGCTCGTTAACCTCCTACCGGTGCAAGCTAAGCTTGTGTCGTCAAGGTGCAACCCTCCGTTGTGCCGCCCAAACTTCCACACGACAGGGGTACAACCCACCCTAGGGTTAGACTATCCTTATCGTTGGCAGGATCTTGCCTTTGAGATAGGGGCACGTCACTTCCAAGGAGTTAGTCAGATTCCTTGGTCCGAAAACCTGCCCGCAAGCTCAAAGACATTGCCCGAGTTCACGTTCCGCAGAACTAGTGGTTGAGGCCTTGCTCCGGCCGCCTCAACCACGCCAAGCTAGGAACGACACCTAAAGCTCGGCTAGTCCGTGTATCCTGATCACAAGGTGAGTCTCGTTCGTGGGCTTAGTCAGTTAGGGGTTTGAGTTCCTAAGGCTTGGGTTCCTAATACGGGTTATTTTACCAGATTCCGTGGGGTTTCCAGAGAGGGGATTCCAGGGTTGGCACCTGGCAAGCCGCCTTTGTGGCACCAGGTAAAAAACTCTACATTAGGGATGGTGGGAACATAAGTTGCAAATTCTTTATCAACTAGTACTTTATTAGTATTTTATACATGTTTTTTGATGTTATAATTAAACATTGCTCAGGGGTCTACATAGGACATATTTTTGAATGTCAATAATTAACACACCCAACATTTCTATAACAGCATGTTGTGAATGACTTGGATTGAGAAAAAATTAATAAAGTTTAAATTGATTATAAGAAAAAGAAATAAAAAAGAATTATGCAAATAATGAAATAACATTAAATTATATAATAATACATGCTTAATAAGTTAGTAAAAGTCAAAATCTCTCTGTTTTTTTAATTTATTCATTTTGATTTTCAATATAATCTTTAGGTTTTATTTTTTGTTACCATTACCTTTTAAACTGTAAATGTCTATGGTAGCTCGATCAGTTACTCATATAGATTATTTTAATACAAACTTAATTAAATTAATAAAGAAAGAATTATTTATTTAGAATTATATGGATTCGATGTCTACGATGTGTAACACCCACCACCCCCACCCCCATATTCTTATGTGTGAGTGATATTAAACACTAAACCCATTATTATTAATTAATTTAATTAATTTAAAGTGTTTAAAATATTCAAATTCTAAAGGACAAATATAATATTAATTTATAAAAACATTATTAATGTTACATGTGGTTTCATAATTTATCATTTAATATGCTTGAACAAGCTTTAATTTATTCTTAATTAAATGTAAAGGGCATGTCAAATTCAATGTTTATCATATTGATAAGGCACATTTTATATTTTATAATTAATTATTCATAAGTATATTAAAATTTAAATAGAGGATTGAATAAAAACTATGGTATTATGTTATTTTTAATTGTTAGTCATACTCAATTTTCACTTAAATTTATTACTAACTTCATTAGTAATAAAATTAATTAAATTTTATTATATTATTCCTACGTGCGATATTAAGTAATTTGTAAATGTGGCACATGATGATGTAGAGAAGCTGTATTGGTTTTTAATATTTTTTAATTTATTATTTTAAATTTGACTTTTACTTAAAATGTAATAAATATATACATAAAAGACCTTTAAGGTTAATGCCTATGATTTTTAATTTATACATAAATTTCTATATATTTTATTCTTTTGATTTTTACTATTTATTGATTTATTATTTCTATATTGATTTTCACATAAAATATAATAAATATATACAAAAAGACCTTTATAGCTAATACATATGATTTTTACACATTTTTATTCATTTCTACACAAGTTTTTATATATTTTTATTTCTTTTGGTTTTAGTAATTATTAATTTATTATTTTATATTTGAATCTTCATTTAAAAATGTACATAAAAGCTTACATATGATTTTTTACTTTTTCTAATTTACACACAAGTTTCTATATATTTTATTTCTCTGATTTATTATTTTTATATTTGATTTGTACATAAAAGACCTTTAGGGTTAATACATATGATTTTTACACTTTTTAATTTATACACAAGTTTCTATACATTTGTATTTATTAATTTATTAGTTATATTTGATTTTCACTTAAATGTAATAAATAAATATATAATATATATAATATATATATATATATATATATTATTTATTTATATTATTTCTCTTGGTTTTTAGTATTTTACTAATTTATTAATTTATAGTTTATTGTAATTTAAAATGGAAACCTGCCATGTCGTTGCCTTCCATCACTCACTTTAAGTGACATGGCAGGTGATGTGGAAGGTGACGTGAAGGGGGGTTAAACTTAATAAACCTTCTCTGCTATTCAATTTATTATTAATTTCAAAAGCTACCCAGGTATACACAGATACCACCGGGTTTTGTACGGACTTGACTGCACTCTAGAGATTAGGATAATGAGATCACGATCTATGTACGGTAGGTATTTATTAGTCGTATCTTTCTTCTGGTTAACCGCATAGACATTAGCTAATATTTATAAAGCATGTTATGCTTCAAAAAAACCACTGTATGGCAGTAAAAATTGTGAGTTAAAACTAAATTCTCCTTTGTATGTATCTGTAGCCTTGGTAATTGTGTGTGTGCGTGAGTTCTAGAGTGAACATTAGCTTTGATTTCAAACAGTAGCAGGCACAGATTGGTCTAATGTAGACCATTCTATTAGTTTAAGCTGTGTAAACCTGTGATTAAGTGGGGTATATTCTGGGTGCGCTATGCAGTTAAGTTTGCTTGCTTGTGTAAAAGAACCATACTGTTGCAAAGATCTGGACCCTGGAATTCCCCTGTTAATAGGACTCTCAACGGCTTGAACAGCTTCTTCCCCTATCATAAGAATATTAGAAAGCCACCGACAGAGAGATCCCTATTTCCCTATTGTTACTAAACTATCAAACAGAGTGGATGCATTCGTATCACATGGATATGGGTGCATGTTATATGTAAATACTTCATTAACATGAATGTTAATTAGATAATGCAAAGCTTGTTTACCTTGCGCTTTAGTTCTTTACCAAGGCCCTTAGACCATTTCTCCCAGCCTTCTTGGCCATCTTCTAATGCATTTATTATCTCTCCACTTTCATATGCCGATATTAAAGATTGTGCTATTTCACTCAAGTTGTCTTTCACAAGCTCCTTAAACTCCAGGCTACAAAACCACCAAAGAAACAAAATTATATATCTGTATGTATGCATGCACTCTCTCCACTTTCATATATATATATATATATAGAGAGAGAGAGAGAGAGGGAGGGGAGGGAGGGAGGGAGAGAGAGATGCCTACCTCTCCATGTTTTTGACAAGTTGTAGCATAAAATTTTTATCAAAGGGACTTCAGAACGAGAAACTATATCAATCCCACCTTTAAGCGCTTCCACAGCATCCTGCAATAATCCATATATACAGCATGGTGATGTATATACGTGGTGAGGCGTGGTTATGTATATCACATGGAAATACATGCATATATAACATACTTTAGTGAATGCATTATCTGCTTGAGATACGATGCCTAGTTTAACCCAGTGATCGCCTATCAGTTTGACAAGCTCGTCATTTGATAGTTTATGTAGATGCTGCCCATTCACCCAGCTGCAATAAATAAATATTAATTGATGAATACTGACTAATTAGTTGATATTGTTTTACATATTTGATCATTAGTAAACGTCCATTACCTCAACTTCGCCTGATCAAATATAGCACCGCTTTTAGTGATACGGTCCAGTGAAAACTTCTCAACTGGAAGTAGTCGCATAAAACACCTACCCACACACCCACACACGCTTCTACGTTCCAATTCTCACAGACATATCCAACGTACAAAATACACAATATAAATCATAACAAATGCCATATAATGGGCCATATGAAGGTGGCATTATGAGACACTTCTACGTGTACATATCTTAAGCACAGTCACACGCACGCACAAATATCACATACTTAGCTCTTCCATTGTAAAAATCTCCTTATCTGTCCCGTCATTCCATCCTAAAAGTGCTAAATAATTTAGCATGGCTTCCGGAAAATATCCCATTTCCTTAAACTGTTAGTATAATTATCCATTAATTAGCTATATAAACTACATACGTGTATGTGTGTGTGTGTGTGTGTGTGTCTGTTTCGGTATGTATATTAACATAAATGATAGTAAGTATAATAAGTTCATTAAACCTGACCAACTGAAGTTGCACCATGTCGTTTTGAAAGCTTTGTTCTATCCGGTGCCAATATTAAGAGACATGACCGAATTGGCACTGGTAAATTTAAAGCCTGTGCATAAACATATAAGCCGACATAACCAAATGTGTATAGCGTACAAGCGTACATATGAATGTCCAACACACACACACACACACACACAAACCTTGTAAATTAAAACTTGACGGAGTGTATTTGAAAGATGCTCTTCAGCCCTGTCGACATACAAATTATAGGAAAAAATATAGACTTAAGTAATTAATGTATATAATTGATAATGAATAAATTGGATACCTTAATACCTTATCACATGTGATATCTGCATTGAAGCATCGTCGATTGCAAACACAGAAATTGTAAACAGGTTGACCATTGCTTCGAAGTATGACAAAGTCCCCAAGCACATCATGCTTCCACGTAACCTTAGTATAAAATTGAAAACGTCAACAGTATTTATAACTTATAATTTTGAAAAAGGGGTTTTTTAAAACGTTTACCACTCCACGTATAAGATCCTTAATTGTAACATATCCGGTTTGAGGAACTCTAAAACGAAACGTGTAAGGAGTACCTTTTGCAAGTTCCGCTTCCACTTCGTCTTTAACTACATGTTATATTTTAAAACTGTGTTAAAAAAAAAAAATGTAGCATTTACTCGTACAATTGGATATGTATAAGTATATTCAATGTTATTCATGTTTTTACATTGATACCTTGCTGTTGCCCATTTGCCAGTGTAGTGTGGTGGTAACCTCTTTGCCTCTGCTTCTTGTTTCATATTTGCGAGTTCCTATCATCATAAACGGCATGCGTGAGTGTAAGTGTGGTGTGTGTGTGTGCACGCGTGCCTGCGTGCGTGCGCCGAGCGCCAAGTGTTCTTAAAAACATTTGTGTGTGTGTGTGTGTGTGTGTCTACACATACATACCATATCTGTTGCACGTTCTACAGGCACACAAAACATGTATGCATGCATGGTGTATGTGCATCTGACAGTTATAGCTGTAAATAAACGGCTTAGCCTTAAGAATGACATCTATAATTTACAGACATACATGTATGTGTACCTCATCAGTGCAGAAGCATCTGTAGACATGTCCAGCATCAAGAAGCTTGTGTGCATAGTGCAGATAAATGGAATTACGCTCCGATTGTCGGTATGGCCCAAATTCACCAGGTTTATCAGGTCCTACCAAAAGTGGACAAACAATGGATATCCATATAGTTTGTGTTGTAATGTACTCACACGGATATGGAACAATACACACATGTGCATACATTACCTTCATCCCAATCCAAACCAAGCCATTGAAGGTCATTAACCACGGCAATTTCTGAGTTTTTAGTGGACCGTTGAAGGTCAGTGTCTTCAATGCGCAATATAAATTTCCCTCCGCGATTCCTGGAACAGGAATCCAAGTGAAATACAAGTAGTATGAATGCAGCTTACTTTGCGAAGAGGTAGTTGTAAAGAGCAGTTCTTGCGCCACCAACATGCAAATTTCCCGTTGGTGACGGAGCAAAGCGCACCCTCACATTATCAGCTGCACAATTTCGTACACGAACAGGCTGAATTCGCATCGGATAACAGCTTCCTACCATGGCCATTCTTCCTCCAAGAAACCTAACTACAGAGGGAACCTAAAAACAGGAGTTTAATTATGCATTTTTCATAGAGTCTGCAAGCGCTGAGGTATGGAAGAAATGGCTGGCGACAGGCGCTTTTCCATGGTAAATTACAGTTCATTTTGTTCGATTGCTTCACAAACCTACCTGCAGATTTTAATAGTCTTTTACTGCAGGTGTCCGTTTAATATATATGAATGCGTGTATGTATTCTAGTGACGTGTTTAAGTAGACAGGAAGGTAGATGAGCTCAAGGCATTAAATAATCTGCTTTGTTTCAGGAGTAACTGTCAACCCCCTGCTTCTCAAGGAATCAAATGTAGCATGTCAAACCAAAAGTGTCAACGTTATTGCCAAGCAAGCACTACGCCTTGTGAGTTTGAATAACTATTATTATTATTCACACAAGTGTGTGTTTTATTTTCAAGGGAGCCAAGGAAGTACATGTTCAGGCGTGGGGTAAAACACTAGATGCTCTCCTACGCACAGGCTCTGAAATAGCCAGCATCGACAACTCTATAGTGGTTACCTTTTTTAATATATTGTTATTGAGAATTCAAAAAGATAATGTTTTACGTGCAGGTACAATTGCCAGCGACTTATACAGGTTTGAGATCAGCGAGCAAACTCAAAGGTGTTGGTGCTCGTGTTGGCCTAATCATCTACTCCATGCATCAGGTATGTCATATTGTATGTATATATCGCTAAGTGTTATGTATGTTATAGGCACTTGTGGCTCTGGGGATTGGCGCAGACTATATTTGTTTTCAACTAGGAAAGCCCAATGGTAGCCGTGTGGAAGCATCAGAAAGCGTCCAGGTTTGTAAACTAATATATTGATATTCCACAAAGATTCGTGATCGTGTTTTGCAGAGAATGGTACAAGGGACGAATCATGTAACAAAGCTGCTGGTGGCAAACGTACTGAACGTGGAAGAATTGATATGTTTAACATCGTCGAGTTTACCAAATCCAAATTTCTGTGTTACACCTCCTCTTATTGAACAGCTTTTACGGACAAAGCGACGGAGGATATGGTAAACCAGTTTGAGGCGGCAGCTACAAACAACAACAGCTTTAATTTATTCATATAGCCAAAGGTACATTTTATAATGTCGTCATAAAATATAAGGAAGTATTTTTTAGCTTAAGCATGGACATGTATTATTATTATTCATTATAGTAAAGTTTGACTCTAACTCGTCGAGTCTCTCTCAATCAACATCTGCTAACCCTAAACCCATACTAAATAATAATATTTAACTTGGTTAAGAAAGTCAAGACAGTTCAAATTTGAGTATAGTTGACCACGCTTTCACAGTGGTAACAGAGGGTTTAGTATGTATCCCAATCATTAACGGTATATCTGTAAAGAGTAATGATTTAGGCTAGGGCTGCAACCGAAGAGAGAGGCAGAGAATATAATGATTCCCAAGGGAATCGTATCATGGACCACTTCCGTCATCTTGCATCATGTGGTTTCCCACACGAACCGGTTGCATGGAATATATATGTTTTTAAATGAGATTCTTGCTTGCTTCTTTCTACTAGTCCCTCAGTCGCCCATGTGGCGGGCAGGCAAGCACCAATTTGGCAGATTTATATTCCTTTCCAATATTATATTACTTGAAACTTAGGAATATCCTGGAGCAAAAGGGGATATTCCGTTCATGATTGCCAGGGACACGCACAGCATAATATGGCCACGAGATTTCATAATGAAAACAGCAATGCATGGGCATGGACATGGGGATGGGGATGCCCTTTTTAGGGCTGCACAATTGAATTCTTCAAATGCTTTTGTCACAAGATTTGCGAGGGAGGTGTTGGCCTGCTGGCCGGCGGCGGCAACACTTTTGCCGCCGTCCAGCAGGCCAATACCTCGCTAGAAATCTTGTTTCTTCAAATTTCTAACGGTTTCAATCCAGGTACTGCCATCGCAAATCAATCCTAGATTCATTTGCACAACTCACTTCAATTTCATCTAAATTGTTCGATTTCAATAATGAAAGGGCACGCATTTCTTACAAATAGCTATGCGTACCAAATGAATTCCGCTTAACAATTAGGAACAATCCGTATAAACCAGGGTTCAGTGTCATACACAATGCATGTAAAGTAAAGAGATTATATTCAAATTTAGGGCATCGTTTAGGGCAGAAGGAATGAAGGGAGCGTGGGCATGGTATCAAGCTCAATTAACTGTCAAACCCGTGCGTACGCAGATTGTTACATCGGGGATTTTGTGGGCAATTGGGGACCTTGTTGCACAGAGCGTGAGCGCCAGCGTGGAAAAGCAAAAGCACTCGGCAGTCCTCTCCGCACCACCCCTTCCCCACGGTTTGCCCAGTGTAAGCACATTCAAGCAAGCAATCTCTCTCTACGTATATAATAATATATCTTTTGTAGTCTCAGGTAAAGCCAGTAAGAAACGATGGGTTAGACTGGAAGCGAGTGGGGATCTCTAGCATGTTTGGGGTGGGGTTCGTGGGACCTGTTGGTCATTTCTGGTTAGTACGAACCAATATATTTAGAACTTATTTTCATGCTATGTGAGACGTGTGTAAAGTCGTGAGTTTTTACAGGTACGAAGGCCTGGAGCGTTTGGTGAACCACAGGCTGAGACTAAAGCATAACTCACTTGGGTTCTTGGCCACAAAGCTTGCAGCAGACGCCTTTATTTTTGGCCCCATACATCTCATGGCATTCTTTACTTATTCAGGTATCAGGCTGATTAACTTTCATTAGTTACAAGTTTGTGTGTTGGAAACAGGTCTTGCGATGGGCAAATCGTGGGTTCAAGTTAAGCAAGATTTACGGAGAGATTTCCTACCGGCATTCATGACCGAGGGTGCAGCCTGGCCAGTGGTTCAAGTTGTAAATTTCCGATTTGTGCCTGTTCAGCATCAGCTGCTTTATGTAAACTTGTTCTGTTTGCTGGACAGTGCATTCCTGTCGTGGTTCAAGCACCAGGATGATGCTGCATGGAAGCGGAAGCTCAACGCTCTTTTTGGCGGCGGCAATCATAAGGACTGATCTGTTTCTAGATAGGAGAACCATATTGTCAAGACTCTTACACACACGTTGCCTTACACACATTGCCTTTATCAGCATCCTTATGTCATTTTGCTTCTTAAAACCTCTTTCACATTCCATAGTGCTCCTTTGAATTGTTAGTGATGCTTGCCACAACCTCGTAAACATCGAAGTACAAGTCCTGTTGTCTACAAACGTTTCAAAGGTTGTGCATATTCATCTTGCTGTGCTTGACAAACATTTCAAAGGTTGTGCATATTCATCTTGCTGTGCTCCACTGCTACCCTTGTCACAAAGTTGAAAACCTGTCCTCCCTTGTTGTTGTTGTAGTGGTCATATAATGCATTTGCCCATGTCTCAGTGTATGCAACCATCTACTGATCATCCTCTAGATATTGAGCAGTGCAAAATAGCTTTGTCATCTCCAACAATAAGAATTGTTTAGTTGTTGTCCCTTGTGAACATGTCTTATAAATAATGGATGACTAACTTCACATAATCATGTGCTAACGCAACTATCTCACTCAACTTATGCTTAAGAGTAGGAGCATCAAAGACCAGTGGCACATAGTGTCAAAACCCATTTAAATCCACATAAATTAGTTGCCCATGCTTCTTCAACATGCCTAAGAAAGTTGTAGTATGCTCTACATCTTTTCCAAATGAGACACCTAAGAACTGAGAGTTCAATATGGATATTATTACTGTCCAGTAGGCAAAATATCACACACTTCCACCATTACCCGCTTGAATTGCTTGTTGATAATGTTGAGTTGTGTGCTAATAAGTATAAATAAAACTATATCTTTGCCAGCCTAAATGGCTTTAGCATTTGCCCTCTTTGTTTGTTACCCACAAAGTAACAGATTAAGCATCAACTTCACAACTCTAATTGCCACTTCACCATGTGATAACCATTTCACGTTGTGTACTCAAATGAGTCCAAGGGCTCTAGTGAAAATACCTTTTCTAATTTAAGTAATTACTCTTGGTTGACCTTCCAATCTAGCTTCTCACTTCTCTCAAAGTTTTTCCAACGCCTTCAAAATTTAAAAATGCCTTAAAAACATCATTAATTACTAGTGCTTCTTTATGTGCCACACAATCCACTAGGAATGAAATGTAGTAAATCCTTTTTCAACTAAGTAACTAAGCCAACCAAACATGTATTGCATTTATTATTGTTAAGCAACCATCCATAATAATGAAAATTATCTTATTCATGAAGAGTTCTATCTTTTCCAAAATTTCCTTTACTATTGCATATAAATTATTTAATATTTTATCCATAAGGCTAACTAGTTTCAGGTACTTAATTATAAAGAATTCTCTCCCTTGCTCTCCAACATATTTCACGTATAGAATTAAATGATGTTTTAATGTGTAATTAGTGCTTTTGTCAAGCATGATAAAAAAATGACTTTATTGTATCTCCATGATAAGCTTTTCATAATATAAGTCATGTGTTGCTGCATAAAATTTTTGCCTACATAAATGAAATAAACTTAAGTTAAAAAATTAAATATTAAATATAATTGCTTAACAGCAATAACATTTATACTCATCATCAATTAAAAGGTTTAGAATGTTTATGAAGCATAAGAAGTTGATAAGCCTAGCATACTTTTCCAAGGGTTGCATGTCCAAAGCTACTTTCAAAGCATACTTATGACATATATAATTTTAAACTTATCTTATTTAAATACTATGATAACACAATGAGTCTTTTGGCCTTGTCTTTAATAAGTTTTCTTTTTTTTTACTTTGTGAGCTGCTAATATGTAATAATCTTCAAGTGCTGATTTTTGAACGTATGTGTTGTCATCCTTCTTAAATAGAGTTCCATAACAATGCTTTAGACATAATCTACATTTAATCTTTTGTTCACTGTATACTAAGATAGGATAAGCTTAAGAATGTTTAGTTTCCACTTATTTTTAAACTTTCTCTTTTTTTTTTTTACATGAGCACTAGCATTTTCTTCTTATTCTTTAAGTTATAAGGTTTTTTTTTATCCTCCAGTAACAACCGTTCCTATCGATTAAAATGCAATTTGTAATGTCACGCGTTTATTGTCTTTCTTTGCCTCTCTACCTAAATTAAAAACTAAGCAGCATAATTAAGTTGCAAAATAAACAAAAAAGAGAAATAAAAAAGAGCAAATATAAACCATCCACGTGACAAGATTTCAAAGTTGGTTTAATCAGGCTTTATTTAAATTTAAGTTATCTTAAAACTTAATATTAAGTTTAAACATTAATGCATAGCAAGTCATCATTTTTGATGTGCAGTTCTTTTGAAACGTTATTCTTTTGCAAGAAAAAAACCCACTTTGCATGGTACTGCTGGAGGATGCAAAATTAGACCTTGCTCTGGGCACAAGTCCTCAAACTAACTTGGCTGATGGACTTGAAACAGGCTTTCCACGTGCGTGGCACAAAATTGAGCCTTTATACCATGCTATCACCAAAACCAGGCAGGACACGCCAGATTTGCTATATATAAAAACGGTCAGCGCCAATCAAACGCACGTACGCCTTAGCATTGCTGCTCTCCCGTTTGTCCTCCTTATGTATCCGAGAATGAGACAATTCCACGAGAGACAGCAGCGTCCGTGTCCACCAAGGCAGCATATTAGTGCCTTCGGCTGCTGAAAGACAACCTGAGCGGAAAGCATTAGCCACAACTGCACAGATGCTGATCTAGAACGCCCCAAGTAAATTGAGAAAAGAATGCCAATAACCAAAACATACATTCCATTTCATTCAGCCATAGATCCAACGGCGGAGCGAACAGCATCCGAAAGATCGAACGGCGAGGACATGAGGTAGTGTTCGTACTTGTGCTCCTGCTCATCATCGTTGGCAGGCCTGTGAAATGCAGCCACCACATTGCCCGAGAACATGGAGAAGTCGGAGCTGGAGGGAGATCCTGTGTCTGTAATAGTCTGCACAAGCTTCAAAGGAGCAGAGAACAAGCTCTGTGTTTCTAAGTTGGACTGCCTCGAAATCTCTCCCAGGTGGTCTCCCCAAATATCGTACACCTGCTCGTTCATAATATCGTCCGAGAACCTGCTTGCTCGTGTTACAGCTGCTCCCTGAATCCTCCAAATCGTTCCCTTCACTGTTCTTGAGAATCTTGCTTCCAGGAGCCCTAGAAGACGGACTTAGTTGAAAACTGCTGTTGGTCAATGGAGAGGTCAACGGGGTCAACGGAGATTTCTTCTTCGTCGACTTCTCGCCCGTCCTTGCCACTGTCACCCACTCACCTAACGTGCTTGACACCCTCGGACGGAGCTTGCGTAGCTCATCTTTTCTGACCCATGCAGTTTGAACCTCGTTGACCGTCTTTGGACCTTTGACGGTCGTTGATGCCGACCGCCGACTTCCCGTTGACCGTCCAAAGCTGGTTGGGTGGCTTCGGTAAACGGCGAAAGTCGTTGACCAACTTCGACGTCCGCCCTTGAAATGCGCTGACTGCCTTCGTCAGAGAGAAAAGGGGACTTACAGGCCTTTGAGAGCTCACTGGAGTCGTTGCAGGTGAAGAAGCCGGGGAAGATGAACATGGAGATGAAGTAGCCTCATGTTTCACAGATAAAACAGGTCCTTTCTTTCTCTTCCGCTTGCTCTTCTCCACATTCGACTTTGGGGTCCTTCTTGGGGAAGAAACTGGAGAAAACAAACTGTCTACATGTATCCTGTGTGTGGTGTGTGTGCGTGTGTGAAGAGCGACAGACAGACCTTGGTGGAAATCTGCGGCAATGTCCTTGGAGGCCACCGAGCTGCGATCGACAAGTTCATCTTTGGGAGCAACCTCTTCAGTAACTTTGACACGGATCTTTGAAAGTGTCGAAGAAGCTTCAAAGCTTGCCTCACGAAACAATGGCAAACCGCCTGTACTCCATCGCAATCCGTGCTCATCTTCATCTTTTGCTTCCGCCGGCTTTCCCCGGCATAAGTATGACCATGAAAATAACTCCCATGAATCCCATGAACAAGATAAGTCTCTTGTACTTGAGATACACAGAAACATTCCCACACAGACGTAGCATATGATCAGGAAGAACAGCAAGAATAGGCAGTTTTACAACCCCGATGGAAGTCACGAGCTGAAGATGATGCCTCACATTGCCGGATGTATAATCCGGACTGTAAAACACCTTCATCTGAGTTGCTTCACCGGAACCGAGCTCAAATCCATCACAAGAACTGAGCTCAAAACCTCTAGAACTGCACCCCTGGCCGTTGTCGAATCCCACGGAATGCACCTTTAAAGGGAATTCTCCAGTGTTCTTGGCTAAAAAGCTCCGGTTCATACGCTGCTTGCACAATCCCGATAATTCTGACAGGTTCTCGTCAACTCCCGAACGTACCGTAGATATCCATGGACTGCCAGAGAGTGTAACTTGTTCCAGAGGTGAGTTATTCTCCAGAAAGCTTATCTCCCAGAGCTTCCAACGCCATGTACTGGAAACCACTCAATCGTCGTAAAGTTGTTCCTCATCGCAATTAAGCTCGTGTAACTGCATCGTGTCTTGGGGTTGAACATAAGTGGACCAAGAGCTGCCTCCTGGAATGCTCCAAGTGTGATTTCAGAAGTACCATCTCCGTGAAGAGTGAAAATGTCTGAGAAACCGACTGTGTTGCTGCTTGATAGCAGACAGCCGCTTGTCTCTGTCTGCTGACTCAAGAACAGCTTCACGTTGACAGGTTTGTCGTATGGATTCGTGAGGTTGATCCAAAGGGGTACCAGTGTGTTGACTTGTACAGCAGCATACTGTAATACTCCGGACTTGAGAAATTTTGATGGTGATATGACCAGCCGGTTTTCGTTGTTGAGCTCGATTTGGCTCCATGGAACCACTTCCGTTTCTCCAACACAGCTCTTTTCCAGTTCCTAGGACGTGGATGGATGTCAGCGTGTATATAGACGACAGCTAAATGTTGAAGTATGCATAGAAATTGGATGGCAAACAAGCAATTTGCACGTGATAATTATGGATAATGCATGTTCTAAACAAGTTAACTGAAGAGACGTATTGTAGACCTCCGCATGTTACTCTGAATTCATGTTCCGCACATTAATGTGTGTGTGTGGGGGGGGGGGTGACTTACTCGGAACATGGAAAGCAGCAGATTGAAGCCAGCCTGGAGAAGAAATACACGCTCTCCTACACTACTTTCAGCACAATCGTCGGATTCATGCACACACGACTGCCTGGTATGGAATCCGAATGGTGTTATGTGCGGAGCCGTTCGTATGGATAACCATCTCCGAGTACGTATAGGCTGGATCTTCAGGGACATCCAAAGACAGCGACTCCTCTGTTCCTCTGTACCACACAACTCCAACCTGAACCTGTGTTCCCAAATTTGCTATTGAGAATACATGACTATATGTATATGCAAAAATACATGGCACCAGCTGCTTTTGTGTGATATATACTGTATATTGGATATGTGTGTATGTATAGGCGCAATACCAACGTGTACCTGTGTATCCGGATAAATGATGAGCCCTTTTCTGTATCGGACGACAACCAGGTTCTTTCTACTAGCCGAAGAATGTTCCATGCGGACTATCCGGACAATCTCGTTCCCGTGTTACGCACGTACATGGCCTGCTTCTTCTCCTCCCTGCTTTTAAGAAAGCCAAAATCCAGAATGTCGGGAACTGGCTCCAACTCGGGTACCAACGTTACCACTTTCACATCAAATGGAATCAGAAGTTGGTCTCTGATATTGTCTTGTTCCGGTTCTGAATGCTTTCCCAAGTTATTATCCGAGTTCAAGCCAATGTATATGAATCCCTTCCATCTTCCTTCTGTTCTTCCTCTGAATTCAAGCTCCACAACCTCAGAGTCGATGCCAGAATGTAGAACCCACGATCCAGAAGGCTTCATGGTCACGAAGCTCGTGGTGTGATCGTAGTTCCCGGTGCATCCACAGAAAGAGTCCGAGCAGCATTTGGTAATACCCGCCCTATCCAAGTTCGGGTTTGTAAGAACCAGCGTCCGGTTGTCCGGGTCCGCCGGCCAGAACCGTACCTCGGAGACCGAGAGCGCGCCAGCGAACGGATTGTGTAGTGAAACCGACGTGCGAAAGCTCTCCCCGGCCGGCACCGTGTACGGAACTCGGACCACCTTGTACGGAGACGGCGTGCCAGTGCCTTGGACCCGGACTAGAAAACCTCCGGCGCTGGTCTGGATGATCAAAACCCCTTGAACGCTTGCAAGAGTGTTGGGCAAGAAGACGATTGGGATAGAAATCTCCCCATTGGGTTCTATCAGTCCGCCCTTGAATCCTGCTGCACTGTAGAATTGCAGGTTGCTGCTGAAGGGTGGGAAGACCTCGAGCAGCGTCGCGTTGCATCTGTTGGAGATTGTTAGGCTTCTGGGCAATGGCGAGAAGATGGAGCGCTCCCCAAAGTCGAGAAATGGTGGAAAAATGCTGACTTTCGGTGTGTCGGCTGCTCGGACAGTCGGGTGGGCCGAGATTCTTGATGGGAACCCAACAAAACCGGGACAGGGTACTGGGGATGGTGCTTCCTTGTCATCCAGCAATGAATTACCCCTATTGCAGTAGAATACGAGCGCCACAAACCACCATAGCCTGAAGAGCAACACTAAGACGATATGTATATATGATGATCGGGGGCTCTAACCTGGATATGGGCAGTCTGCGATTGAGCTCCAAAGACGAATGCAGCGAGAGAATGAAGAGCAGAAATGATGAGAATACCATGGCCCAGATGTTGAATGCATACACAAACCCTTTTCTTGAAACAAAAGCTCACCTCATTCCCACTTTCACTATCTGAGAAATTAACTAAATTAAACACATAATTATTGGCTAGTATTAGCTAAGTGAGATTCTGAAACATTAGCATAGAATATTGGGACACCAAGGATTAAATTAATTTATTGGATTTCTCGTTTCTTTTCGTCAACACAAATTCACCATAACGTATTTTCAAAATGTTGACTGTTAGGCATATATTATGTCTGTTAGTCTCGAGGTGTGAAATGGAGCTTTGCGGCTCGGTAAGATATCAGCTTTTGTGGAGCTCCTTGTGGCATTTATATACATCTCTTGGAATTATTGTTGGCATACGATGCCATTCAAGACGTTTCTACAGAAATGCTGATCATCCTTATGTACAGAACAGTATACGTATATAGTGAATCCGTCATGTTATGACGCAACAGATACCATAATAAAGTGTTATTGTTGTTGTTTATTAGACTTACTAGGAGAGAGATAAGACAACAGCTCCTTCTTCCACGGTGCATCTTCCTGCTTGTTGATCCAAGATAGAAAGGCACTGTCAACAGGCACAGCGAGTTCATAAACAAGAGCTGGTGCGAAACGGGTACGAATCTGAAATTCACAGTCTGCAGAAAAGGCCACACAGTTGCATCCGAGATGAATGCGGGGATGCAGTCCCTCTTCACGTCTTCAAATACTTGCTCCTTGGATTTTCCCGCTGTGAATCCCATTAGAGTGAAGAAGAGCCCCAGATGTACAGGTGCCAGTAGAGTGTCCGGTATGAGCTTTGCAAGTACGAAGCTTGGCGAGTTTGGCAAAAGAGAGAGCTTCTGCTTCGCGAACCTGTCCAAGGCCTGGTACCTGGCATCATCATAGCAACACGTGCTTTAGTATG
Organism: Selaginella tamariscina; assembly: GCA_003024785.1. Lineage (NCBI taxonomy): Eukaryota > Viridiplantae > Streptophyta > Lycopodiopsida > Selaginellales > Selaginellaceae > Selaginella > Selaginella tamariscina. Next base: position 26,436 of record PUQB01000718.1, read on the forward strand.
CACGTGGAAGGTGAGGAGAGTATAGAGATCGGACACAAAGCACTCTCAACTTATACACAATACCAGAAATGGCCAACAGGTCCGACAAAACCCAAGCCAAACATGCTGCACACCGCGGTTCTTTTGACATCAAGGTGAAAATTTGATTCCTGTCCAAGCAATTCTTCACAAATGAATTAGCAAAAGGAGCTGACTTACTTGCATCATCGACGAATTGATTCTCTGTGCGATCACATCTCCAGATGCCCACAGCATCGCCGAAACGAGCGCCTGCGTTCTAACCGGATTTGCCTCCAGCTGTTTTCTGTACCAGGACCACGCCCTGCTCGCTGCCATTGGAAAAACCCTAAATGTGAGTACTCTGTTTTAGGTTTCTTGACGGCATTCGGAGGCTATGGAGGCGCTGGGGAGCGGGCAACTGATCGCGGCTGGACGCAGCGCAAGGTCGTCAGCGGCGCCTAGGGCCTTAATCACGAGAGATAAGTCCCGACTGCTGCGGATTACGGTAAGTGCAAGCAGGGATGAAGAAGGATTCGAGAGAATGGCAGAGGAAGCGCGGAGAAGAGCTAGGACTGTGGCAGAGAGGGCGCAGAACATCTTCAATGATGTGAAGAATCGAGCGTACGAATTTCAGGAGGACAATCAAGTGCAGGAGAAGGTGGGTAGCTTTGCCAGAGCTGCAAATCAGAGGATTGAGGAGATTGGTTACGACGTGAAGAGGAACGCACACAATTTGAATCGGAAGTACAAGTTTACGCAGATGGGTCAGGACTTTGTTGATTATGTTCGAGATCAGATTCATGCTGCCGATTCTAGGTTTCGAATCCGACAACGTGCTCGTTCTCTCACCATCGATCTCCGAATGAAGTGGCCCACTGTAAGTTGTGTGAGAAAACTTGTTAATGTATTATGCTTGGTAAATGAAATGTTTTGTGTTGAATCAGTACAGAAGGAAGCTCGTACGTTTCCTTGAGACTCCAGTCGGCAAGTTAGTGAGTGTAAGTTGATCTTTGTTTGTGAATTAAATTCTCATATACTAATTATTCATACACGCAGACGGTTTTGTTTCTGTGGTTTGTTCTTTCGGGATGGATATTCAGGGTCTTTGTCCTGTCCATGTGGGTGCTGCCCATTGCTGCACCGTTGCTCATTGGAACAATTGCCAGGAACACCATCATTGAGGTTGGCGTAGAGTATATAGATTTGCTTAATTGTATTTTCATTTTCTACTATATAGGGAGTGTGCCCGAGTTGCAAGACGCAATTTATTGGTAGCCGAAGCCAAGTGGTGGTTTGCAGGAATTGCAGAAACGTGGTTTGGCAACCACGTGATGATTTCTCCTCAAGATCATCTAACGATCCCACTATTATAGATATTGACGTTGATAAGGATTGAAGTAAGCATTCAAACAATAAAAACTTAAATTCACAATATCTAAGACACAGATGAGTACCACAAAGACTTATTGTTTATTCACTGTGTTGTGACACTCTTCGCCAGGTTTCGAGGCTGATCCACGTTGTAACCACGTAAAACCGTGAGATGGTACGCCAGTAGCTGTTGTTGCACATTTGTCATATATATAGTATTATTCAGATTAGAAGAAAAGATTACCTGAAGAGGGACAATATTGATCACAGGTTGCAAGCAGTCCTCAACACCAGGAACCTCAATGATGCGAGAAACTCCATGTGCCACACATACGGACTCTGCATCTCCTTTGGTACATATGACAATCAGACGGCCTTTCCGAGCCCTAAGTTGCTGGATTACAGACTGCTGCTTACTGTACAAACGCCAGTTAGAATGTTCCACACAAAGCCATCAACGGTAGCCACAAAATTATGAGACAACTTCATTAAGTGCACGCAAAATCACTGAAATGATCTTTTATGCAGTCGCTACGAGGGAGTCCGAGTTAACAAACTCCTTACCTGAAAGTAGCATCACGAGTAGCAATGACAATGATGGGAAGAGACTCGTCCACTAATGCAAGAGGACCATGTTTCATTTCTCCAGCAAGAATTCCCTCGCTGTGCATCAAAGCCACCTGTATGTATGTATCAGCCTGTCTGCATTATACGAAGGCGCGCGCACACGCACACACGCACCTCCTTCACTTTGAGAGCACCTTCGAGAGCAGTTGCATAGTTGTAGCCACGCCCAAATATTAACAACGACTGCTCATCTATTAACAGCTTGGCAAGCTCTTTCATGTCCTTGTCCAGTTTTAACACCTCCTTGACTTTGTCTGCAAGCAAACAATATAAACTTCTTTCTTCCATAACCATGGGCTAACACTGAACAATAGAATTATATAATTGACATTCATAACATATACAAAAGACTGGACTCTCTATCTAGTGTATAATATACACATCTACTTACTTGGAAGGTCAAAAAGCCCGTCTACAATCTTTTCTCTTCTAATGCGGCTAGATATCGAGTCATCTCCAAGTGCCAACGCTAGCATAGTCATCACAGCAATCTGACTTGTGTATGCCTGGTACCAAAATAAACTTCAGACACCTATTATATTACTAAATTCTATACGAAATAAGAAAAGACCTTTGTGCTTGCAACTCCAATTTCACAGCCGGCATTGATATGAACTCCGCAGTGAGTGCCACGAGCAATAGCACTGCCAACCGTATTTGTAATACCGACGCAAAGAGCTCCGTGTGATTTTGCATACTCAAGTGCCTGTATTATTAAATCAGTCAAATTACGGTGAACGATTACACCAGACACACCACACACACACAGAAATATTTGAGCTGTGAATTACTTGTAATGTATCTGCCGTTTCTCCTGATTGGCTTACAAAAACAGCCGTATCTTCCCTGTATATTGGACCTTGCCTGTCAAGCAAGTCGCTTGCCAATTCCATTGTCACTGGTACACCTGCAAGTAACCATTTTAAATTATATATGTACACCTCTAAGTTCCCTATATATATATATATAATTAGTTTAGCTGTGCAATTAAAATATTTTGCTTACCGGACAGCTCCTCGATAATTGGTCTCGTCGCCAATGCAGCATTATAGCTAGTACCACAACCAATAAAAATAATGCGTCGACTTCGTCTCATAGTCTTCAGACGGTCCTGAAGTAACACATTCATAAGGTATATATTTAGGAATATTATTTCGATATACCTTGAGTCCTCCTAAGACAACACTCTTCATTTTGGACTCCCCTCCTCTTATCAGCCGACCTCTCATCGTAGTTGTCAGTGACTCTGGTTGCTCAAATATCTCTTTTGCATGTAATGTTCATAATTCCCTTTCATTATTTGTTCCACTTCCATCTGAAGACCATATTAAAAGGATAAGCACGGGAAAAAACATCTCTCTCTTGTGTGGACACATATATATGCACGTAATAAAAACGCTCACTTAAGACGCTAAAACAGCTTTATTATAAAAGAGGACCTAGGTTACACATACATGTCTGTATGTCGTATGTTTGTGTGTGCCTCTGAGACATGAGTAAGACATGCATCTGTACATCACGATATAATGCATGCATCACAGGTGAACATAGATGTTCACACCCTACGAAGGTATGCACACGTGTGTGTAAAGAGATCTGCAAGTGTTATATGTGTCTGATGAAGTATCAAATAAGTACACATACATATAGCCAAAGTTATATATATATATGTGTGTGTTGTACTTGTGATGTATGTGTCTATAACCGTACGTTCTATTTGTAATGAAGAACATTCTTACCTCCAGCACACAAAGTGCTCGCTGGACAGACGCTGGTCTAGCAAGTTTCCTTGCATGGTCGAATTGAAAGATCGTCACGCTTCCATCCTGAATTATTAACATAAGTATAACTTAACAACAATTTAACAAGTATTCATGAACCAGGCATATTCTAGGAAGATTCGAACCTTGATGTGAACAACTTCATTGTCTTCAATCGGCAACGCTCTTGGTACAAGCCCACGAAGAGCTGTGTCATCACTTGCTAAGAAGAGTTCTCTTGGCTTCTTTGATACGTTTGAGAAAAACATGGCATCTGCTTTCCACATTCCTCACTATCATCCTAAACAGTTGAAAAGTATAACAAGATGAGGTACTAATGCTGCTATATCGAAAATACAGCACCTTAAATCCCAAGAGCAGGGGACTGCCTCTTTTGCAGGCAACAAGCTCGTTGGATAATGTGGACTCTTAAATATAAGCGCATATGCCCCTTTCCAGCTGTCTCATGACTTCAAGAACAACCTGTGGAAAGTCTGAAGCTTCTGCTAAGTGGAGCAAACCATTAATTAGCACATATACACTGAAACACACGCACCAGTAAGCTTAAACTCACCTCCGGCGAGATTATCTAGGACGAATTTGGCTAGTTTTGGGATAACTTCGGTATCCGTCTCAGACTCAAACTCAAATCCATGACGTAATAAGGTCTCCTTCAGAACCTGCAAACAGTTGGTGTTAACTGTGTGCTTGAAAGGATAAGTAACTACCAAGCTAGCTGAGGGTCGTAGTTAATAAAATAGTCAAGTTGGGTGTTCTAGGCAGAGAAAGCATACAAACCAGGTAGTTGGTGATGATCCCGTTGTGTACAACAAGGAAGTCGTTTCCAGATCCAGAAGACTGCGGATGGCTATTGCGAGGAGAGGGTAGACCGTGAGTAGCCCACCTTGTGTGAGCAATCCCCGCATGGTGGCTCAGTCGAAGCTCCAGATCAAGTTCCGTCCGGTAAGCGTCTGAAGGAGAATGGAGAGTTGATCCGATGGAGATTGAACAAAAAGGATTACCTTGGTAAAAATTGGTGACTAGCTTGTCGATCTTGCCTTCCTCCCGGAAGACAATTGGGATGCGATCCGCATCGATGGCAATGCCAGCTGAATCGTATCCTCTGTGCTCCAGGCGCCGCAGTCCAGTGAAGAGGAGCTCCAGAATATTTACCGCCTCTCTGGGCACATCGTAGTTGAGATACGCGAAGATTGCCACACATCTCTAAGGACAACCCTAATCCGGGATCTGAGTTGTGGCAAACCCGAAGAATCTGACACCTTAATAGGATACTAGGCTAAACATCATTAAAACGTCTGAGTGATAATAGCTTCAACAGCTGGCAGCAATAATACCTTTTGTTATTCAAACAATCGAGGAGATCTTTGGGGACTTCGGCATTTGTACTCCGCGTTGGAATAATTCATCCTATCAGCAACACATAAGCCGATGTCTCGTGGGGAACAGAATGGAAAACTCGGCTGTGCCTCTGTTAGGCATCACAATATCACCTGACCTCCCGAGCTGTCTCTAGCCTCCACACGCTGCTCTCCAAGCAATAAATAGTGTGCCCTTAATTCTCTTTTAGATCTAGGTATAGCTCCTTTAAGAATATTCTAGTTTATATCTTTTTAAGGAATATTCTTTGATTTGTTATATGGGTCATAATAATCCTCCCCCCATTAGCAAGTCCTTGTCCTCAAGGGCAGTATAAACTTACTCAATTGGTCCTGTATCATTAGCCTCGTACATCCATAAAGAATCTACCCGGGACTCATTCCTTATGAGTACTCTATTTAACTGGCTAACGTGAAATCCTTCTGGCAGCCGTAGTCAATATGCCACCTTACCGATACGCTCCAGAATCTCATAAGGACCTGAGTACCTGGGAAACAACTTATCATTGCGTCCCTTCCGTAAAGCCACAACTGTGTTCCGCCTTACATTGTGGTAAACATAATCTCCCACCTGGAACTCTCAGAAGCTTCTGTGCTCATTAGCAAACTTGATAGCTCGGCTCTGAGCTGCTTGTAAGTTCTTCTTGCACAAACTCTGAATATTTTCAAGTTCAACACTCAGATCTTTAGCTTCCTCATCCATGTTGCCTTGAGCCTTCTTACTTGCTAAACCGAGCTCAAAAGCTATCTTGGGATGTCGTCCAAACATAGCATAGTATGGACTCATTCCAATGCCACTGTGCTGGCTGTTATTATAAGCAAACTCGAGTAATGAATATACTTATCCCACTGACCTTCCTTCTGGTTAATAGTGCACCTTAGCATATCTTCCAGAACTTGGTTCACCCTCTCTGTTTGCCATCTGTTTCAGGATGATCTCCGCTACACAGCTTAAGCTTCACTTCTATGCACTTAGAAAAGCCTCTCCAAAAGCTAGAAGTGAACTGGAGTCCCTATCACTTACAATATCATCTGGAAATCCGTGGATAGGAATACATGTTGTAATACATCGTAGCCAGCTCGGATGCATTCACATTCTTCCCCAAGGGAACTAACTTGACAAACTTTGTCAACCTGTCCACAATGATCCACACCTGTTCATTCTGCCTCTGTGTCCTTGGCAAATGGTGACAAAGTCCATAGAGATACTGCCCCATCGCCTGTCTGGAATAGGCAATCGTACTAATAGCCCACCTGGTTTCTCCCTGGGCACCTTACTTGCTGACACTTGTCACAAGTCCTGCAGTACTTTATGATATCAGCTTTCATATTCCTTCAGTAGAACCTCCTTTTGATCAACTCATACTTTTCCTCCCCCCAAAATGACCAGCCTCCGGGCGATCATGATGAAAATATAGTACCTGGTTGATCAAATGGTCCACACAAGGAAGGTACACACGGCCATTGTAGTACAAAACCCATCCTGAAATGAGAATGGTGGCTCTAGCTGTCCTCTGAGCTCCTGCACCTCGGCGTCTTATGCTTGAGCATATTGAACTACTTGGCTAAACTCACTGACCGTCCTTGTTAATGCATTACATAAGCGTGTTTGGAATTCTCCCACTACTGTGGCTCTCCTAACGCGTGACAAAGCATCTGCCACCACATTAGTCTTTCCTGCGCGATGCTCAATAGAAAATTCGCCAAACTCCATGAGCTTACCTCGACTGTCAAAGGCAAGTGATGTTGGGTCCTGATTGATTCCGGCTTGCGGCACTACAGGTTCATCATGAAAAATAGTGTTATTATTCAAAGCCTTGCCAAAACCAAACACTTATTTTCTTGTTTAAACAGCTTTAGCTGAGAGTTTAATTCTTTATGTGTGAACAGATACACCAAAGGCTTGTGATCTGTAAACACCTTGAAACTTGCACCATAAAGATAGTGCCTCCAAAACTCGTAATGCATTAACAATAGCCAGTAGTTCTTGCTTATACGTTGAGTACCGTTGCTCTGCAGGATTCAAAGTACGACTCTCATAAGCAATAGGCCTTCCCTCTTGCATAAGTACAGCTCCAATGGCCACTCCACTTGCATCACACGATACCTCATAAGGCTTAGATGCAATACATAAAACTGGTGCACGTACCAAAGCTTGTTTCAAAGCTTGGAAACTGCTCTCCTCTGAAGCACTCCATGCAAAGGGAATGTCCTTCCTTAACAACCTAGTTAACGGAGAAGCTTTCTTGGCATAATCCTTGACATACCGCCGGTAATAACCAGCCATGCCCAAAAACTCTGTAACTCTTGTGCATTACTAGGAACTGGCCATTGCTCCACCACTGCCACCTTCTGTGGATCAGTCTCACTCTACTTGGCGTCACAATGTGACCCAAATACTCCACTTTGCACTGAGCAAATGCACATTTGTTTTCTTTGCATAGAGCTTGTTCTTCCTCAGCAATTGAAGAACTCTCCGCAAATGCTCCACATGCTCCTTCATATTCTTACTCTAAATAAGAATATCGTCGAGGAAGATCTCCACAAAGTCATGCAAGTAGTCACCAAACACCTCAGTCATCAACCGAGTGAATGTGGCTGGGGCATTTGTTAAGCCAAATGGCATAACAATGAACTCAAAAATGCCCGAAGCTAGTGTTGAAAGCAGTTTTGTAGATATCTGCCTCCTTCACAGCAATCTGATGATACCCGCTACGCAAGTCTATCTTGGTGAACACTCTGGCTCCACTCAGATGATCCATGATAGTATCCACACATGGCATGGGCATCCTGTCCTTCACTGTTTGCTTGTTGAGAGCTCTGTAGTCTATGCACATCCTCATGGTGCCATCCTTCTTCCTGACAAGCAATACTGGTGCACCAAATGGAGACTTGCTCGGTTGTATGAAGCCATATTCCAATAGCTCCATCACTTGTCTTTTAACTTCTTGCTCCTCAGCATGGCTCAGTCGGAACGGCTTACGGTAAATGGCTTCGTACCCTGTTCCAACACAATCTCATGCTCCACACCTCTTGCAGGTGTTAAGCCATGAGGTAGCTCAGGAGGGAAAGACATCAATAAATTCCTCAAGGACAACTTGCACAGCAGCCTCGCCCATGTGACATTAGAAGAATCTAACTCACGTATATACATCAGAAAGACTTGATCTTCTTTATTACGGAGATATTTCTTCAAAGACATAGTAGAAAGATACTTGTTTGGAGACTCAAGCCTTGTTCCAAACCAAGTGTTTTCACTCCACTGTACTCAAGCTTCACTCGCTTGATGCTCCACTTGATCTCAGGATCCACATGCTCCAGCCAGCTCATCCCAAGGATGAGGTCCACACGCGCTAACTCCGCAAGGAAGAAAGTCTCCACCAGCTGAGTTTTGCCAACTGTCAACTGTAACTCCTCCACACAAGCATTCCAGCTCTGTGTGACAGTAGTTGAGCCCTCAATCTCGTATTGAGGCACAGTCTTCATGGGCAAGTGCACTCCTGCACTAACTTTGCTGATACAAAGTTATCGCTACTTCCGCTATCCAAGAGGATTCGCACTGGACGTTCACCAAGTTGTCCCTCCACCACAATAGCACGTGTGTGGCTCCTCCCGTGCCATGCAGTTTACCTGTCGAGCAAGAACAGACAAAAATTTACCTCGTGGCTTAGAACTATCTCCCTTGTGTTCCTCTCCACGCTCCATCTCCTGAAGCTTCTTAGGTGTCTCCTTGTCCTTGTCACCATTGAACCCCTTGCCCTTGGGCTTGTTCCTCCTTGGACAATTGGCCTTCCAGTGTCCCACCTCTCCACACAGTGGCAACGTTCACTATCAAACACCTTGACAATCTTCTTAGGCCGATTGTCGGTGCGATAAGAACTAGAAGCTACCAGCTTGGACTTCGGCCTAGCACGATGGCTATTCCCTCTATACTCCTGGTACTCACGAGGACTTGGAGAGGTGCTCCTACCACGCTTCTTGCCATGTCGCTCATTCTCCTTGAACACCTTATCCTCCTCATTTAGCAAGCGAGCATATTCGAACAGCTCCTCTAAAGTCTTGGACTGAATTACCGAGTTAAGATGTCTACGCAAGTTAGCACTTCGCAGCCCATCTACAAAATAATCTTTCTACTGGTTGACAGACACGTCAGGTACACGGCAAAGTAATTGACTCAATTTCTCAATGTAATCGTCCAAGGTCATCTTCCCTTGCTCTAAATGTCGCAATTCACGCCTTGCATGAGACACATCGAACCGAGGAGCATACTCCTTAAATAGCTCAGAGAACTCCTCCCAAGTTGCAATCATCTCCTGGTGAGCTAACTGGTGCTGATTTCGAATGCGTGTCCACCACCTCGCAGCTTTATCCTTCAAGGCTACTGATACAGCTATCATAGCCTGCTCGGTAGTTACTCCCTGTGCAGTGAGCAAGTTCGCTGCTATCTCAAGCCAACTCATAGCCTCATCCGCAGATTCTTTACCGGTAAAGGTGGAACGCGAAGACGATCTAGCACCCTGCACTTACCAGTCACGGTTCCTTGAGCAAGTTGATCTTCAATAGTATCCAACCGCTCACGAATCACCTCCAAGGAACCAGTCACGTACTCTTGAAATTGCTTGGAATCCTTTGCCATAGCGTATAATTCAAGCACGATTTCCTGGTTCGTCCACTCCTCATTGGTGTTGTCTTCTCCTTCCCACCGGTCACTCATCTCGAACCTCCCTCCGATACCAAATTGTTAGGCACCTCTACGTACAATCTAGAGACCCTCACAATATCACCCGACCTCCCCCGAGCTGTCTCTAGTCTCCACACGCTGCTCTCCAAGAAAGGCTTCCAATAAATAGTGTGCCCTTAATTCTCTCTTAGATCTAGGTATAGCTCCTTAGGAATATTCTAGCTTATACCTTTCTAGGGAATATTCTTTGATTCGTTATATGGGTCATAATAGCCTCAAACATACGTTCTATGGGAGAACAGGAGCTTTACGTTCGGTGGACGTGTGACGATGGCATTATCTCCGTAGGCTGTGGACAATCAACACTTTGGCAGGATGTAGCGACGATGGCTTCTTTCTAACGGTACAAGTTTGCCTTCCACTTTTCTTTTTTATTTTTTTTGTTTTTGTATTTGATAAACCATTCAATTCCAAATGGCATGGTTGGTGATTGTTAAATGTAACCTCGATCTAGACAGCAGCACTATTGGCCACGAGAGAGCTTGTCTTTCACTGGATTGGGTGATTGGCACCAACATCAACAAATGAATTTTCATGAACAGGAATTTACCTTGGGCCAGATACAACGGAAGGTAGATGGTGTTCAATATAGTAAATCCGGTTGCTTAACCTGCAAGTTACATAAATTGTGGCGTGACAGAGTGCTCAAGCTTGAATTTATTAGCATGCAGTAGTCTTACTTCGTTATATGAATCAATATGCAACCGTTGGAGAATCTACAAAATTGATGAATAAGTTTGAAACAAGATCTTAAGTTGATTATAATATGCACTCAACCACGGAATTGTCAATTTTAAGTAATAAAAGGAAAAGTTATATTCATACTAGGCGACACAAACTAGGGAATAGCTATAGATTAGGTTACTAGGGTTCAACTAGGATGATTCCTTTTTGCATAACTGATGATGTCTTACCCTCTATCATGGGGATATATTGGAGCACTATAAGGTTTGCCTATTTAAATTTAATATTTTAAATTTACTTGGCTGATCCCAGGGTAGTCACATTAAGGGTGTAGTACGATCGCTCTTTATTTGAAATTTAGTTGTTATTGATCGTTACTAAATACTAAATAAGCATATTTCTTCTACACCTAAAACTCATTAATATGGTTTAATATATGGTTAGGTTGAGTTTTGTTAGACATTTGTAAGAAATTCTATTTAAAAAATCTCTAATTGTTTTCCAAAAGAACAACTCTAAGGGTTGTGTTCTGGTTGAGGTTAAACTCACTAAGTAATATTTGATTATTAGGACAAAGATTTCTTATTCCTCAACTTTATAAAACATAAAAACAAGGGGGGAAGGGCCGCTATGTCAAATAAATTAAGTAGATTAAGTGTGGGAAAATCATGTCAAAGACTAATAGGTGTATGATTCCTTCCTCCCCACTAGCATAAGCCTAGCTATATTAGTTATTAAGGCACATCCTTTATGTCACCCTAACTTCCAATACTTAAAAGAATACATCACACCCTAAGAGTAACCTAGCCTTAACATTGATAGATCTACATGATTGTACCTAAGTATGTTGCATCTGGTTAGTTAACTTTTTTATTTGGTAACACACCTAGGAGGTTTTGTTAAAATATATGTTTCACTAGGTTAGAAGTTGAGGCTTATTTTCAACCTTCACTTTCACGCCAAAATAAGAACAACACTCATAACTAAGTAAGACATGCATTTTGACTCATAATGTGAGCATTATTTGTACATGGGATCTTGACAAGCAAGTTCTTATTACTATGTCCCTTAAAAATTTACATAGAGGGGTTTTAGAATTGGCATTTGTGAGCCATGTTTATGGCACTAGGTGTAATTTCTTGAGTATTAAAGGCTATGGCAAGATAACTCACGTCTTGGGAAATAGTATTACATAAACATGTGACATTAGGCTAAAACAATGCCCAAGACATGACCTTTAGGATTGTGTTATGGGTTTATCTTGACAAGCATGCACACTTGTGCTCGTATTAAGGTGTTAAACTTTGGGCATCCAAGGGAGGTTAGGTTTCAAAATTTGGATGTGTTAGGTGGCACATTGGTTAGAGGGTGTGTAGAACCAAGGGAACAAGAAGGCATCGTGAGAAGGAACGAGCAGCAAAACCCTAAGTAAACCGATGTACTAGCCACTCCATAACTGGCGAAGCCCAACTAGAGCCAAGGATTGAGGGAACAATGAGAGGGCGGGAACACCTCACCTTCAGCATAAGAGGCACTACAACCATAGTGGACTTCATGGATGACATACCAACTATTCTAGGTCGAATGGTGGGCTGCACAATTAGCAATGTAATTATAGACAGAGGGTCAGAAGTGAACATCATGTTAATGAAACTCCAGCGTGAGCTAAGTATGCCAACTCCCTTCTAGGTATGCATGGCAAATGAAGCCAAGGTAACACCCAAGGGTATCCTAAGGGTAGTGGAAGTCGAGATCCAAACTATCAAATTTTGAATAAAAGTCGTCCTTCTTGACATGCACACCAAAGGGGATTTGACATGCTCCTTGGTCGCCCCTGGCTTAGGGGCACGAAGGTACAACATGACTAGGAGCACCATCAAATAAGATTCCGCACCAAGAGGGGACTGAGATCTGTGTCTGCAAAGCAAGTCCATACACCCACGCAACGATTCAAAGTGCTAAAACACTATGGGCCAGGCAGGGCAGAGGATTGGACAACAGCGAAATGACGGCCTCCTGCGCCTATCCACCAGGCTCGACCCGCATAAGGTAGGAGGACTTCCACTAGGGCAGTCACCGCATGGGCAGACCGAGGTCGCAAGGGAGCGCTCGAAGCCTGAAACAATACAAACAAAGTGCGAGAGCTCAAGGACTAAATCATCAACCACCTTTGCAATTCTGAAGGAGCCACATGGATGCACCACAACCAGACAACAGCGCCACCTAAGTGGGTCTGATCCCTAATGGATTAGGATCCTAAAGGCTACTCGGATATCCTCTAGGGTTTGAGGATGGTCCTTTAGGGTAGACTCTAAGTCTTTTGTTTAATTAGGCAGCTGTGTTAGTTTCTTGGGATCATCTTGGAAGACTTAGTGCTGCTCACATAAGGTGATGACACCAGATGGCCACTAAGTAGCCATGTGTTGCCATGTGTTAGCCATTCGGGTTAAAACTTTAACATAAAAGGTGACAAGATTAATCCTGCCAATACTTCCTTGCCTGGTCAGCAAAATTAATCCTATCCACAACTCTCTCATATGCAAAAAAGTGGCAAGATTAGTCTTGCCATCCCTTCCATGCCTAGTGGCATTATTAATCCCGCCCACCACTCTTTAAGACATAAAAGGTGACAGGATTAATCCTGCCACCGCATCCCTGTCTGATAGGCGAGATTAATCCCGTTGACTGTTTGAGGAGGTGGTGGCAGGATTAATCCCACCCACCAGACATGAAAGGGTGGTGGGATTAATCCTGCCTCCCTTTTGCATATGAAAGAGTTATAGACATGATTAATCCCGCTGACCAACTTTATGTCTTAAAGGGTGGTGGGCAGGATTAATCCCGCCAACCTTTATGTCTTAAAGAGTGGTGGGCGGGACTAATCCCTCCCATCTAATATGGAAGGGGTGATGGGGTTAATCCCATCCACCAGGCTTGGATGTGGTGGTGGGATTAATCCTTCTCCGTATAAGAGAGTTGTGGGCGGGATTAATCCCGCTGACCAAGCAAGAGAAGTGGTAGCATGATTAATCTCACCCACAACTCTTTTACCTTTATCTCCCACACACACATGTATTTATATGTATGTGTCTATTTGTATATTATAATTTTTATATATCTCTCTCTTCACACACCACCATTTTCAGAGGGGTGGCGAGGTTAATCCTGCCCACCAGGCATGGATGTGGTGGTGGGATTAATCCTGCCACCCCCTTCTCTGTCTCAGAAAGGTGGGTGGGATTAATCCTGCCCACTAGGTAGGGCATGGGTGGAATGATGATAAAGAATAACCATATGTGTAATTAATTGCTATCGGTGATAGACTATCGGGTGGAACGAATGGGAGATGGCAGAGAAGTAGTGGCGGGATTAATCCCACCACACCTTCCCTGCCTCCTAGAATTATGGGCAAGATTAATCCTGCTCATTTCTCTTTAAGATAGAGAAGGGTGGTAGGATTAATCCCACTACGAATGTAAATGTGTATTAATATATATAAGTTTTTATCTTCTTTTATATACTTTATAATCTTATTATAATATTTTGAGTGAAAGCCAATAAACCATGTAAAATTATCCAAAGCTCACATTTGTGGTGGTTTTAGAACGAATGATGTGCATTTTTTGCACTATTACAAATGTGAGCTTTGGACACTTAATCTTGCCCACTTCTTTTAAGACAAAAAAGAGTGTATGTGAATGTACCAGTGTATTAATATATATAAGTACACATTTGTTGTATATTATAATTCTTTAGTCTAAGCACTTTAAAAAAAATATGTATAGACATTGTAAAGTTTTAATAATGTATTTGTATATTCAAGTTTATATCAGTGTGTGTGCATTTTAATAAGAATTATATTCATAGTGTAATATTGTGCAGAAAAATAATTTGATCAAACAAAGTGATTCAACCATTTAGTATGGAGTCGTCATCAAATTTTGAGTAAGAATTAAAACAAAATCTGCTATACCTGGAAATATGCTTGAAGAATTTATCATTTTTGTATTTTAGATGTAAAATTAAGGTAACATTAAAGATAAGAGGAGAAGATGAGATGGGTAGGGGATTCTAGAATCAATTTGGCCATATTTTAAAATAAACAAGAAGCGCATTGGATCAATCTTGGTTTCTGTCAAATTAACCTCTGTCACATTACATAAACAAGAAAAACAATGAAAAATAAATTCACTAGTTAAGCACTCGAGGGCAGGCTATAAACCAAGATTGAATGATGCTCAAAATATATACCTCATTCTAACCAATGTTACATTCTCGGATTCGGAGGAGGCCATATATGACATGAACCTTGGGAGTTCTGTTAGCTTGTGGATTACGACGTTCATGTGTTCATCAACCGTGGAGTTCTTCTTCAACTAAATGAAAGCCCATTTATGGAGGGGATCCAACTAAATGTTTACTTCAAAGATCTCAATACCCATCGAGTAGGTGTATTCGTAATAAATATTGCTTCACAATATAAAACATCCACAAATGAGGCAATTGTCCCAACTCTTATTGAAGAAGAACACAACGACGTTATTAAGGAGATTGAGAGGGTGGCTCAGTCCCAAGTTCTTTACAAATCACGTTCAATTTGCTTGGGAATCTTTAGAAGCTGGAAGAGTGTATTAAGAACACTAGAATAGCTATAGTTGAGGCTCACACATGTTGATTCTAACCATAAAAGAAAGTCATATGTCATTTTATCAACTGCACCAGTGGCATTCCATGCTACGAGAAGCCATAAGGAAATGATGTTAGATGATAAAATTTATGAGTGTAGGGTTAAGTATTGCAGCATTAACCCCAACTTCAATTATAGGCCACTCAACTAGGAACATGTAACTGAGCTCATGAGGAAGATGAAGGATGACAATTCTTACACTGTTCCATATAATGTTGTTTTATGCCCATACTATGAAAGAAAGAAAGGCACTGAGATAGTGGGGTGACAACACCAAAATAAATCACGAAGATTCAACGGAGGGTAAAAAATCAATAAGGTACTACATTATTAACGGCCAACACATGATAATGACAGCCCAATGACTTCTCAATGAATACAATAAAGAAACGATGTAACAAAACTTTCCGAGCATACCCATGAGAAGTTGACAAAAAGATTGGTGTTTTTAACTAAGCCGAATCTCACAATCGAGCAATACCATAAGTTATCAGTGAAGTGAGACGTTGCTAACATTGACCACTCAACAACAAAATATAGAAAAAGTGTCAGAGTTT